>QANY01008292.1:0-96751 GCA_003255025.1 Datisca glomerata
ATGTGTTTTGGCCCAAACTAGACGAACTTGCCAAAACTAGGCTCTTTTTGGCAGGGAAAGTACTCGAACTAATTTTTGACACCCAATATACGTTTGGGATAAGAATTTGGAGTGTTGTGGTTAGTTTAGGTGTCTTAGTGCCAGTCGGATTAAAAAAGACCCAATGAGACGTGTTTAGGCCCAAACTAGATGAACTTGGCTAAACTTGGATCTTTTAGGCGTGCTATGTACAAGAACTGACTTTTGACACCCAATACACATTTGGGATGAGAACTTTGGAGTGTTGTGGTTATTTCAGGTTCTTCTAGTGCCATACAGAGTCAAAAAGATCCAATGGGACTTGTTGAGGCCTAAACTAGATGAACTTGGCTAAACTTGGATCTTTTAGGTATGGCATGCAAACAAATTGACTTTTGACACACAATACACGTTGGGGAGAAGAATTTCGAGTGTTGTGGTGATTTTAGCTTCTTCTTTTGTCATACGGAGTAAAAAAGACCCAATGGAACATGTTTAGCCCGAACTAGACGAACTTTGCTAAACTTGGCTCTTTTGGGCGTGGCATGAACTCAAACTGACTTTTGACTCCCAATACACATTTGGGATAAGAAATTGGTGGCAATTCTGATCGGGTGCTAAATTGTTGTGAATTAGCCACCATGTTTGCTATCAAAGTCCTTGCTTCCATAGGTGTCTTATCCACCAAAGCTCCTCCACTTGATGCATCTATCATGCTCCTTTCCATCAGCATGAGTCCTTCGTAGAAGTATTGAATTAGAAGTTGCTTGCTGATTTGGTGATGGGGGCATGATGCACAGAGCTTCTTGAACCGCTCTCAGTACTCATACAAACTCTCTCCATTTTGTTGCCGAATGCCACATATTTCTTTTCTAATATTTGCAGCCTTGGATGCAGGAAAATACCTTTCGAGAAATAGCTTCTTCATCTCATTCCATGTGGTGATGGAGCCGAATGGTAGATAATAAAGCCATTCCTTTGCGCTATCTGCTAAGGAAAATGGAAAGGCTCTCAACTTAACTTGCTCTTCAGAGATACCGGTTGGTTTCATGCTTGAACACCCTACGTGAAACTCCTTTAAGTGATTGTTTGGATCTTCTCCAGCAAAACCATGAGAAGTTGGCAGAAGATGGATCATTCCTGATTTGAGTTCATTCCCAACTTGAAGTTGGGGATATTCAATACATAGGGGTTGCTGAGCTAGAGTTGGTGCTGCCAACTCCTTGAGTGTTCTGTTGTTCATTTCCATCTCTTCTTCTCGTTGCACTTCTTCTATTTCTTTCTCGGTTTGAATTGGATGGTTTGAAGACTCACTTGGTGATGAACTAGATGAATGGGAAGTATGTAATGCTTGATTGACTTTAATAGGTGGAATGAAAATTGGATGTGAATATGTTGGTGAAGGTGGAACAAGCGTGGACTCCTTGTTGGGTCTAAGGATAGATGATGTGTATTCCAAAATCTTTTTGAGTCGCTGATCTTCTTCTTCTTCACTATACCGGGACATTCATGCAAAAATACTATAAAAAATTTAAAAAAATTAATCAGGATGAATAGAAAAATAAAACAAAAGAAAATAACATGTTAATAATTAGGCAAAACAATCTCCGGTGACACGACGCCAAAATTTGGCACGCACAAAAGCATACCAACTTAAATCCTTGCAATAAATATGATCGTTATTGAGATGGTAGTAAGCAAGGGTCATTCCCACAGGAGATTATTTCTAATTAAGTGTTATTGACACAAGATAAACACTAGACTCTATACTGACCAGAAATTAAAATGTGATTAGAAATCTTACTTAGACTCAACAAAATTGAACGAAAACTTGTAGACACACTAATGACACTCTAAAAAAATATGAAAATAAAATATGGGGGGGTTTGAAGATTGTTTGATATGTAAACAAAGATAAAGAAAACAAAATTGGAAACTGGAATTAAGAAAAGACTGATTTAAAGAGTTAAGAAGAATATGATACGAAATATGATTAAGGATTCATTCTCCACCTCTAGAAATATGGAAATAGTAAGTAAATAATCAGAAATAAATTTCTCAATCTTTCAAAAATAACAACCTTAAAACAATCACAAGTTCGAGTATCTTGATCTTTCCTTACCTTGTCGTTAAGTAAAACAAGTTCTTTACTTAAACTCTTTCTGATTCGGAACCTCCAAGAATAAGCTTGAGAACCCCTTTATGTATAGGAACTCACGAAGCATTAACGTGAAAACCGCAATAACCAATTCGGCAACAACCCCTAAGAAAAGGCTAGAAAAACATATTTCTTAGATAGATGATCAAGAGCTAGAATAAAGAAAACTTGTTTCTGAATTCTAGTTTCGAAACACTCCACAAGAAGGTGATCAATCTACTTGAATGTTTCTTAAAGCTTGTATTCTACTCAAGAACACAAAGATAAAAGTAAAACAACCTTTTGGTTTTTCTTAAATTAAAATTCTGGACCCTTCAAAGATTCGAGCAAGCCATATTTATAGCCTTTACAAAGGTTTTCTAAAATCCTAAAACTCAAGAATAGGAAACTAACCTAAATATATTTTAAAAAATAATTAAGAATAGACTAAATCAAGCTAAATAAAACTAATGGACTCTAAATAAAGTCAAATTTCATTTAGTCCAAGAGGTAACACAAAAATGGCCCATTACATACTTAATTCAACCATTAATAACGTTGACTTGAACCAAGTTGTACTGGACTCGTGCTGCACTTATCCCAAATCTTTGATGTCCTTGTAGACCTTCACTAGCTAAATTGACTAAGCCTTGAAAATGGTGGATTAAAGCTTGTTGAAGCTTCCTTAGACCGCGACCTTGTTATTGGTCCTTGAGGCATGCTAATTGGGCTAGAAACCTCTTGAACTTGCTCCTTGCCTTCTTGATTATGCTCATCTTTAAGATGTTGAATCCTTGGAACTTGGTGTGTCGGTTGATCCTTAACATTTTCCATTAAACAACCTAGAACAAGTTCTCTAAATTCAGTTTAATGAAAGCAATTAATCTAGGAAGATATGGGTTGAATCAAGCAACAAACACACAAGTTCGGTTTATAAAACTTGAGTTACGTTCCTTATGTAATCAAACGAAAATATCCCATAATCATTGAAAACAATTTGGTACTTTTGTTTCGAAAGCCTTGACAATTACGGATCAAAATTCTAAACTAGCAATAAATTACTAACATGCTCACGTAGTTGCGCACCCAAGCAAACAAGAAAGAATCTATAGATAATGAAATCAAAGGAATATAAACATAATTGAAAGAGAGATTAAAGAAAATTCATGAAATTTATTAACTAATAACTAGGGATTTGAAATCACCCTTAACCAAAGAAAGAAATTAGCTACACACGGAGATACTAAAGAACATACTTCTAAACTAGAAATAACTCAAAATCCTCCTCCTTTTGGTTGGGACGTGCCCCCCTTCTTTATAGAGGTCGTGTGCTCTTCAATCTTCGCAAAAATCAGCAACTCCTCCCTAGAATCTCTCTTTTTCAAAATCAGCAAAATTATCCTTTTAAGAACTCTAGCACAAGTAGGACTCTTTGTCATTTATCATGAGAAGAATTTAAAATTCAAACTTCAAGATAAAAATATGGTAGATTCTAGCTCAAGAGATAAGCTAAGGTCCTGATATTTATCTTTATCCTTCACTGATTTAAAATCGTAATCAGATTTGATCCCGCGTTTCGACCATGTTGGAATGATCCGAAAAATATGAAAAAGATTCAAATGAAAGATTAATCTCTTGTCTTTCCAACCATATAAGATTTTCATTGTAGAAAAATCGGGATCATCATGTAACGTTTGTTTATATTCGGCTGTGCAAATCTGCCGAATTTGATGCTTAATTTGAAACTCAAATTTCGAGTTGATTTTTCAATTTCAAAATTCATATGGTGGTGCATGGAGAATTGGAATCAGTTGGAGACAGAGTTTTAGACCATTTTGAACTCCTTTTCTAGTTGCTTATTTCGGTAACTTGAAAACACATTAAAAACAAAATAAATATCTGAATGTAACATTTGAGAAATAATTACATAAAGCATCATATTTAATCTCTTATTTTCACAAATGTTATTATTTAAACATTGAATGAAATGTGTTTTTACGCACTTATCACAACCCCCAACCAGCTTATTGGTAGCCCTTTAGCAATCCAAGCGTAGACAAAAAGAACTAACGTTCTAACAATTTGTCTCAGAGAATAATAAGAGATTATAGCCTTGAAATTATAAAAACATTGACTCAAATCCATAATCATTTGAAAGCAATATATCTCTATAGCAATCATACTCACGTGTTTGTGTGTCATAGCCAATGTTAACAATAATTTATACTATGCATGCTTTGAGCAAGTAAAAGCTCACAAAGAAGATCACCCAACTATTTTTTTTTTCGGTAAAATAAAAAATTGTATAAACCGAAGAAGAAACATACAAATATACAAGGGGCATACCCCTTGTATTTATTCTCTCAATCTATTTTCAAAGGATACCATTACTTGAGTGAAAGGATCTATGACACTATATGCTTTCCCATGGGCACAATTCTCCACTTAGTTGTCGGCACCATCCAAAATCAAAAGGTCTTCAATTAAGTTTGTAATGGGGCTAGGGGTAGTAAGTAAAAAATGAGGAAAAAGATGCAACAAAGGTTCTAAAGACTCATGGAGTGAGAGATGTCACCAAAATATTCAAGGAACATTTCTCAGAACTCGAGGAATTAGCTAAGAACATAAGCCAAGAATCATTGCATTGAGCTTTTGCTTCATCTCAACCAATCTTATAACGTCCAAGAACATGTTTTTAATCAATAGATTTTTCTAAGAACTTTTTTTTTTGAATATTTCCATTTTCTCAAAGAAAGTTTACAAGAATAACTTTTCATCTCACGCTTTTTTTTCCGTTTCTTCTTTTCAATTCCTTTTTCTTTCTTCTTCTGCTTCACTTTTTTATACAACCCCAAGTGTTTGTTGAATGCATCATATAAATAAAATAAGCCTCTTCAATGTTATCTCCACTTCATCTTTAGATTATGAGTGAGGATCTACACTATGGGTAAGAGGTAATGAGATGGGATTAACAAATAAAAGGTTTAATGAAAGCTCAAAGTGGCTCACTAAGGGGATGTTCTCGTGAGAACATCAATGGGGCTCTGGCTGATTTGGCTATGGTGGTAAATCCTAATGCCTTTATCATTTTTTTTGAAGAGGTATTCGATCAACCATTCATTTGGAAAAGACCTTCGGAAAAGTTCTTAGCATTTAGTCCTCATGCTGCATGTCAACTCAAGTAATAGTCAGAGTAAGAATGTACTAAGAGGCCAAATCACAAGAGCTAGAGAAAAGAGGATGGATGAAGCACTCAATGGGAGTATGATGTGGATCATGACGTGGAACATGACATGGAGTATAACAACCTGCATGGAGCATGACGTGCCATCCAACATGACATCCTACATGGACCATGGCATGGCAACCGACATGGCAGTTGACATGGAGCATGACGTGGCATCCAACATGGCAGCCTACATGGAGATGACATGGCATCCTACATGGCATTGCACATAGAACATGATGTGGCGTTCAATATGGAAGTCCACATGGAGCATGACTTGGCATTTTAAATGATGACAAGGAAGTAAGACAACTTGGCAATCCTAACCTAGAAGTGGACAGCCAATAGGAGTCTACTATAATATGACACCTTGGAAATCGTAACCTACAAGTGGACAGCCAATAAGAATCTTTTGGGTGGATTACTAGTTCCTTATTTACTGCAATTAATATTTTTTATCTTTTAAATTTAGTTTAGATTGTTTAAACACTTTAGGACTCTTTAGGCTTCTAGTTTTTCTATTTAGGCATGGTTTTACAATGTATTCAAGAACTTTGATTAATATAATTTCTTTGTGAGAGTTTTCTCTTTGGTTCTTCTTAGAACTTTAGACTTATCACTCACTTTTCCTTCTTGTTCTTGAGTGTGGCGTCTAAACCATACCTTTGGTTCTTTTCGAAGTATCAATTTGGGTCTTAGGTCGTATAACTACGGTTCTCTTTGTGTCATAGAAAATGGGTCAGGGTTTCTTCTACTTTAAAATTGACCTTGGGTTTTTGAACCATCAGTGTTATCGGGATTCATCGCAAAGCGACGGTGAGGTCATATCGGCAGGGCATCTACTTAAACTTATATTTGACACCCAATACATGTTTAGAATAAGAATTTAGAGTGTTTTGTTCATTTTAGGTGCTTATAGTACCATATGAAGTCAAAAGGACCCAATGAGATGTGTTTAGGACCAAACTATACGAACTTTGCTGAACTTGGCTCTTTTGGCTGTGGCATGTACTCGAACTGACTTTTACCACCCAATACACGCTTGAGATTAGAATTTGGAGTGTCGTGATCATTTTAGGTACTTCTGTGCCATATGGAGTCAAAAAGACCAAATGGGACGTGTTTAGGCCCAAAATTATGAACTTGGCTATACTAGGTACTTTTGGGCATGGGTGTACTCGAACTGACCTATGACACCCAATACACATTTTGGATAAGGACTTGGAGTGTTGTGGTTTTTAGGTGTTTCTAGTGCCATACGGAGTGAAAAAGTCCCAATGGGACGTGTGTAGACTCAAACTAGAGGAACTTGGCTAAAATTGAATCTTTTGGGTATGACATGTAGTCGAACTGACTTTTGACACCGAATACAAATTTGGGATAACAATTTGGATTATTGTTGTTTTAGGTGCTTCTAATGCCATATGGAATCAAAAGATCCAATGAGACATGTTTACGCCTAAACTAGATGATCTTAGCAAAAGTTGGCTTTTTTGGGAATGGAATGTACTCGAACTGACCTTTTTTGGGAATGGAGTCTTGTGGTCATTTTAGGTACTTCTAGTGCCATACAGAGTCAAAAGACCCAATGGAACGTGTTTTGGCCAAAACTAGATGATCTTTGCGAAACTTGGCTCTTTTGGGCATGACATGTACTCAAACTGACTTTGGAGTGTTGTGATCGTTCTAGATGCTTCTTGTGTCAAACAGAGTCAAAAAGACCCAATGGAACGTATTTAGGCCCAAACTAGATGAACTTAACTAAACATGGATCTCTTAAGGCATGGCATGTACTCAAATTGACCTTTGACACCTAATACACGTTTGACGTAAGAATTTGGAGTGTTGTGGTCGTTTTAGGTTTTTCTAATGAAATACAGAGTCAAAAAGACCCATTGGGACAAGAATAGGCCCAAACTAGAAGAACTTGGCAAAACTTATCTCTTTTGGGCACGGAATGCACTCGTAGAGACTTTTCACTCCCCATACACGTTAGGGATAGGTTTCATAGTGGTGTGGTCGTTTGAGGTGTTTCTAGGGCCATACGGAGTAAAAAAGACCCAATGATACATGTTTAGGACCAAACTAGATGAACTTTGCTAAACTTGGCTCTTTAAGGCATGTCAGGTACTCAAACTGATTATTGACACCCAATACACATTTGGGCTGAGAATTTGGAGTGTTTTGATCATTTTAGGTGCTTCTAGTGCAATACGGAGTCAAAAAGACCGAATGAGACGTATGTAGGACCAAACTAAATGAACTTGGCTAAACTTGGAACTTTTGGGGATGGATGTACTCAAGCTGACATTTGGCACCCAATACACGTTTTGGATAAGAATTTGGAGTGTTGTGGTTATTTTAGGTGTTTCTAGTGCCATACGGAGTAAAAAAGTCTGAATGAGACATATTTAGGACCAAACTAGATGAATTTGGCTCTTTTGGGCATGGCATGTACTCGAAATGATATTTGACACCCAATACACATTTTAGGGTAATAATTCAGAGTGTTGTGTTTGTTTTAGGTGCTTCTAGTACAGTATGGAGTTTAAAAGACCCAATGGGATATGTTTAGGCCCAAACTATACGAACTTTGCTAAAACTTGGTTTTTTTGGCAAAGCATGTACTTGAACGGAATTTTGACACCAAATAAACATTTGGGCTTAGAATTTGAAGTGTTGTCGTCAATTTAGGTGCTTCTAGTGCCATACGGAGTCCAAAAGACCAAATGGGATGTGTTTCGGACCAACCAAGATGAACTTGGCTAAACTTGGATCTCTAGGGCATGGATGTACTCAAACTAACCGTTGGCACCAAATAGACGTTTTGGTTAAGAATTTTGGGTGTTGTGGTTTTTTACGTGCTTCTAGTGCCATAGGTGTTAAAAAACCCAATGGGACGTGTGTAGGCTCAACTAGAGAAACTTGGCTAAAATTGGATCTTTTGGGCATGACAAGTAACCGAACTGATTTTTGACACCCAATACAAATTTGGGATAAGAATTTGGGCGGTTGTTGTTGTTTAAGGTGCTTCTAGTGCCATATTTAACCAAAAAGACCCAATGGGACATGTTTACGCCCAAACTAAACGAACTTGGCTAAACTTGGCTTTATTGGGATTGGAATGTTCTCGAACTCACTTTTGACACCAATACGCATTTGGGATAAGAATTTGGAGTGTTGTGGTCATTTTAGGTGCTTCTAGTGCCATACAGAATCAAAAGACCTAATGGAACGTGTTTAGGCCCAAACAAGATGAACTTTGCTAAACTTGGCTCTTTTGGGCATGGCATATACTCAGACTGACTTTTGACACCCAATACCCGTTTAGGACAAGAGTTTGAAGTGTTGTGGTCGTTCTAGATGCGTCTTGTGTCGTACAAAGTCAAAAATGGACGTGTTTAGGCCCAAACTAGACGAACTTAACTAAACATGATTCTTTAAGGCATGGCATGTGCTCGAATTGACCTTAGACACCTAATACACGTTTGACATAAGAATTTAGAGTGTTGTGGTCGTTTTAGGTTCTTCTAGCGCAATATGGAGTCAAAGACCGAATGGGACAAGTTTAGCCCCAAACTAGATGAACTTGGCTAAAAACTTGGCTCTTTTGGGCATGGCATATAGTCGAACTGACTTTTTATGTCCAATGCACATTTGGGATAAGAATTTGGTGTGTTGTGGTCATTTTTGGATCTTCTAGTGCCATACGTAGTGAAAAATACCCAATGGAACATGTTTAGGCCCAAACTAGATGAACTTGGCTAAACTAGATTCTTTTAGGAACATCCCCACCCACATACGTAAACGTTTTTTTAGTGAGAGAAACTCTCCCCTCTCTCTAGAATTCTCATTTTTGTTTTAGCCTCTCCCTCCCTTAGGGGAGGCCACGACCTCTAACAATGGTTAATGATGAGTACATTAAGCATGCTGCAGAAGTTGGTAAGCAAGTTTCAGGTGGTGTTAAGAAAGATTCAGCTAGTGGGCAAGCTAAGCTTGGAGTGTCTTTCAATGGCCATGCTGTTTTGAATGATATGGTTACTAAGGGAGCTAGGGAAGCTAAAACCCATGTTATTGGTTTTAATGCTCTTAAGCAAGGTTCTAATACGAAGAAATTTGGACCAGAGAGTGGTTTTGTTGAGCCTGGGAAGTTAGAAGCTCAGTCCAAGGAAGCTTCGAGTTTATTAGTTGCAAAAGAGATTATTTCTGAGCATTCAAAGCTTAGAGACAATTTTATTTCTTCTGATCACAATCAGAGCAATTTACTTGAGCTGACTCTTTCAGACCAACTTCGTTCAAGTCTAAAGAGAAGTAGCATAAGAGGAGGAGCTAGAGGTGGTGCTCGGAGATCAACCAGCTTGCCTAGAGCTCCAAAGGTTGAAGATGATACTCATTACCTCTCTGTCAAAGGTAATGATGAGTGTCCTTTGATAGAAGACAAATCAAGCTTGTCTCAAATCATCTTGCTTGGAGAAGAGGAAAAGCAGCTGCCAAACATATCAAAAGGGAGAGGTGACAGCTCCTTTTTGGCAAGTGGGTGTGATGTGGTCAGCTTGGGGAAGAGTGAGGCTCTAGCTCCCAAGCTTCAACTTGGTCAACAATCTACTACTATCCTTTCAAATAAAGGAAAGGACACTCAAAAAGGTAATTCTTTATTAGATAAGGCTCCTCTCTCCCATCATGACGTGGACAGCCCCTTAGGGCGACAGGTGGCAGCTTCTTTGTCTAAGGGGAAAGAGAAAGTAGATGGTGTTTTGATTGAAGGGAAAGAGAAAGAAGATATTTCTCTTTTCTATGACAATGATGTGAACGTGGGTGGAGTTCCAAAGCTGGTGGCAGATCCTCTCTCCTCCCTTAGCTCAACCTCAGCTTTGATTGTGAGTGACAAGGTGGATTTGACTTCTACCAAAGATGTCAAGGGCTGCCATGGTCGTGGGTTTGAGCTTGGAGAAATCTCTCTCTCTCCTAAACCAGATTCTAATGGAAAACAGAAGGTGAGCTCTTCTCCTCCTTCCCCAACTTCTTCTTCTGAAAAGCTGCATGAGAATAGAGTTTATAAAGACCTTTTAGCTAATAAAAGTGCTGCTCATGAGAAACCGGCTGGTTCATGGGCTGAAAAGGTTAAAGGTAACCTGAAAAAGAAGCTAAGCTTAGGTTATGTGAGCTCTTCCTTTACGGAAAATGGTAATGTCACAGTTAAGCTTCCTGATTATATTACTAAAGAGAACTTTTCTAGGTGGGAAGGCTGCCTTGTTGGCTACTTTGTTGGAAGGGCAGCTCCTTTACACTTAGTTAAGAAAATTGCTTTGCAACTTTGGGCTAAAAGAGGAATTCAGGAGGTCTCGGCTGCCAGAGGCCTTTTCTATTTCAAATTTGGCTCTGTGGAGGATAGAAACTCAGTCTTAGAAGATGGACCTTGGCACCTCTTAGGTAGGCCTGTTGTGCTTCAAGAGTGGCAGCCAAATGTTAAATTCTCAAAGGAGAAACTTTCAACCCTTCCAATTTGGGTTAAATTGTGGAATGTTCCAATTGAATTATGGACTGAAGAAGCTCTAAGTCACATTGCTAGTGCTGTGGGTATCCCTTCTCACTCTGACAATGCTACTGCCTCTGGTTATAGACATGATTATGCTAGAGTTTGTGTGAAAATTTCAGCCTCCTCTGATTTGATTAAGTTTTTCACCATTGACCTTGGCCTTGACGGATGGGATCCAGTGGTGGTGGAGGTGGAGTATGAGTGTCTACCTAAGAGATGTGCTAAATGTTGCCTCTTTGGTCATGATTGTGATGCTAAAGTGGCCCCTAAGAATAATCTAGCTAGTGAGGAAGAAACCGCTAGCAAAGATTCTTCTCCCCAAGATAATAGGGAGCTTATGGTTTATGAGGAGCCAAAGGGTGAAATCTCTCCTCCCTTTCCTCTTAATACCATCCATGTGGAAGACCAAGTCAATGAATGGACTCAGGTGGTTAGCAAAAGGAAGGGTAAGGGTCTCATTGTGCCTTGTGAGGATAAAAATGAGCCTCAAGCCTCTTCTGACTCTACATTGAGTTTGGCTCCCCCCAAAGCTTCCTCAATTGTCAATATCACTATCCAACCTGGTCCTTCTCCCAAGCTCTCTAAATCAGCTTTGAAGAGGTTGAAAAAGAAGCGAACGGCTGAAGGCTTTTTCTTATTGGCTGATCAAGTTACTCAGGCTCCCCCTGAGAATGGTGACTCTCTCCCCCCCTTTTTATGATTAATTTAGCTTCTTGGAATATAAGAGGGCTTAATGGCCTTCTAAAGCAAGCTGAAGTTAGAAAACTTTGTAAAGACTTTAAATTATCTTTTTGTGCTTTAGTTGAGACTAAGATCAAGTGTAATAATTTTGCTGGACTTTCTAGATCTGTTTTTCCCAATTGGGCTACCTTTGCTAACCATTCTCCTACTAGCAAAGGTAGAATTGTTTTAGCTTGGGATCCCAAGATTTTGGATGTTCTTCTAATTGATGCCTTTGATCAAGCTATGTTTTGTAAGCTAACCATTCTCCATGAAAAGACAGATTTCTTTGTCTCTGTGGTGTATGCAGCCAATGATGCTATCTCCAGGAAGCCTTTGTGGGAAAAACTTGGCTCTCATAAGACATTAAGTCAGGGGAAGCCTTGGCTAATTCTTGGTGACTTTAATGCTATTTTGAAGCCTATTGAGCATTGTGGTGGTGATTTCAAGTGGAATGATAGCTCAATTGACTTTGCTTCTTGTCTTGATCATTTGGAGGTTCTCGACCTCCCTTATAGTGGCTGTCAATTCACCTGGTGGAATGGTCAAGTTGGTGAGGGTAGCAAGATGCGCAAGCTCGATAGAGCCCTGGTTAACGGTGATTGGGCTATGTTGTTTCCTGCTACTTCTTGCCATTTTCACACCCCGGGTATCTCTGATCACTCTCCTATTATTATTCAGCTTAGGGCTAACTCAGCAAGACCTAAGCCTTCTTTTAAGTTCTTTGATTTTTGGATGGATTTCGAAGGCTTCTGGGCTGTTCTTAAGGATGCGTGGGAGATTGAGGTGTTTGGGACAGCCATGTTTTGTCTCTATAAGAAGCTTAAATCTGTTAAATTTGCTCTTAAGAAATTTAATGCCTCTTTTTGCTCAGATATTTCTAAAAGGGCTCTTATGGCTAGAGAAGCCCTCTCTAAAGTGCAAGCTGACCTTATTGCCTCTCCTAGTGTTGTCTCTCTTCAAGAGGAGGAGAAAATTAGATTAGCTGATTTCACTAAGCTCAGGAATGCAGAAGAAGATTTTCTGAGGCAAAAAAGCAGAGTTGATTGGCTTGCCTTGGGTGATCAGAATTCCTCTTTCTTTTTTCAGAAACTAAAGAAGAATAGAGTCAGATCAAGAATTAATCAGTTGGTTAATGAGGAGGGTGACCTTATTACTGATGACCAGGCTATCAAAGATCAAATCCTTTCTTATTATAGGAATCTTCTTGGGACTTCTCACATTGACCAGGAGGTGGATTGGAGTGTTCTCTCTCAGATTCTCCCTAATAAGCTCTCTCAAGCTCACTTAGCTATCCTCAACCACCCTTATACAGAGGAAGACGTTCACACAACTATCTTTAGTTTGGGGAGTAGTAAAGCCCCTGGTCCAGATGGCTTCTCTGCTGGTTTCTTCAAAAGATGTTGGCATGTTGTGGGCAAAGATGTTACTAAGGCTGTTTTGGAGTTTTTTAGCTCCCAATCTTTATTGAAACAGGTTAACTCTACTGCCATTACTCTTATTCCTAAGGTCCCCAATCCTTCAAAGGTTGGTGACTTTAGGCCTATATCTTGTTGTAATGTTGTTTACAAATGCATTTCTAAAATGCTTGCTGATAGACTTAAAAGAGTGCTCCCTGATCTTATTAGTAGCAACCAGACTGCTTTTGTGCCAGGGAGGAGAATCGCTGACAACATCCTCTTATCTCAAGAGCTGGTTAGAGGTTACCATAGGCCTTCTAATAGTCCCAGATGTGCTTTCAAGGTTGATATAAAAAAGGCTTATGATAGCTTGAATTGGGAGAGTATCGGGAGAATCTTTGACTGCTTGGGGTTTCCTGATCATTTCTCTAACTGTGTGATGGAGTGTATCTCCTCTCCTTCTTTCTCTATTGTGGTCAATGGGGAGTTGACTGGCTTCTTCTCTGGTGCTAAAGGGCTTAGACAGGGTGATCCTATCTCTCCCTATCTGTTTGTGTTGGTTATGGAGGTTCTTTCTGGTATTCTCAAGCATGCTTCTCATCAAGCGGACTTTGGCTATCACTGGAGGTGTAAGGAGCTTGGTATTGTTAACTTGTGCTTTGCTGATGATCTCTTTATCTTCTGTAAGGGTGATATTACTTCTGTTCATCTTATTATGGAGAGCTTAAACTTGTTTGAGGCCATGTCTGGTCTTCAACCTAATCTACAAAAAAGTCAGATTTTCATGTCTGGGGTCCATCCTTCCACTTCTCAAGCAATTCTGGACTTGTGCAATTTCAGCATTGGGGAGCTACCTATGAGATACTTGGGGGTTCCTTTGATTTCCTCAAAGCTTAGAAAAACAGATTGTATCACCCTAGTAGACCATATCACAGCTAGGGTGAAGTCTTGGGAGTCTAACTACCTTTCTTATGCTGGAAGATTACAGTTGGTTAAATCCGTGCTCTATGCTATCTTTCAATACTGGGCTGGCTTATTTATTCTTCCCAAGAAAATCTTAAATATGATTAAGGTGGTTATTAGGAATTACTTGTGGAACGCTTCAGCTGTAAAGCATTCTGGTGCTAAAGTGGCTTGGAGTGACTTGTGCCTTGATAAGTCCCAAGGAGGTTTGGGCCTTAGAGATCTCTCTCTAGCTAATGAAGTGGCTGTGGCTAAGCATTTCTGGTTCCTGGTCTCTTTGGATAAAGCTTCCCTTTGGAAGGATTGGTGCAAGTTTTTCTTGATCAAGAAGAGCTCTATCTTCTTGGTTAAGCTTGCCACTAATCCTTCTTGGAGTTGGAGGAAAATTCTGAAAATCAGAGACAAGTTTGCTGGGTATTGCAAAGCTCTTGTGGGAAATGGGGAGCAGATCTCTCTTCTATTGGACCCTTGGCACCCTTTGGGGGCTCTTTCTCAAAGGTTTGGTCCTAGGATTTATTTTGGTACAGGTTGGGATTGGACTACCAAGGTCAGCTCAGTGATCCAGAATGCAGCTTGGAACTGGCCTATTTCTAGCTCCCATGAGCTTATCACTATTAGAGAGATCCATCTTCCCCCTCCTAAAGAGTCCTCTTTGGACTCTTGGATTTGGACTCTTTCTCCCTCTGGTCTTTTCTCTGTGGGGCACACTTATAGGAAACTGGCTCCAGCAAGTGAAAAAGTGAGATGGGCTCCTCTTATTTGGTTTAAGAAGCATATTCCCAGATATAGCTTTATTACTTGGCTTGCTGTTCTTAATAGGCTTGCAACTGCGGATAGATTGGCTGCTTGGACCTCCTCTCCTGGGTTTTCCAATGTTAGTAGCTGTGTTCTTTGCTTGCATCCTTCAGAATCTTCTGAACACCTGTTTGCTTCTTGCCCTTATTCTAGCTTTATTTGGCAGAATTTGGTTGGTTTGTGTGGCTTGGTGTCTTCTCCTAGGAACTGGAATCAACTTATCTCCTGGCTCCTTGTGAAAGCTAGGAAAGGTTACTTCTTGAGCCTTATGTTGAAGCTTATGTTCAGCTCGTTTGTCTATCATATCTGGAGAGAGAGAAATAATCGAGTCTTTGAGGGCAAAATGAGGGACAAGAAAGTGGTCTTGGCTTGCATTAGAAATGCCATTAAAGGTAGATTTTTGAGTCTTAAAGGGTTTTCTGTGACTGAAGATAACAAAACCATTCAGCTTGCCTGGGGATTGAATGCCTCTATTTTTGACAATTAAGCTTGGTTCTTCTGTTTCTTTAGGATGTTATCACTTGTAATCTTCTGTTAGTGTTTGGGTGCCTCCAGCTTGTGTGTTGGCTGGTTCCTTTTTATTTGTGTCTTTTTCCTGGGGTATGCCCCTTGTATATTTGTATGTTTCTTTTTCGGTTTATACAATTTTTTATTTTACCGGAAAAAAAAAAGATTCTTTTAGGCTGACATGTACTCGAACTAACTTTTGACACCCAATACACATTTGAGATAAGAATCTAGAGTGTTGTGATCATTTTAGCTGCTTCTACTATCATACAGAGTCAAAAAGACCCAATAGGACGTGTGTAGGCCCAAACTAGATTAACTTGGCTAAACTTGGTTTTTTTTGGCATGGCATGTACTCGAACTAACTTTTGACACCGAATAAATGTTGGGATAAGATTTGAGTGTTGTTAGGGGCTTCTAGTACCATACGGAGTCAAAAGACCCAATTGGACGTGTTTAGGCCCAAACTAGATGAACTTTGCTAAACATGGCGTTTTTGGGTATGACATGTACTCGAACAGACTTTTGACACACAATACATGTTTGGGATAAGGCTTTGAAGTGTGGTGGTCATTCTAGGAGCTTCTAGTGCCATATAGAGTGAAAAGGACTGAATGATGATGTGTTTAGGCATAAACTAGATGAACTTGGCTCTTTGGGCATGGCATGTACCCGAATTTGACACCCAATACACGTTTAGGATAAGAATTTGGTGTGTTATGGTCATTTTAGGTGATTCTAGTCCCGTGCGAAGTCAAAAAAACCGACTCGGATGTTTTTAGGCCCAAACTTGATGAATTTGGCTAAACTTGGCTCATTTGGGCATGACATGTGGTATCCTTGCACTACCACCTAAGCGCGGATATGACTCCTACACATCAGCTTCATCAAGGACAGTCTCTCTTAATTACAGTTGTACCTGAACATAAAGGGGATTTGACCTTGCCTTTGCTCAACACATCCTTGGAGCATGTGTTAGGCACCTTTGTACTACCACCTAAGCATGGAAAGGACACCTCCACGTGAGCTTCATCTTCTCCAACAGCTCGAAAACCTCATTCTTCCATAATCCCAGAATACAATCAAGTAGTTGAAGATCTTGAGTTATATGCTTTTACTCAGGGGTTTAGATGAAATTGTGAGTATTATCCTTCCCCGAAGCTTTTGATAAAGTTAAGAGAAACCAACCTAGTAGGTTTGAGCTTGAGTTTCAGGAGTCTGCAATTTATGAAGAATATAGGGTCATTGTTAAGCTCCCTGACTTTGTTATCAAAGACAGCTTTGCCAAATGGGAGACTTGTTTGATTGGCTATTTTGTGGGTAAAACAGCTCCATTACACTTCGTTAAGAGGATTGCGTTGCAACTTTCGAAGAGGTCTCCTTGATGTTCAAGCTTCCAAAGGACTCTTCTATTTCAAATTTGATAACTTAGAACACCGAGATTATTTCTTTAAAGATGGAGCTTGGTTTGTTAGGGAAACCTCTTATTCTTCAACCATGGGAGCCTAATGTCAAATTCACAAAGGAAAAGTTAGCTAAGATCCCCATTTGGGTGAAACTTTGGAATGTTTCCCTTGAGTTGAGAACCTCTGAAGGTCTAAGCTACATTGCTAGTGCAGTAGGTAAACCCCCATACTCGGATCACTTGACTGCAAAAGGAGTCAAAAGAGACTTCACTAGAATCTGTGTTGAGATTTCAACCAAGTCAAGAATCCTTAAGCATCTTGATATTGATCTTAGTATTGAAGGATGGGATCCAATTGATGTTTTTGTAGAGTATGAGGGTCTACCAAAGAAGTGTGCCAAGTGTGATATCTTTGGTCATGATTGTGATTTCATCCAGTAAGCTAAAACACATTCTCCTAATCCCCAAGCTACAGCCCCATGTCTGCCTCAATCCAACCCTAGCTCCACCTCAAGGAAGAAAGTCAACTCAGAAGTGGGACTTGAATTGACCTTAGTGCTAGACCAAGACATAGTTGAAGCTTGCCCACTAAGGGTAGAACCTATTGAGCACTCAACTGAGGAAGAAGAGGATAATCTTATTGTCGTGAGCAAGAACCAAGAGCTTTCCACCCCTTCTCCTTCTCTAAACACTCCCAGCTCAAGCAAAAGGAGAAAGAAGAAGAAGAAGAAGAAGAAGAAGAAGGTCAATGGCACACCACGCCCTGCGAAGGGTAGAGATAAAGGAGTTGCAACTAGTGGGGAAACCCACAACCCACACATTCATGTTTAATCTTGCTACTTGGAACATTATGGGGCTCAATGACTCCTTAAAACAAGCTGCTATGAGGAAGCTTTGTAAGAAATTCAATTTTCTCTTTGTTCTTTACTTGAAACTAAAGTGAAAAACTTTAGATTCAATAATCTTGCTAAGGCCATTTTTCCTAATTGGGAGGTGGTAGCAAACTACAATTTTGCTGCAAGGGGTAGAACTTGGGTTGCTTGGGACCCAAAAGTACTTGATGTAATAGTTTTTGATACTACTGACCAAGTTATATTCTGTAAGCTTACTATTAAGCATTCTAATGTTGTATGTTATATCACATTCGTATATGCTTCAAATTCTAAAGTGATCAGGAAGAAGCTTTGGGAATCTTTGTTTTTTTTTCGGTAAATTAAAAAATTGTATAAACCGAAGAAGAAACATAAAAATATACAAGGGGCATACCCTAGGAAAAAGACAAAAACAAAAAGGAACCAGCCAACACACAAGCTGGAGGCACCCAAACACTAACAGAAGATTACAAGAGATAACAGCCTAAAGAAACAGAAGAACCAAGCTTAATTGTCAAAAATAGAGGCATTCAATCCCCAGGCAAGCTGAATGGTTTTGTTATCTTCAGTCACAGAAAATCCTTTAAGACTCAAAAATCTACCTTTAATGGCATTTCTAATGCAAGCCAAGACCACTTTCTTGTCCCTCATTTTGCCCTCAAAGACTCGATTATTTCTCTCTCTCCAGATATGATAGACAAACGAGCTGAACATAAGCTTCAACATAAGGCTCAAGAAGTAACCTTTCTTAACTTTCACAAGGAGCCAGGAGATAAGTTGATTCCAGTTCCTAGGAGAAGACACCAAGCCACACAAACCAACCAAATTCTGCCAAATAAAGCTAGAATAAGGGCAAGAAACAAATAGGTGTTCAGAAGATTCTGAAGGATGCAAGCAAAGTACACAACTACTAACATTGGAAAACCCAGGAAAGGAGGTCCAAGCAGCCAATCTATCCGCAGTTGCAAGCCTATTAAGAACAGCAAGCCAAGTAATAAAGCTATATCTGTGAATATGCTTCTTTAAACCAAATAAGAGGAGCCCATCTCACTTTTTCACCAGCTGGAGCCAGTTTCCTATAAGTGTGCCCCACTGAGAAAATACCAGAGGGAGAAAGAGTCCAAATTTGGGAATCCTACCACTCACTCACTTCTCATGCCCCGTGGCTTGTCACCGGAGATTTCAATGTTATTTCCTCCCCTAGTGAGAAATCAGGAGGAGCTAAGGTATGGGATGAACGCATCTTTGACTTCAACAAATGCACTTTCACTATTGAGGTTGAGGACCCTGCATACTCAGGTTATCAATTAACATGGTCAAACAAGCATCATGACGGAACCTTTATTATGTGTAAGATGGATAGAGCCATCGCAAATATTCACTGGATGGACTCGTTCCCTGACACAAAGTGTTTCTTTAATCCTCCTGGCATCTCTGATCGTAGTCCAATTGTCTTAGAAATGGAGGACTCATATAAACCAAGAGTATGCTTCAAGTTTTTTTACTTTTGGTTTGAAAGTGAAGGGTTTTAGCAGCTTCTGGACAGAGTTTGGGGGGCTGAGATTTCAGGGACAGTAATGTTTAGACTCTGTAAGAAGCTTAAGGCACTCAAAGGTGAACTGAGGAGGTTCAACCAAAGATTTTGAAGTGATCTTCCTTCTAGAGTTAAAATGGCGGAAGCACACATGAAGTCAATTCAAAACATGTTGGGAAATGACCATTTAAATGCATTGTTACAGGCTCAGGAGAGAGATGCATGCTCCAAATTCTTTGAGCTTAGACATGCTGAAGAGAGCTTCTATAGGCAGAAGTCAAGAGCACAGTGGCTTCAATTGGGTGATCAGAACACTTCTTTCTTGTTTCAAAGCATGAAAAAGAATAGATTCAAAACCAGGATTACACACCTGGACAACCAAGGCTCTCTACTTACTTCTCATGAGGAGATCCATGATCATATCTTGGATTACTACAAAAACCTCTTGGGTACACCAAATGAAGAAATGGGAGTCAATTGCAGTATACTTGATTGTGCTTTGCCAAGAAAGCTTGGACCTGATCAAGCTGTACCTTTGGCTCTTCCCATTGAAGAAAATGAGGTCAAGCAAGCTATTTTCAGTATGGGAAGTGGCAAAGCTCCTGGACTAGATGGTTTTTCAGCAGGGTTCTTTAAGAAAGCATGCATGTTGTGGGTGGGGATGTAACCAAAGCTATTCTGGAGTTCTATACTGCAGGTAACCTCCTAAAAGAGGTTAACTTTACTGCAATCACCTTAATACCAAAGATCCCTAATCCCACTAGTATTGGGGACTTTAGACCTATCTCTTGCTGCAATGTAGTCTACAAGTGCATCACAAAAATACTTGCTAAAAGACTCAAGCTTGAATTACCCAACATCGTAACTCAGAACCAAAGTGCTTTTATCCTAAGAAGGAGAATGGCTGACAATATTTTTATCTCCTAAGAATTGCTTAGAAGCTACCATAGATCACTTGGTTTGCCAAGGTGTGCTCTCAAGGTGGACCTTAAGAAAGCCTATGATAGTGTGAACTGCTCACTAATAGGTAAAGCTTTTCAATGCCTTAGCTTGCCAAATGTTTTCATTTCTTGGGTCATTGAGTGCCTTTCTTCTCCCGTATACTCAGTAAATATAAATGGCGAGCTGCATGGTTACTTTAGGGGTGCTAAAGGAATTAGACAAGGGGATCCAATCTCTCCTTACATCTTCGTCATCATCATAGAGGTCTCGACAGGGATCTTGAGCTTTGCAGCCAAACACTCAAAGTTCCAATTCCATTGGAGGTGCAAAGAGCTTAACTTAATCAATCTGTGCTTTGTTGATGGCCTACTCTTGTTCTCTAAAGGAGAGAGAAACACCATGCATGTGCTTAAGGAAGCTTTGACCATTTTCCAAGAGCTATCAGGGCTTCAACCAAATATTTCAAAGAGCCAACTGTTCTTATTAGGGGTGAGCCCAGAGATGTCTTCTATCATTCATGCTGAATTGGGTTTTATAGAAGGGTCTCTTCCAGTTAGATATCTTGGTGTCCCACTTATTACAACCAAGCTTACCAAATCAGATTGTCGAGGTTTGGTTGACAAACTCACTATGAGAATCAGGTCTTGGGAATCATAGTATTTATCTTATGCAGGAAGACTCTAAGTTATCAAGACTGTCCTTATGGTTATGGTCAACTTTTGGAGTGGTCTCTTCATTCTCCCTAAAAAAGTGGTAAAGACAGTCCAATGCTTGGTAAGAAATTTTCTATGGAATGGTCAAGATACTAAAGCTTTCTAGGGCCAAGGTAGCTTGGGCTGACCTGTGTTTTGACATGGTACAAGGTGGGTTGGGCCTTAGGGATCTGGTTCTAGCTAATGAAGTTGCTATAGCCAAACACTTATGGTTCTTGCTACTCCCTTCTAAATGATCACTTTGGAAAGATTGGTGTCAAACATACCTAATCAGAAAGAGTTCAATTTTCTTGGTTTCCATTCCTTCTAACCCATCTTGGGTTTGGAGAAAGCTTCTCAAGCTTGTATTTGACACCCAATACACTTTTAGGATTAGAATTAGAGTGTTGTGGCCATTTTAGGTACTTCTAGTGCAATACGGAGTCAAAAAGACTGAATGGGACTTATTTAGGCCTGAACTAGATGAACTTGGATCTTTGAACATGGCATGTACTCGAACATATATTTGACACCCAATACACATTTATGATAATAATTTGGAGTGTTGTTGTCATTTTAGGTGATTTTAGTGCCATACAGAGTCAAAAACCCAATGGAACGTGTTAAGGCCCAAATTAGATAAACTTTGCTAGACTTGGCTCTTTTGGGCATGGCATGTACTCAAACTGACTTTCAACACTCAATACACGTTTGGAACAAGACTTTGGAGTGTTGTGGTCATTCTAGATGATTTTAGTGTCATACAGAGTCAAAATAACAGAATGGAACGTGTTTAGGCCCAAACAAGAGAAACTTAACTAAACATGGATCTTTATGGCATGGCTGTACTCAAATTGGCATTTGACACCCAATACACGTTTGACCTATGAATTTAGAGTGTTGTAGTCATTTTAGGTTCTTCTCTGTGAAATACAGAGTCAAAAAGAGCGAATGTGTAGGCCCAAACTAGATGAACTTGGCTAAACTTGGCTCATTTGTGCATGGAAAATGAGCCAATACACGTTTGGGATAAGAAATTTTGAGTGTTGTAATCATTTTAGGTACTTCTAGTGCCATACAGTGTCAAAAGACCCAATATGACATATTAAGGCCCAAACTAGATGAACTTTGCTAAACTTGGCTCCTTTGGGAATGGAATGTACTCGAACTGCCTTTTGACCCCAATACTCGTTTGGAATAAAAATTTGCAGTGTTGTGGTTATTTTAGGTGCTTCTAGTACCATACAGAGTCAAAAGACCCAATGAAACGTGTTTAGGCCCAAACTAGATGAACTTTACTAAACTTGGCTCCTTTGGGCATGGCATGTACTCAAACTGACTTTTGGCACCCAAAACATGTTTGGGATAAAATTTTGGAGTGTTGTGGTCGTTCTAGATGCTTCTTGTGTCATACAGAGTCAAAAAGACCCAATGGGACGTGTTTAGGGCCAAACTAGATAAACTTAACTAGACATGGATCTTTAAGGACTGGCATGTACTCGAACTGACCTTTGACACCCAATACACGCTTTGGTATTATAATTCAGAGTGTTGGGGTCATTTTAGGTGCTTCTAGTACAACACAGAGTCAAAAAGAACGAATGGGACGTATTTAGCCCAACTAGATGAACTTGGCTCTTTTTGGCATGGCCTGTACTCGAACTGATATTTGACACCCAATACACATTTTCTGTTCTTCTAGTGCAATACTGAGTCAAAAGGAACAAGTGTGATGTGTTTAGGACCAAACTAGATAAACTTTTGCCAAACTCCGGTCATTTGGGCATGACATGTACTCGAACTGACTTTTAAAATCCAATACACGTTTCGGATGAGAATTTGGAGTGTTGTGGTCATTTTAGGTGATTTTAGTGCCATACGGAGTCCAAACACCCAGTAGGGCGTGTTTAGGCCCAAACTAGATGAACTTGGCTAAACTTATCTCTTTCAGGCACGAAATGCACTCGTACAGACTTTTCACACCTAGTACACGTTAGAGATTAGATTTTGGAGTGTTGTGGTCGTTTTTGGTGCTTCTA
The DNA here is from genome assembly GCA_003255025.1 of Datisca glomerata. Classification (NCBI taxonomy): domain Eukaryota; kingdom Viridiplantae; phylum Streptophyta; class Magnoliopsida; order Cucurbitales; family Datiscaceae; genus Datisca; species Datisca glomerata. Next base: position 22,787 of record QANY01008292.1, read on the forward strand.
TGACCATACGGAGGCAAACAAACCCAACGATACGTGTTTAGGCCCAAACTAGATGAACTTTGCTTAACTCGGATTGACTTTTAACACCCAATACACGTTAGGGATGAAATTTTGGAGTGTTGTGGTTGTTTTAGGTGCTTCTAGTGCCATACGGAGTCAAAAAGGCCTAATGTGACATGTTTAGGACCAAACTAGATGGAGTTGGCTAAACTTGGCTCTATTGGGCATGTCATGTACTCGAAACGACTTTTGACACCTAATACATGATTAGGATCAGAATTTTGAGTGTTGTGGTCATTTTCAGTGCCTCTAATGCCATATGAAGTCAAAAGACCCAATGGCACCTGTTTAGGCCTAAACTTGATGAACTTTGCTAAACTTGGCCCTTCCGAGACTGGCATGTACTCGAACTGACTTTTGACACCAATACGCGTTTGGATGAGAATTTGGAGTGTTACTAGTACCATACAGAGTTAAAAGGACCTAACGGGATGGGTTTAGGCCCAAACTAGATGAACTTTTCTAAACTTAGCTCATTTGGTCATGACATGCACTCGAACTGCTTTTGACACCCAATACACGTTTGGGATGAGAATTGGGTGTGGTGTGGTCATTTTAGGTGTTTCTAGTACCATATGAAGTCAAAAGACCCAACAGGACTTGTTTAGGCCAAAACTAGATGAACTTGGGTAAGCTTATCTCTTTCGGGCATCTTTCGAGCACATAATGTACATGTACAGACTTTTTACACCCAATACATGCTAGGGATAAGATTTTGGAGCGTTGTGGACGTTTTAGGTGCTTCTATGGCCATATGGAGTAAAAAAGACGAAATGATACGTGTATAGGCCCAAACTAGATGAACTTTGCTAAACTTGGATCTTTTGTGAATGGCATAAACTCGAACTGACTTTTGACACCCAACGCACGTTTAGGATCTGAATTTTGAGTGTTGTGATCATTTTAGGTGCTTCTAGTGCCAAACAGAGTTAAAAAGACTCAATGGGACGTGCGTAGGACCAAACTAGATGAACTTGGCTTAACTGGCTCCTTTGGGCATGACATGTACTCGAACTGACTTTTGACACCCAATACACATTCAGGATAAGAACTTTTGAGTGTTGTGGTCATTTTATGTTCTTCTAGTGCCATACAGAGTCAAAAGACCCAATGAGACGTGTATAGGCCCAAACTAAATGAACTATGCTAAACTTGGCTCTTTTGGCCATGGCATGTACTCAAATTGACTTTTGACATCTAGTACACATTTGGCTAATTTACCATGCAAAGTGAAAATACCCAATGAGACAAGTTTAGGCCCAAAGCAGACGAACTTGGCTAATTTACCAAAAAACAAATAGACGAACTTGACTAAACTAGGCTCTTTTGGGCATGGCATGTCCTCGAACTAACTTTTGACACCCAATATAGGTTTGAGATAAGAATTTGGAGTGTTGTTGTCATTTTAGGTGCTTCTAGTTATATTCCGAGTCAAAAAGATCCAATGAGATGTGTTTAGGTCCAAACTAGATGAACTTGGCTAAACATGGATCTTTTAGGCATGGAATGCACTTGAACTAACTTTTCAAAACGAATACATGTTTGGGATAGGAATTTGGATTGTTGTGGTCATTTTCAACAGAAACTCGAGCATACTCATATTTACCTCCTTTGGCTGTCCACGGGTCAGTATAGAGAGGAGTACCAACAGCACTAGCAATGTGCCCCAAGGCCTCTGCTGACCTTAGTTCTTCGAACTCCCCTTATTGGCTTGCTCAGCATATTGCTCATTCTTAGTTTCAATGTTAGCTCAGACCTTGGCATGTAAAACCCTTACTAGATCTTTCTGTTTCTTACCATCAAGATTAGTATGCTCATTAGTAGATAAATGTAAATATGCATAGGAGTTGAAGGATTAAATCCATAAACAATCTCAAAAGAACAAGTAGAATGAAGAAACCTATATTATATGCAAACTTAAAATGCGGTAAACACTTCTCCCATTGCCTGAAATTCTTTTGAATAATAACTACCATAAATTTTCTCATGAACGCACACAAGACATGATTGATCAACCACATGAATGTACTAGTGAACTAGTTAAACCATATATCATTACAAACCAGTCATGCAATCCATGTTTACTTTTAAGTGTTTTTTTCCTTTCATATCCCTCATTCATGCTAAGTTGAGGATATCAACTTTTAAGATCAATTTTAGTAAACAAACAAGAACCATGCAATTCATCAAGCAAACCAACTAATCTAGGAATAAGATGGTGATACTTTACAGTGATGAAATTTATGGCTCGGCGATCAATGCACATCGTCCATGTTATTCCTTCTTAGTCATAAGACATACGAGAACCGCACTAGGGCTCATGCTTCTATGGGCATACCCTTTTCCATGAGCTTGCTCGCTTGTCTTTCCAACTCCTTTGTCTCATCCACATATCTTCTATGAGCGGGTCTGTTTTGGATGAGACCTCCAGGTACAAAGTCAATTCGGTGCTCGATTCTCCTAATTGGTGCAGCCCTTTTGGCCTCTCCTCAGGGAACTTCTTCGAAGTGCTGCAAAAGAGATAAAAAAATACTAGGCAAATAGTGATTAAGTTCATTAGTAGAAAAACAAGCCTTTTTATACAAAAGTACAAGCAAATGCCGGTTGGAACTTAAAGCTCTCTTGATCTCACTCTCTCTTACATCAAAACTCTCTTTTCTTCTCTCTTGATTTTTCTCACTCCTCTCACCCAACTCTCTATTTTTCACTCTTTTGTTTTGTTCAAACACTCCTTTTTTTGAACTCCCACTCTCTTGATCTTCCTGACTCTCTCTCTTTTTTTCATTTTCAATCTCTATTTGTTTTTCATTCCCTCTTTTCAACTTCAATTGATCTTCTTGAACTTGTTTTGGGGTGAGGGGTACAAGAGTAATGAGTTTCTTATCAATTACAAAAGTATATCATTTTTGTAACCATTATGAGTGGCTTTTCTATCACATTTCCACGGTCTCCCCAAGAGAAGATGACTTGCTTGCATTGGCTCATCACACAAAACTTCATCATTGTACTTGCCAATAGAGAAAGAAACTAACACTTGCTTATCCACCTTGATTTCTCCACAATCACTCAACCATTTCAGCATGTATGGGTTAGGATGTTTTGATATAGGCAAGTTTAGTTTTTCCACCATGTAAGTGCTAGCCACATTAGTACAACTTTCCCCATCCATAATCATACTACACACTTTATCATTAACAAGGCATCTAGTATGAAAAATATTTTCTCGTTGTACCTTCTTTGGCTAGGGCACTAAGAGCTCTTCTTTTTACTAAAAATTCCCCATCGACCGGTTCTTTAATGTACTTGCATCCTCTACTGGTGGCATGGACTCCTCTTTGGAATCACTTTTGACTTCCACATTATTACCTTGCAATGATGGTATCTTCATGTTAATGCTACCCAAATTATTATCCACCCTCTAGTTCCATGTCGGAATCCCCTATCTCCAACCCCATGGCCTTATTTGCCAATGTGAGAATATTGCTCCTCTTCATCAAAGTAGTTCCCAAATTCTTCCTCATACTTAACCCTAGGTGATTGTCTTTCCCTTCGATGTCCTATAGGAGCTCTAGGTTGCTCTACCCATGTTTCAACCCGATCAATCCTCTTATGCAATCGTTCCATGCCCCTCCTAACATTCTCTTAAATTCACCCACTAACGCCTCCATTTGTAACTTCAGCATACCACCTTCCGCCATTCCTCCACTACCATTACTATTTGACATACTTGAAAGAGAATAAGATTAGTAGAAAAAAATGAAGGACCTTACAATCTCTCCCTCATGTGTTTACACTCAAAGTTTGAGATTCACTCAATTTCTCTCGTGTTTCACTCAAAAAATTTGGCTTTTACCCTCTGATTTTCTCACACACTCTTGCGTTTTACCACTCTTAGTTTTCTCTTTCGGTTCCTTGTTAAAACTAATAAATGAATCTGGAATTTTCAAGCAACAACCAAAAGACCTAAACAAATCAACACTATGAGAAGATAAGGAAAGGAAACAACTAAGGGATAAAATTTAGAGATAAGGAAACAAAAGGAGATCAACGTATACTATCTTTTTTTAACAGAAGATAAGTTAGGACAAAATAAGGTAAGGATAAGATGAGATAATATGAGATAAGATAAGATAAGATGAGATAAGATAAGATAAGATGAGATAAGATAAGATGAGATGAGATAAGATAAGATAATGATTAGATAAAATAAGATAAGATAAGAAAAAGATAACATAAGATAAGAAAAAAGATCAGATAAGTTATGACAAGATAAGATAATATAAGATGAGATAAGAAAAAAAATTATGATAAGATGAGATATGATATGATGAGATAAGACAATGATAAGATAAGATAAGATAAGAAAGGAAAAGATATGATAAGATAAGACAAGGATAAGATAGGATAAAATGAGACAAGAAAAGATATGATAAGATAAGACAAGGATAAGATAAGATAAGACAAGGATAAGATGAGATAAGATAAGATAAAATAAGATAAGATAAGATAATTTATTATAAGATGAAATAACATATGATATGACAAGATATGACAGGATATGATGAGATAAGATAATGATAAGAAAAGATGGGATAAGAAAATATATGATAAGATAAGACAAGGACAAGATAAGATAAAACGAGATAAGAAAAGATATGATAAAATAAGACAAGGATAAGATAAGGCAAGATAAGAAAAGATAAGATAATTTATGATAAGATTAGATAAGACAAGATATGATGAGATAAGATGATAACTAAAAACAATGGAAATTCAAATTTGAAATTTGAAATTCTGTATTTTTAATGAAACTGCGCAGAAAAATTTAACACCTCGTGAAGTGATCAAAACGACGAAATTTGGCTTCGCAATGAACGTAAAGATTCTAGATCTCGAAAATCCATTTGATTTTATATGCAATATTGACTATTTCGACTCCTGAATCCAAAGTTATGATCTTTTTTTCAGAAACACCGTCAAATCAGAATTAAATCTGACTCTAGAGAACCAAAAGCTCTGATACCAAATGATATGAACCTCACCGTCGCTTTGCGATGAAACCGGATAGCAATAATGGTTCAAGAACCCAATGATCGATTTTAAGGAAGAAGAAACCCTGATCCGTTTTCTATGACAGAAAGAGAACCTTAGGTATAAGAACCTAAGACCCATATTGATGCTTCGAAAAGAACCAAAGGTATGGTTTAGACGCCACACTCAAGAACAAGAAGGAAAAGTGAGTGATAAGTCTAGGTTTTAGACCCCACAAGAATATTCTTGATAAGTCTGAAAAGTTCTAAGAAGAACCAAAGAGAAAACTCTCACAAAGAAATTATAATGATCAAAGTTTTTTAATACATTGTGAAACCATGCTTAAATAGAAAAAATAGAAGCCTAAAGAGTCCTAAAGTGTTTAAATAGCATAAACTAAATATAAAAGATAAAGACATATTAATTGCAATAAATATGGAACTTGTAATTCACCTAAAAGTCTCTTATTGGTTGTCCACTTCTAGTTTAGGATTTCCAAGTTGTCTTGATTCCTTATCATCATTCAAAATGCCATGTCATGCTCCATGTGGACTACCATATTGAACGCCACATCATGCTCCATGTGAAATGCCATGTCATCTCCATGTAGGCTACCGTGTTGGATGCCACGTCATGCACCATGTCGACTGCCATGTTGGTTGCCATGTCATGGTCCATGTAGGATGTAATGTTGGATGCCACATCATGCTCCATGTGGACTGCCATGTTGGACGACACGTCATGCTCCATGTAGGTTGTTATACTCCATGTCATGCTCCACATCACACTCCCATTGAGTGCTTCATCCATCCTCTTTTCTCTAACTCTTGTGATTTAGCCTCTTTGTACTTGACATAAATCCATCCTTTGAGGTTGTGCAACAGGATCCTCATAATACCTGCCCTAGGAACCTGATAACAATGATAGTTTAAGAACCTAATGATCAATTTTAAAGAAAAAGAAACCCTGACCGATTTTCTATGACACAAAGAGAACCTTAGGTATAACACCTAAGACCCAAATTGATGCTTCAAAAAGAACCAAAGGTAAGGTTTAGATGCCGCACTCAAGAACAAGAAAGAAAAGTGAGTAATAAGTCTAGGTTTTAGACGCCACAAGAATATTCTTGATAAGTCTGAAAAGTTCTAAGAAGATCTATAGAGAAACTAGAAGCCTAAAAGTCCTAAAGTCTATAAACAACCTAAGCTAAATTTAAAAAATAAAGAAATATCACTTACAGTAAATAAGGAACTAGTAATCCACCCAAAAGATTTCTATTGGTTGTCCACTTGTAGGCCAGGATTACCAAAGTGACATGTTCTAATACACTCCTATTGGCTGTCCACTTCTAGGTTAGGATTGTCAATTTGTCATACTTCCTTGTCATCATTGAAAATGCCAAGTCATGCTCCATGTGGACTGCCATATTGAATGCCACATCATGCTCCATGTGGAATGGCATGTAGGATGCCAAGTCATCTCCATGTTGGCTGCTACATTGTATGCCACATCATGCTCCACGAAAGCAGATGAGGATCCAATTGCACAACCTCCAAGGATATATCTATTTCAAGTACCAAGAGGCCAAATGACGTAGAGCATGACATGGAGTATGACAAGAGCTAGAGAAAAGAGGATGGATGAAGCACTCAGTGGAAGTATGACATGGAGCATGACATGGAGTATAACAACCTACATGGAGCATGACGTGCCGTCAAACATGGCAGCCTACATGGAGCATGTCGTGGCGTCCAACATGGCAGCCCACATAGAGTATGATGTGGCATTCAACCTGACATCCTAGACTTATCACTCACTTTTCCTTCCTGTTCTTGAGTGTGGCGTCTAAACCATACATTCGGTTCTTTTCGAAGCATCAATTTGGGTCTTAGGTCTTATGCCTAAGGTTCTCTTTGTGTCATAGAAAACGGGACATAGTTTCTTCTTCTATCAATTGATCCTTGGGTTCTTGGACCATCATTTTTATCAGATTTTATCGTAAAGGGACGGTGAGGTTCATATCATTTGGTATCAAAGCTTTTGGTTCTCTAGAGTCAGATTCAATTCTGATTTTTTCCTGATTTTGATGGTGGTTCTGAAAAATGATCATAACTTTTGATCCGGGTTTCAAAATAGTCATTATTGCATATCAAATCAAAAAGATTTTTGAGACCTACAATCTATGCGTGAATTGCAGAGACAGATTCTATCATTTTGATCACTTTCTGAGGCGTTTAAATTATCTACGCAGTTTCATCTAAAAAATCAGAATTTCAAAATTCAAATTCGAATTTCCATTATTTTAGCTATCATCTTATCATATTATCATCCTATTCATCTTATCTCATCATATCTTTGCATATCATATTTTATCTTATCTTTATCATATCTTAACCTTGTCTTATCTTATCATATCTCATCTCATCTTATATTGTCTTTGTCTTATCTTATATTATCTTATATTATCTTATATTATCTCATATTATCTTATCTTATCTTATCTAATCTAATCATTATCTTATCATATCATAACCTTACCTTACCTGATCTTATCTTATCTTATCTTCTGTAAAAAAAAATAAAGATAGATAGTAGAAGACGATATCCTTTTGTTTCCTTATCTCTAATTTTAGTTGTTTCCTTGCCTTATCTTCTCATAGTGTTTGATTTGTTTAGATCTTTTGGTTATTGCTTGAAAATTCCAGATTTGTTTGTTAGTTTGATCAAGAACCGAAAGAGAAAACTAAGAGTGGTAAAAGGCAAGAGTGTGTGAGATCATTAGAGGGTAAAAAGCCAACAAGCATAGAGTGAAAACACGAGTTGAAAGAAAATTGAGTGATCCTCAATCTTTGAGTGTAAACGTGTGAGGCAAAGATTGTGAGGCGCTCATTTTTTTTCTACTAATCTTATTCTCTTTCAAGTATGTCAAACAGCAATAGTAGTGGAGGAATGGCAGAAGGAGACATTTCGAAGTTCTAAATGGAGGTGTTAGTGGGTGAATTAAAGAAGACATTAAGAGAGGGCCTGGAACGATTGCATGAGAGAATTGATCAGGTCGAAAGACGGGTAGAGCAACCTAGAGAGCTCCTATTGGGCATCAAAGGAGAGGCGATCACCTAGGGTTAAGTATGAGGAAGAATTGGGGAACTACTTTGATGAAGAGGAGAGATATTTTCACATGGCAGATTAGGCCATGGGGTTGAAAATAGGGGATTCCGACATGGAAAAAGAGAAGATAGGCTTGGTGAGAGGATGGATAACAATTTGAGTAGTAATAAGATAAAAATACCATCGTTGCAAAGACAGAATGTAGAAATCAAAAGTGAATCTGAAGAGGAGTCCATGCCACCACTAAAGGATCCAAGTGACATTAAAGAATCGGTTGAAAGGGATCTCTTGGTGACAAGAAGAGCTTTTAGTGCCATAGCATGAAAAGATGAGAAGGTACAATAAGAAAATACTTTTCATACTAAAAGTCTTGTTAATGATAACGTGCGTAGTATGATTATTGATGGGGAAAGTTATACAAATGTGGCGAGCACTTACATGGTGGAAAAACTAAACTTGCTTATATCAATACATCCTAATCCATAAAAGTTGAGATGGCCGAATGATAGAGGAGAAATCAAGGTGCATAAGCAAGTGTTAGTTTCTTTCTCTATTGGCAAGTACTGCGACGAAGTTTTGTGTGATGTAGTGCCACTGCAAGCAAGTCATCTTCTCTAAGGGAGGCCGTGGGAATTTGATAGAAAAGCCACTCATGACGGTTACAAAAATAGATATTCTTTTGTAATTGGTAAGAAACCCATTACTTTTGTACCCCTCACCCCAAAACAAGTGTAAGAAGATCAATTAAAGTTCAAAAGAGAGATATTTCTTATTTACTGTAAGTGATATATCGTTGGTTCTTCTTAGAACTTTTCAGACTTATCAAGAATATTCTTGTGGGGTCTAAAATCTAGACTTATCACTCACTTTTCCTTCTTGTTCTTGAGTGTGGCATCTAAACCATACCTTTGGTTCTTTCGAAGCATCAATTTGGGTCTTAGGTCTTATACCTAAGGTTCTCATTGTGTCATAAAAAATGGGTCAGGCTTTTTTCTTCTTTAAAATCGATCATTGGGTTCTTAACCATCATTGCTTCCGGGTTTCATCACAAAGCGACAGTGAGATTCGTATCATTTGGTATCAGAGCTTTTGGTTCTCTAGAGTCAGATTCAATTCTGAATTTTTTCTGATTTTGGCTTGGTTCTGAAAATGATCATAACTTTTGATCCGGTTGTTGAAACAGTTATTATACATATCAAATCGAACGGATTTTTGAGATCTACAATCTGTACGTTCATTGCAAAGACAGATTTCATCATTTTGATCTTCACGAGGTGTTTAATTTTTCTGTGCAGTTTCATCCAAAAATACAGAATTTCAAATTTCAAATTCGAGTTTCCATTGTTTTAGTTATCATCTTATCATCATAGCTTGTCATATCTTGTCATAACATATCTTATCTCATCTTATCATAAATGATCTTATCTTATCTTATCCTTGTCTTATCTTATCATATCTTTTCTTATCACATTTTATCTTAGCTTATCATATATTTTCTTATCTCATCTTATCTTATCTTATATTATCTTATTATTGTCTTATCTCATCATATCATATCTCATCTTGTCATAATTATCTTATATTTTCTTATCTCATCTTATATTATCTTATCTTTTCATAACTTATCTTATCTTTTTTCTTATATTATCTTATCTTATCTTATCTAATTCTTATCTAATTCTTATCTTGTCTTATCTTATCTTATCTTATCTTATCTCATCTCATCTCATCTTATCTTATCTCATCTTATCTCATCTTATCCTTACCTTATCTTGTCCTAACTTATCTTCTGTAAAAAAAAAAGATAGTATAAGTTGATCTCCTTTTGTTTCCTTATCTCTAAATTTTATCCCTTAGTTGTTTCCTTTCCTTATCTTCTCATAGTGTTTGATTTGTTTAGGTCTTTTGGTTGTTGCTTGAAAATTTCAGATCTGTTTGTTAGTTTTTTTTTTCGGTAAAATAAAAAATTGTATAAACCGAAAAAGAAACATACAAAAATACAAGGGGCATACCCCAGGAAAAAGACACAAATAAAAAGGAACCAGCCAACACACTAACAGAAGATTACAAGTGATAACATCCTAAAGAAACAGAAGAACCAAGCTTAATTGTCAAAAATAGAGGCATTCAATCCCCAGGCAAGCTGAATGGTTTTGTTATCTTCAGTCACAGAAAACCCTTTAAGACTCAAAAATCTACCTTTAATGGCATTTCTAATGCAAGCCAAGACCACTTTCTTGTCCCTCATTTTGCCCTCAAAGACTCGATTATTTCTCTCTCTCCAGATATGATAGACAAACGAGCTGAACATAAGCTTCAACATAAGGCTCAAGAAGTAACCTTTCCTAGCTTTCACAAGGAGCCAGGAGATAAGTTGATTCCAGTTCCTAGGAGAAGACACCAAGCCACACAAACCAACCAAATTCTGCCAAATAAAGCTAGAATAAGGGCAAGAAACAAACAGGTGTTCAGAAGATTCTGAAGGATGCAAGCAAAGAACACAGCTACTAACATTGGAAAACCCAGGAGAGGAGGTCCAAGCAGCCAATCTATCCGCAGTTGCAAGCCTATTAAGAACAGCAAGCCAAGTAATAAAGCTATATCTGGGAATATGCTTCTTAAACCAAATAAGAGGAGCCCATCTCACTTTTTCACTTGCTGGAGCCAGTTTCCTATAAGTGTGCCCCACAGAGAAAAGACCAGAGGGAGAAAGAGTCCAAATCCAAGAGTCCAAAGAGGACTCTTTAGGAGGGGGAAGATGGATCTCTCTAATAGTGATAAGCTCATGGGAGCTAGAAATAGGCCAGTTCCAAGCTGCATTCTGGATCACTGAGCTGACCTTGGTAGTCCAATCCCAACCTGTACCAAAATAAATCCTAGGACCAAACCTTTGAGAAAGAGCCCCCAAAGGGTGCCAAGGGTCCAATAGAAGAGAGATCTGCTCCCCATTTCCCACAAGAGCTTTGCAATACCCAGCAAACTTGTCTCTGATTTTCAGAATTTTCCTCCAACTCCAAGAAGGATTAGTGGCAAGCTTAACCAAGAAGATAGAGCTCTTCTTGATCAAGAAAAACTTGCACCAATCCTTCCAAAGGGAAGCTTTATCCAAAGAGACCAGGAACCAGAAATGCTTAGCCACAGCCACTTCATTAGCTAGAGAGAGATCTCTAAGGCCCAAACCTCCTTGGGACTTATCAAGGCACAAGTCACTCCAAGCCACTTTAGCACCAGAATGCTTTACAGCTGAAGCGTTCCACAAGTAATTCCTAATAACCACCTTAATCATATTTAAGATTTTCTTGGGAAGAATAAATAAGCCAGCCCAGTATTGAAAGATAGCATAGAGCACGGATTTAACCAACTGTAATCTTCCAGCATAAGAAAGGTAGTTAGACTCCCAAGACTTCACCCTAGCTGTGATATGGTCTACTAGGGTGATACAATCTGTTTTTCTAAGCTTTGAGGAAATCAAAGGAACCCCCAAGTATCTCATAGGTAGCTCCCCAATGCTGAAATTGCACAAGTCCAGAATTGCTTGAGAAGTGGAAGGATGGACCCCAGACATGAAAATCTGACTTTTTTGTAGATTAGGTTGAAGACCAGACATGGCCTCAAACAAGTTTAAGCTCTCCATAATAAGATGAACAGAAGTAATATCACCCTTACAGAAGATAAAGAGATCATCAGCAAAGCACAAGTTAACAATACCAAGCTCCTTACACCTCCAGTGATAGCCAAAGTCCGCTTGATGAGAAGCATGCTTGAGAATACCAGAAAGAACCTCCATAACCAACACAAACAGATAGGGAGAGATAGGATCACCCTGTCTAAGCCCTTTAGCACCAGAGAAGAAGCCAGTCAACTCCCCATTGACCACAATAGAGAAAGAAGGAGAGGAGATACACTCCATCACACAGTTAGAGAAATGATCAGGAAACCCCAAGCAGTCAAAGATTCTCCCGATACTCTCCCAATTCAAGCTATCATAAGCCTTTTTTATATCAACCTTGAAAGCACATCTGGGACTATTAGAAGGCCTATGGTAACCTCTAACCAGCTCTTGAGATAAGAGGATGTTGTCAGCGATTCTCCTCCCTGGCACAAAAGCAGTCTGGTTGCTACTAATAAGATCAGGGAGCACTCTTTTAAGTCTATCAGCAAGCATTTTAGAAATGCATTTATAAACAACATTACAACAAGATATAGGCCTAAAGTCACCAACCTTAGAAGGATTGGGGACCTTAGGAATAAGAGCAATGGCAGTAGAGTTAACCTGTTTCAATAAAGATTGGGAGCTAAAAAACTCCAAAACAGCCTTAGTAACATCTTTGCCCACAACATGCCAACATCTTTTGAAGAAACCAGCAGAGAAGCCATCTGGACCAGGGGCTTTACTACTCCCCAAACTAAAGATAGTTGTGTGAACGTCTTCCTCTGTATAAGGGTGGTTGAGGATAGCTAAGTGAGCTTGAGAGAGCTTATTAGGGAGAATCTGAGAGAGAACACTCCAATCCACCTCCTGGTCAATGTGAGAAGTCCCAAGAAGATTCCTATAATAAGAAAGGATTTGATCTTTGATAGCCTGGTCATCAGTAATAAGGTCACCCTCCTCATTAACCAACTGATTAATTCTTGATCTGACTCTATTCTTCTTTAGTTTCTGAAAAAAGAAAGAGGAATTCTGATCACCCAAGGCAAGCCAATCAACTCTGCTTTTTTGCCTCAGAAAATCTTCTTCTGCATTCCTGAGCTTAGTGAAATCAGCTAATCTAATTTTCTCCTCCTCTTGAAGAGAGACAACACTAGGAGAGGCAATAAGGTCAGCTTGCACTTTAGAGAGGGCTTCTCTAGCCATAAGAGCCCTTTTAGAAATATCTGAGCAAAAAGAGGCATTAAATTTCTTAAGAGCAAATTTAACAGATTTAAGCTTCTTATAGAGACAAAACATGGCTGTCCCAAACACCTCAATCTCCCACGCATCCTTAAGAACAGCCCAGAAGCCTTCGAAATCCATCCAAAAATCAAAGAACTTAAAAGAAGGCTTAGGTCTTGCTGAGTTAGCCCTAAGCTGAATAATAATAGGAGAGTGATCAGAGATACCCGGGGTGTGAAAATGGCAAGAAGTAGCAGGAAACAACATAGCCCAATCACCGTTAACCAGGGCTCTATCGAGCTTGCGCATCTTGCTACCCTCACCAACTTGACCATTCCACCAGGTGAATTGACAGCCACTATAAGGGAGGTCGAGAACCTCCAAATGATCAAGACAAGAAGCAAAGTCAATTGAGCTATCATTCCACTTGAAATCACCACCACAATGCTCAATAGGCTTCAAAATAGCATTAAAGTCACCAAGAATTAGCCAAGGCTTCCCCTGACTTAATGTCTTATGAGAGCCAAGTTTTTCCCACAAAGGCTTCCTGGAGATAGCATCATTGGCTGCATACACCACAGAGACAAAGAAATCTGTCTTTTCATGGAGAATGGTTAGCTTACAAAACATAGCTTGATCAAAGGCATCAATTAGAAGAACATCCAAAATCTTGGGATCCCAAGCTAAAACAATTCTACCTTTGCTAGTAGGAGAATGGTTAGCAAAGGTAGCCCAATTGGGAAAAACAGATCTAGAAAGTCCAGCAAAATTATTACACTTGATCTTAGTCTCAACTAAAGCACAAAAAGATAATTTAAAGTCTTTACAAAGTTTTCTAACTTCAGCTTGCTTTAGAAGGCCATTAAGCCCTCTTATATTCCAAGAAGCTAAATTAATCATAAAAAGGGGGGGAGAGAGTCACCATTCTCAGGGGGAGCCTGAGTAACTTGATCAGCCAATAAGAAAAAGCCTTCAGCCGTTCGCTTCTTTTTCAACCTCTTCAAAGCTGATTTAGAGAGCTTGGGAGAAGGACCAGGTTGGATAGTGATATTGACAATTGAGGAAGCTTTGGGGGGAGCCAAACTCAATGTAGAGTCAGAAGAGGCTTGAGGCTCATTTTTATCCTCACAAGGCACAATGAGACCCTTACCCTTCCTTTTGCTAACCACCTGAGTCCATTCATTGACTTGGTCTTCCACATGGATGGTATTAAGAGGAAAGGGAGGAGAGATTTCACCCTTTGGCTCCTCATAAACCATAAGCTCCCTATTATCTTGGGGAGAAGAATCTTTGCTAGCGGTTTCTTCCTCACTAGCTAGATTATTCTTAGGGGCCACTTTAGCATCACAATCATGACCAAAGAGGCAACATTTAGCACATCTCTTAGGTAGACACTCATACTCCACCTCCACCACCACTGGATCCCATCCGTCAAGGCCAAGGTCAATGGTGAAAAACTTAATCAAATCAGAGGAGGCTGAAATTTTCACACAAACTCTAGCATAATCATGTCTATAACCAGAGGCAGTAGCATTGTCAGAGTGAGAAGGGATACCCACAGCACTAGCAATGTGACTTAGAGCTTCTTCAGTCCATAATTCAATTGGAACATTCCACAATTTAACCCAAATTGGAAGGGTTGAAAGTTTCTCCTTTGAGAATTTAACATTTGGCTGCCACTCTTGAAGCACAACAGGCCTACCTAAGAGGTGCCAAGGTCCATCTTCTAAGACTGAGTTTCTATCCTCCACAGAGCCAAATTTGAAATAGAAAAGGCCTCTGGCAGCCGAGACCTCCTGAATTCCTCTTTTAGCCCAAAGTTGCAAAGCAATTTTCTTAACTAAGTGTAAAGGAGCTGCCCTTCCAACAAAGTAGCCAACAAGGCAGCCTTCCCACCTAGAAAAATTCTCTTTAGTAATATAATCAGGAAGCTTAACTGTGACATTACCATTTTCCGTAAAGGAAGAGCTCACATAACCTAAGCTTAGCTTCTTTTTCAGGTTACCTTTAACCTTTTCAGCCCATGAACCAGCCGGTTTCTCATGAGCAACACTCTTATTAGCTAAAAGGTCTTTATAAACTCTATTCTCATGCAGCTTTTCAGAAGAAGAAGTTGGGGAAGGAGGAGAAGAGCTCACCTTCTGTTTTCCATTAGAATCTGGTTTAGGAGAGGGAGAGATTTCTCCAAGCTCAAACCCACGACCATGGCAGCCCTTGACATCTTTGGTAGAAGTCAAATCCACCTTGTCACTCACAATCAAAGCTGAGGTTGAGCTAAGGGAGGAGAGAGGATCTGCCACCAGCTTTGGAACTCCACCCACGTTCACATCATTGTCATAGAAAAGAGAAATATCTTCTTTCTCTTTCCCTTCAATCAAAACACCATCTACTTTCTCTTTCCCCTTAGACAAAGAAGCTGCCACCTGTCGCCCTAAGGGGCTGTCCACGTCATGATGGGAGAGAGGAGCCTTCTCTAATAAATAATTACCTTTTTGAGTGTCCTTTCCTTTATTTGAAAGGATAGTAGTAGATTGTTGACCAAGTTGAAGCTTGGGAGCTAGAGCCTCACTCTTCCCCAAGCTGACCACATCACACCCACTTGCCAAAAAGGAGCTGTCACTTCTCCCTTTTGATATGTTTGGCAGCTGCTTTTCCTCTTCTCCAAGCAAGATGATTTGAGACAAGCTTGATTTGTCTTCTATCAAAGGACACTCATCATTACCTTTGACAGAGAGGTAATGAGTATCATCTTCAACCTTTGGAGCACTAGGCAAGCTGGTTGATCTCCGAGCACCATCTCTAGCTCCTCCTCTTATGCTACTTCTTTTAAGGCTTGAACGAAGTTGGTCTGAAAGAGTCAGCTCAAGTAATTTGCTCCGATTGTGATCAGAAGAAATAAAATTATCTCTAAGCTTTGAATGATCAGAAATAATTTTCTTTGCAACTAATAAACCTGAAGCTTCCTTGGACTGAGCTTCTAACTTCCCAGGCTCAACGAAACCACTCTTAGTATTAGAACCTTGCTTAAGAGCATTAAGACCAATAACATGGGCATTAGCTTCCCTAGCTCCCTTATTAACCATATCATTCAAAACAGCATGGCCATTCAAAGACACTCCAAGCTTAGATTGACCACTAGCTGAATTTTTCTTAACACCACCTGAAACTTGATTACCAACATCTGCAGTATGCTTACTATACTCATCATTAACCATTGTTAGAGGTCGTGGCCTCCCCTAAGGGAAGGAGAGGCAAAAACTAAAACCAGAATTCTAGAGTGTTGGGAGAGCTTCTCTCACTAAAAAACCAGTCAGGTCCACTTTCTTTTCAAAAACATATTATATTGATGAAAGTTATTTAATACATTGGGAAACCATGCTTAAATAGAAAAAAAAAAACTAGAAGCCTAAAGAGTCCTAAAGTGTTTAAAACCTAAACTAAATTTAAAAGATAAATAATATAAATTGCAATAAATAAGAAACTTTTGATCCACCCAAAAGACTTCTATTGGGTGTCCACTTCTAGGTTAGGATTGCCAAGTGTCATGCTCTAATAGACTTACTGAGTACTCCACATCATGCTCCACTACATGATCCACGTCACACCTTACTGAGTGCTTCAGCCATTCTCTTTTCTCTTTGGCCTCTTGGTACTTGAAGTGGATCCATCTTTTGAGCTTGTGCAACCGGATCCTCATCATTCCCTCCCTCTTAAGAAAGATTTGTCCTCAAATCATCACCTACAACAAATGGAGACAAGTCAGTCACATTAAAAGTCACACTTTTATTGTACTCACCAAGAAGACTCTTGCATGTAGGCATCCCCTCTAGGTAGCAGCTTGGAACATTTTTGCCCTGGAAACCGTTCATTTCTCATGTGCTTCCAAACCCAATCTCCTGGATCAAAAATCAATTTATGATACTCTTTGTTGGCTAGTTTTACATATTGCTTCGTTCTCCTCTCAATATTGAGTTTTTTCTTATCATGTATTTGCTTAACGAATTCAGTCTTCCTCTTTCCATCTTGTTTGAACCGAATGATATATAAGAATGTCTCAATGAACTCCACCCAACGAGCAAGTATTTTATTCAGTTTGTCTTGCTCCTTTAAATGCTTCAAGTACTCATGACTGTTGTGAATCACAAACACCTGCAAAAGTGAAAAAATATTACTCGGCAAAGAACTCGCGAGATCATGAGTACATAAAAGAGCCTTTTTGTGCATAAGTACAATAAGGGGTTGATGTGAAAATAATGCTTTCTTGATCTCACTTTTATTTGTAACGTAATTGAACTTTTCCTCTCTCGCTCTCACTATGGCTTTAATGCCCTCTTTCTCTTTTCTCTCAATTCCTTTCCTCTCATTTTCTTTACCTCTCTCTAACTTTCATGCTCGTTTTCACTCTTTGTCTTTTGTTCACTCCATTTATTTTGTTCACTCTCTTTCTTTTGATCACTCTCTTTTTGCAACTTCACTTGATCTTTGTAAGTCTGATTCTGTATTATTGGAACAAGAGTAATCAACTTTTGATTGTGTTCAAAATAAGAGAATCCATCATGCTTCACTACTCGCCTATCAAATTTCCATGGCCTTCCCCACAACAAGTGTCCAACTCGCACCGATATTACATTACAAAACACATCATCTTCATATTTACCGATTTGGAATGAGAGTAACAGTTGCTTTTCCACCTTTACCTCACCTCTATCATTCAGCCATTTCAACTTGTAGGGTGGGGGATGTCTAGTTGTTATCAGTCCTAATTTATCCAGCATAGTGGTAGCAACGTTGGTACAACTACCTCCATCAATACTCATACTACATACCTTGTTTTGATCGTGGCATCTAGTACAAAAGATATTTTCTCGCTGCACCTCATCATTTTCTTTGATTTGCACACTTAGAGCTCTCCTTGCAATAACTAATTCTCTTTGTACATCACACTCCTCGTTATCCTCGTCCTCTAATGACAAAATAGATTCATTGTCATCTTTATCATCGATCTCAATCTCACCATCATCTCGTAGCATCATAACTCTCTCGTTCGGACATTGACTCGCTATGTGACCCCTACCTTGGCTTTTAAAACACTTATATCATGATTTCGAGCACTAGAAGAATTTTTTTTACCTTGGTAACCATGGCTGGTTGATTCTGACTTTTGCTCAGTTTTTGTGGCCAACTTCTCCTCCTTCTCCGCATGCTTGGTTTCCATGGGGAACAACTCGAGCCAAGGGTTGTACGTGTACCACCCCACCTTTTGAGTTGTTGCTCAACCTTAATGGCCGTGTGCACCATATCTTCCAACTCCACATAATTTTGCATCTCTACCCAATCATGAATTTCTCGGTTCAATCCATGCAAAAACCTAGCCACAGTGGCCTCTCGGTCTTCTTCTATAATAGCCCTGATCATAGCCATCTTCATCTCCTTATAATAATCTTTGACACTTCGGCTACCTTGAGTGAGACCTTACAGCTTTCGATACAAGTTTCGATAGTAATGGCATGGCACAAACCGTCTCCTCATCATGGTTTTCAAGTCTGCCCAAGTCTATATGGGACGCCCTCTATTTCTCTTTACATTTAGAATTAGTTGATCCCACCAATCAATAGCATAATCAATAAATTCAACAATAGTAAGTTTTACCTTTTTACGCTCGTAATAGTGATGACAATCAAACATGAGCTCCATCATTTTTTCTCATTCTAAATAAGCTTCTGGATCATTCTTGCCTTGAAATAATGGTATCTTCATCTTAATGCTACCCAAATTGTTCTTCACTCTATCACCAAACCTATCTTCTCTATTCCTATGTTGGAATCTCCTATCTCCAACCCACGACCTAATTTGCCAATGTGAGAATATCTTTCATCTTCATTAAAGTCTTCCCAAATTCTTCTTCATACTCAACCCTAGGTGATTGTCTGTCCCTCCGATGCCCCATAGAAGATCTAGGTTGCTCGACCCTTGTTTCCACCTGATCAATCCTCACATGCAATTATTCCAGCCGATGAGGATCCGGTTGCACAAGCTCAAAGGATGAATCCACTTCAAGTACAAAGAGGCCAAATCACAAAAGCTAGAGAAAATATAATGGATAAAGCACTCAATAGGAGTATGATGTGGAGCATGACGTGGAGTGTGACGAGGAATATGACAGCCTGCGTGGAGCATGGCGTGGCATCCAACATGACAGCCCACACGGAGCATGATGTGGCATCCAACATGACATCCTACATGAACCATGACATGGTATCCAACATGGCAGCCGACATGGAGCATGATGTGGTATCTAACATGACAGCCTACATGGAAAGACATCCTACATGGCATTACACTTGGAGCATGATGTGGCGTTCAATATAGCAGTCTACATGGAGCATGACATGGCATTTTAAATGATGACAAGGAAGCAAGACACCTTGGAAATCCTAACCAAGAAGTGGATAGCCCTAGGAGTCTTTGGGTGGATTACAATTTCCTTATTTATTATAATTTATATTTCTTTATCTTTTAAATTTAGTTTAGGTTATTTAAACAGTTTAGGACTCTTTAGGCTTCTAGTTTTTCTATTTAAGCATGGTTTCACAATGTATTAAAAAAACTTTGATCAATATAAATTTTTTGCTAGTTTTGTCTTTGGTTCTTCTTAGAAGTTTTCAGATTTATCAAGAATATTCTTGTGGCGTCTAAAATCTAGATTTATCACTCACTTTTCTTTCTCGTTCTTGAGTGTGACGTCTAAACCATACATTTGGTTCTTTTCGAAGCATCAATTTGGGTCTTAAGTCTTATACCTAAGGTTCTCTTTGTGTCATAGAAAACAGGTCAGAGTTTCTTTTTCATTAAAATCGATCCTTAGGTTCTTGAATCATCATTGTTATCGGGATTCATCGCAAAGCGACGGTGAGGTTCATATCATTTGGTTCAGAGCTTTCGGTTCTCTAGAGTCAGATTCAATTCTGGTTTTTTTTCTGATTTTGACAGTGGTTCTGAAAAATGATCATAACTTTTGATCCGGTTGTCGAAATAGTTATTATTACATATCAAATCAAACGGCTTTTTGAGATCTACAATCTGTATGTTTATTACGAAGCCAGATTTCAACGTTTTGATCACTTCACGATGTGTTTAATTGTTTCTGCCAAGTTTCATCTAAAAATACAGAATTTCAAATTTCAAATTCGAAATTCCCTTGGTTTTAGTTATCTTCTTATCATCTTATCTTATCTAATCATATCTTGTCTATCTTGTCATATCATATGTTATCTTATCTTATATTTTCTTATCTTACCTTATCTTATCATTGTCTTATTTTATCATATCTTTTCTTATCTCATTATATCTTATCTTATCCTTGTCTTATCTTATCATTTATTTTCTTATATCATCTTATCTTATCTCATCTTATCATTGTCTTATCTCATCATATCATATCTCATCTTGTCCTAATTATCTTATATTTTCTTATTTCATCTTATATTGTCATAACTTATCTTATCTTTTTCTTATCTTATCTTATCTAATCATTATCTTATCGTATCTCATCTCATCTTATCTCATCTTATCCTTACCTTATCTTGTCCTAACTTATCTTCTATAAAAAATAGTATAAGTTGATCTCCTTTTGTTTCTTTATCTCTAAATTTAATCCCTTAGTTGTTTCCTTTCCTTATCTTCTCATAGTGTTTAATTTGTTTAGGTCTTTTAGTTGTTGCTTGAAAATTTCAGATTCGTTTATTAGTTTTAACAAGAACCGAAAGAGAAAACTAAGAGTGGTAAAAGGAAAGAGTGTGTGAGAAAATCAGAGGTTAAAAGCCAGATATATTGTGTGAAACACGAGCGGAAAAAAAAGGAAAAAAAAACAGTGAACCTCAAACTTTGAGTGTAACACGTGAGGGAGAGATTTTAAGGTCCTTAATTTTTCTTCTACTAATCTTATTCTCTTTCAAGTATGTCAAACAGATATAGTAGTGGAGGAATGGCTGAAGGAGGTATTTTGAAATTCCAAATGGAGGCGTTAGTGGGTGAATTAAAGAAGACATTAGGAGAGGGGCTGAAACAATTGCATGACAGTACTGATCGGGTGGAAACACGGGTCGAACAACCTAGATGTCCTATAGCGCATTGGAGGGACGGACGATCACTTAGGGTTGAGTATGAAGAAGAATTTGGGAAAGACTTCAATGAAGAGGACCGATATTCTCACATTGGCAAATTAGGCCGTGGGGTTGGAGATAGGGGATTCCAACATAGGAATAGAGAAGATAGGTTTGGTGATAGGGTGAACAATAATTTGGGTAGCGTTAAGACGAAGATACCATTATTTCAATGCAAGAATGATCCAGAAGCTTATTTAGAATGGGAAAAGAGGATGGAGCTCATGTTTGATTGTCATCACTATTCCGAGCGTAAAAAGGTAAAGCTTGCTATTGTTGAATGTATTGATTATGCTATTAATTGGTGGGATCAACTAATGATAAATATAAAGAGAAATAGATAGCGTCCCATAGAGACTTGGGAAGACTTGAAAACCATGATGAGGAGACAGTTTGTGCCATGCCATTACTATCGAGACTTGTATCGAAAGCTGCAAGGTCTCACTCAAGGTAGCCGAAGTGTCAAAGATTATTTTAAGGAGATGAAGATGACTATGATAAGGGCTAATATAGAAGAAGATTGAGAGGCCACTATGGCTAGGTTTTTGCATGGATTGAACTGAGAAATTCATGATTGGGTAGAGATGGAAAATTTTGTGGAGTTGGAAGATATGATGCACATGGCCATTAAGGTTGAGCAGCAACTCAAAAGGAGGGGTGGTACACGTACAACCCTTGGCTTAGTTGTTACCCATGGAAACCAAGCTATGCGGAGAAGGAGGAGAAGTTGGCCACAAAAACTGAGTAAAAGTCAGAATCGATCAGCCATGGTTACCAAGGTAAAACAAATTCTTCTAGTACTCGAAATCATGAAATAAAGTGCTTTTAAAAGCCAAGGTAGGGGTCACATAGCGAGTCAATGTCTGAACGAGAGAGTTATGATGCTACGAGATGATGGTGAGATTGAGATCGATGATAAAGATGACAATGAATCTATGTTGTCATTAGAGGATGAGGATAATGAGGAGTGTGCTGTACAACGAGAATTAGCTGTTGCAAGGAGAGCTCTAAGTGTGCAAATCAAAGAAAATGATGAGGTGCAGCGAGAAAATATCTGTTGTACTAGAAGCCATGATCAAAACGAGGTATGTAGTATGAGTATTGATGGCTAACATTGCTACTACAATGGTGGATAAATTAGGGCTGCTAACAACTAAACTACCCCGACCCTACAAGTTGAAATGGCTGAATGATAGAGGTGAGTTAAAGGTGGAAAAGCAAGTGTTACTCTCATTCCAAATCAATAAATATGAAGATGATGTGTTTTACAATGTAATATCGGTGCGAGTTGCACACTTGTTGTGGGGAAGGCCATGGAAATTTGATAGACGAGTGAAGCCTGATGTTTTCTCTAATCAATACTATTTTGAACACAATCAAAAGTTGATTACTCTTGTTCCAATGACGCAAAATCAGATTTACGAAGATCAAGTAGGGTTACAAAAAGAAAGTGATCAAAAGAAAGAGAGTGAACAAAAGAAATGGAGTGAACAAAAGACAGAGTGAAAATGAGCATGAAAGTCAGAGATAGGTAGAGAAAAATAAGGGGAAAGGAACTGTGAGGAAAGAAAAAGAGGGCATTAAAGCCATGGTGAGAGCAAGAGAGGAAAAATTCAATTACATTACAATAAAAAATGAGATCCAGAGAGCATTATTTTCATATCAACCCCTTATTGTACTTATGTACAAAGAGTCCATGAAGCATTTAAAGGAGCAACACAAGCTGAATAAAATACATGCTTGTTGGGTGGAGTTCATTGAGACATTCTCATATGTCAGTCGGTACAAACAAGATGGAAAAAGGAAGGCTGAATTCGTTAAGCAGATACATGAGAAGGCAAAACTCAATATTGAAAGGAGAATGGAGCAATATGCAAAACAAGCCAACAAAGAGTGTCATAAATTAGTTTTTTTGATACCTAGAGGGGATGATCCATTCCAAGTCCTTGCAAGACTCAATGACAATGCTTACAAGGTAGATCTTCTTGGTGAGTACAATATAAGTGTTACTTTTAAGGTGACTGACTTGTCACCGTTTGATATAGGTGAGGATTTGAGGACAAATCTTTCTCAAGAGAGAGAGAATGATGAGGATCTGGTTGCACAAACTCAAAGGATGGATCCACTTCAAGTACAAAGAGGCCAAATCACAAAAGCTGGAGAGAATAAAATGGCTGAAGCACTCAATAGGAGTATGACATGGAGCATGACGTGGAGTGTGACGTGGAATATGATAGCCTGCCTGGAGCATGGTGTGGCATCCAACATGATAGCCCACATGGAACATGATGTGGCATCCAACATGACATCCTACATGAACTATGACATGGCAGCCTACATGGAAAGACATCCTACATGGCATTACCCTTGGAGCATGATGTGGCGTTCAATATGACAGTCCACATGGAGCATGACATGGCATTTTAAATGATGACAAGGAAGCAAGACACCTTGGCAATCCTAACCAAGAAGTGGACAGCCCTAGGAGTCTTTTGGGTAGATTATAATTTCCTTATTTATTGCAATTTATGTTTCTTTATCTTTTAAATTTAGTTTAGGTTATTTAAACAGTTTAGGACTCTTTATGCTTCTAGTTTTTCTAGTTAAGCATGGTTTCACAATGTATTAAAAAAAATTTGCTCAATATAATTTTTTTGTAAGTTTTGTATTTGGTTCTTCTTAGAACTTTTCAGACTTATCAAGAATATTCTTGTGGCGTCTAAAACCTAGACTTATCACTCACTTTTCCTTCTTGTTCTTGAGTGTGGCGTCTAGACCATACCTTTAATTCTTTTCGAAGCATCAATTTGGGTCTTAGGTCTTATACCTAAGGTTCTCGTTGTGTCATAGAAAATGGATCAGAGTTTCTTATTCTTTAAAATCGATCATTGGGTTCTTGAATCATCATTGTTATCGGGTTTCATCGCAAAGCGACGGTGAGGTTCATATCACAGCCCCTCTCCTAATGTCTTCTTTAATTCACCGACTAACGCCTCCATTTGGAACTTCGAAATGCCTCCTTCAGCCATTCCACTTGTACTATTTCTGTTTGACTTACTTGAAAGAGAATAAGATTAGTAGAAAAAATGACGGACCTTACAATCTCTCTCTCACGTGTTTAGACTCAAAGATTGAGGTTCACTCAATTTTATTTCCACTCGTGTTTTCACTCTATGTTGTTGGCTTTTACCCTCTAATGATCTCACACACTCTTGCTTTACCACTCTTAGTTTTCTCTTTCGGTTCTTGATCAAACTAACAAATGAATCTGGAATTTTCAAGCAACAACCAAAAGACCTAAACAAATCGAACACTATGAGAAGATTAGAAAAGGAAACAACTAAGGGATAAAATTTAGAGATAAGGAAACAAAAGGAGATCAACTTATACTATCTTTTTTTTTACAGAAGAAAAGTTAGGACAAGATAAGGTAAGGATAAGATGAGATAACAAAAAGATAAGATAAGATAAGAAAAAAATAAGATGAGTTATGACAAGATAAGATAAGAAAATATAAGATAATTATGACAATATGAGATAAGATAATGATAAGACAATATAAGAAAAGATGAGATGAGATGAGATAAGAAAATATATGATAATATAAGACAAGGATAAGATAAGATAAAATGATATAAGAAAAGATATGATAAGATGAGACAATGATAAGATAAGATAAGATAAGATGGGAAAATATAAGATAATATATGATAAGATGAGATAAGATATGATATGACCAGATATGACAAGATATGATGAGATGAGATAAGATGATAAGATGATAACTAAAACAATGGAAACTCGAATTTAAAATTTGAAATTCTGGATTTTTAGATGAAACTGTGCAGAAAATTTAAACACCTCGTTGAGTGATCAAAACGATGTAATATGACTTCGTAATGAACGTAAAGATTGTAGATCTCAAAAATCCGTTTGATTTGATATGTAATATTAACTATTTTGATTACCGGATCAAAAGTTATGATCTGTTTCAGAACCACTGTCAAAATAAAAAAATCAGAATTGAATCTGACTCTAGAGAATCAAAATCTCCGATACCAAATGATACGAACCCATTAGGCAACCTGCCATAGGAACCCAATAACAATGATGGTTCAAGAATGCAAGGATCGATTTTAAAGAAGAAGAAACCTCAACCTGTTTTCTATGACACAAAGAGAACCTTTGGTATAAGACCTAAGACCCAAATTGATGCTTCGAAAAGAACCAAGGGTATGGTTTAGATGTCACACTCAAGAACAAGAAGGAAAAGTGAGTGATAAGTCTAGGTTTTAGACGCCACAAGAATATTCTTGATAAGTCTGAAAAGTTCTAAGAAGAACCAAAGAAAAAACTCTCACAAACAAATTATATTGATCAAAGTTGTTTAATACATTGTGAAACTATGCTTAAATAGAAAAAAAAACTAGAAGCCTAAAGAGACCTAAAGTGTTTAAAACCTAAACTAAATTTAAAAGATTAAATAAATATAAATTGCAATAAATAAGGAACTTGTAATCCACCCAAAAGACTCCTATTAGTTGTCCACTTTTAGGTTAGGATTGCCAAGGTGTCATGCTCTAATAGACTACCATTGGCTGCCAACTTCTAGGTTAGGATTGCCAAGTTGTCTTGCTTCCTTGTCATCATTTAAAATATCATGTTATGCTCCATGTTGACTTCCATATTGAACGTCACATCATGCTCCATGTGGAATGCCAAGTACGATGCCACGTCATCTCCATGTGGGCTGTCACGCTGGATGTCAAGAAATGCTCCATGTAGGCTGCCATGTTGGACGCCACGCCATGCTTCATGTAAGCCGTCATGCTCCATTTCATGCTCCACGTCATACTCCTATTGAGTGCTTCAGCCATTCTCTTTTCTCTAGCTTTTGTGATTTGGCCTCTTGAAACTTGAAATGTATCCATCCTTTGAGCTTCTGCAACCGGATCCTCATCACTATCCCTTATTTTCCCTTACAAAATTCTAGAATTTCTCTCTCTCCAAATGAAGTACACAAATGAAGAGAAAATGATCCTCAGTTAGAAAGCTCTCAAAGAGTTCCTTTACTCCAAACAACTAACCAAGAGATCAATTGTATCCAATTTGAAGCTCTACATGTTAATTCATTGGCTCATTAGGGAGTCCAAGACTGTTTTGGCATATTCACACTCAAGAAAGAAGTGTGAATGGGATTCAGCCAAGTTCATATAGTTTCGGCCTAAACACGTCCCATTGCATCGTTTTCACTTTGTACGGCCCTAGAAGCACCTAAAATGATCAAAATACTCTAAATTCTTATCTCAAACGTGTATTGGGTGTCAAAAGATAGTTCGAGTGCATGCCTTGCCGAAAACATCTAAGTTTAGTAAAGTTCATCTAGTTTGGGCCTCAACACATCCCATTGCGTCTTTTTTACACCGTATGGCACTACAAGCACATTAAAAGATCACAACACTCCAAATTCTTATCCCAAACGTGTATTGGGTGTCAAAAGTCAGTTCGAGTGCATGCCATGCCCAAAAGATCCAAGTTTAGCCAAGTTCACTAGTTAGGGCCTAACACATCCCATTGGGTCTTTTTGTCTCCGTATGGCACTAGAAGCACCTAAAACAACCACAACACTCCAATTCTAATGCCAGCCATGTATTGGGTGTCAAAAGTCATTTCGAGTATATTCAATGCCTAAAAGAGCCAAGTTTAGCAAAGTTCATCTACTTTGGGTGTTATTGACTTTGTATGGCAGTAGAAGCACCTAAAATGACTACAACACACCAGGTTCTTATCTCAAACGTGCATTGGGTGTCAAAAGTCAGTTCGAGTACATTCCATGCTCGGAAGAGCCAAGTTTAGCCAAGTTCATCTAGTTTCGGCCTAATCACATCGCATTGGATCTTTTTGAATCCTTATCAAACTAGAAGCACCTAAAACTACCACAACACTCCAAATTATTATCCAAATGCATATTGGGTGCCAACGGTCAGTTCGAGGACATTCTATACCCAAAAGATACAAGTTTAGCGAAGTTCATCAAGTTTGGGTCTAAACACATCCCATTGCATCTTTTTGAATCCGTATGGCACTGAAAGCATCAAAAATGATGAAAACACTCCAAATTCTTATCCCAAACGTGTATTGGGTGCCAAAGGTCAATTCGAGTACATGCCATGCCCAAAAGATCCAAGTTTATCCAAGTACATCTAGTTTGAGCCTAAAAACATCTCATTGCATCTTTTTGACAACGTATCGCACTAGAAGCACCTAAAACGACCACAACACTCCAAATTCTAATCCCAAACATGTATAGGGTGTCAAAAGTCAGTTCGAGTATATGCCATACCAAAATGAGCAAGTTTAGCCAAGTTCGTTTCGTTTGGGCCTAAACACGTCCCTTTGGTTCTTTTTGACTCCGTATGGCACTAGAAGAACCTAAAACAACCACAACAATCCAAATTCTTATGTATTGGGTGTCAAAAGTCAGTTGGAGTACATTCCATACACGAAAGAGCCATGTTTAGCCAAGTTCATCTAGTTTGGGCCTAAACATGTCCCATTTGGTCTTTTAACCCATAAAATGACCACAACACTCCAAATTCATATCCCAAACATTTATTAAGTGTGACATGTAAGTTTGAGTATAAGCCATGCGCAAAAGATCTAAGTTTAGCGAAGCTTGTCAATTTTGGGCCTAAACTCATCCTTCTAGGTCTTTTTGACTCCGTATGGAACCTAAAGCACCTCAATCGACAACGACATTTCAAATTCCTATCCCAAACATGTAGTGTGTGTCAAAAGTCAGTTCGAGTACATGCCATGCCTAAAAGAGCCAAGTTCATTTATTTTGCTCCTAAACACGTCCCATTGGATCTTTATGACTCCGTATCGCACTAGAAGTACTTAAAACGACCACAACGCTCCAAATTCTTGTGCCAAACGTGTATTGGGTGTCAAAGTCAGTGCGAGTACATGCCATGTCCAAAAGAGCCATGTTTCAAAAAGTTCATCTACGTTGGGCCTAAAACGTCCCTTTAGGTCTTTTTGACTTCGTATGGAACTTGAAGCTCCTAAAATGATCACAGCACTCCAAATTATTATCCAAGTTTAATCAAGTCAGTCTAGTTAGGGCATAACACATCCCATTGGATCTTTTTGACTCCGTATGGCACTCGAAGCACCTAAAACGAGCACAACACTCCAAATTCTAATCCCAAACATGTATTGGGTGTCAAAAGTCATTTCAAGTATATTCCATGCCCGGAAGAGCCAAGTTTAGCAAAGTTCATCTAGTTTGTGCCTAAACACGCCCTTTTGGGTGTTTTTGACTCTGTATGACAGTACAAGCACCTAAAAAGACCATAACACACCAAATTCTTATACCAAACGTGTATTGGGTGTGAAAAGTAATTTCGAGTATATTCCATGCCCGCAAGAGCCAAGTTTAGCCAAGTTCATCTAGTTTCAGCTTAAACACGTCGCATTGGGTCTTTTTCAATCCATATGGCACTAGAAGCACCTAAAACGACCACAACACTTCAAATTATTATCCCAAATGTGTATTGGGTGCCAACGGTAAGTTCGAGAACATTCTATGCCCAAAAGATCCAAGTTTAGCCAAGTTCATCAAGTTTGGGCCTAAACAAGTCCCATTGCGTCTTTTTGACTCCGTATGGAACTAGAAGCATCGAAAATGATGAAAACACTCCAAATTCTTATCCTAAACGTGTATGGGGTGCCAAAGGTCAGTTCGAGTACATGCCATGCCCAAAAGATCCAAGTTTAGCCAAGTATATCTAGTTTGGTCCTAAAAACGTCTCATTGTGTCTTTTTGACTATGTATGGCACTAGAAGCCCCTAAAAGGGCTATAACACTCCAAATTCTAATCCCAAACATGTATAGGGTGTCAAAAGTCAGTTCGAGTATATGCCATGCCAAAATGAGCAAGTTTAGCCAAGTTCATTTCGTTTGGGCCTAAACACGTCCCTTTGGTTCTTTTTGACTCTGTATAGCACTAGAAGCACCTAAAATGGCCACAACAATCCAAATTCTTATCCCTAAACTTGTATTCGTTGTCAAAAGTCAGTTGGAGTACATTCCATACCCGAAAGAGCCATGTTTAGCCTAGTTCATCTAGTTTGGGCCTAAACATGTCCCATTTGGTCTTTTAAACCCATATGGACCTAGAAACACCTAAAATGACCACAACACTCCAAATTCATGTCCCAAACGTTTATTGGGTGTCATAAGTAAGTTTCAGTGCAAGCCATGCCCAAAAGATCTAAGTTTAGCGAAGCTCGTCAATTTTGGGCCTAAACTCATCTATCTAGGTCTTTTTGACTCCATATAGCACCAAAAGCACCTCAATCGACAATGACATTTTAAATTCCTATCCTAAACATGTAGTGTGTGTCAAAAGTCAGTTCGAGTACATGCCATGCCTAAAAGAGCCAAGTTCATTTATTTTGCTCCTAAACACGTCCCATTGGGTCTTTACGACTCCGTATCGCACTAGAAGTACTTAAAACGACCACAACGCTCCAAATTCTTGTGCCAAACGTGTATTGGGTGTCAAAGTCAGTGCGAGTACATGCCATGCCCAAAAGAACCATGTTTCGAAAAGCTCATCTACTCGTTTTGACTCCGTATGGCACTTGAAGCTCCTAAAATGATCACAACACTCCTAATTCTTATCCAAGTTTAGCCAAATTTCAGTACTTTACATATTACAAGTTTAATTTGCGTCCAAATCTTAAGCCTCTAATTAGGCTCTAATTTTGTATTTCCTGGGGTATGCCCCATGTACGTGTGTAAGTATTTTTTGGTTTATACAATTTGTTTACAAAAAAAAAAAGTTTAGCCAAGTCCTTCTAGTTAGGGCATAACACATCCCATTGGATCTTTTTGACTCCGTATGGCACTAGAAGCACCTAAAATGAGCTCAACACTCCAAATTCTTATCTCAAATGTGTATTGGGTGTCAAAAGATAGTTCGAGTGCATGCCTTGCCGAAAACATCCAAGTTTAGTAACGTTCATCTAGTTTGGGCCTAAACACATCCCATTGCGTCTTTTTTACACCGTATGGCACTACAAGCACATAAAAAGATCACAACACTCCAAATTCTTATCCCAAACGTGTATTGGGTGTCAAAAGTCAGTTCGAGAGCATGCCATGCCCAAAAGATCCAAGTTTAGCCAAGTTCACTAGTTAGGGCCTAACACATCCCATTGGGTCTTTTTGTCTCCGTATGGCACTAGAAGCACCTAAAACAACCACAACACTCCAATTCTAATGCCAGACATGTATTGGGTGTCAAAAGTCATTTCAAGTATATTCCATGCCCGAAAGAGCCAAGTTTAGCAAAGTTCATCTAGTGTGCGCCTAAACATGTCCCTTTGGATGTTTTTGACTCCATATGACAGTACAAGCACCTAAAAAGGAAATAACACACCAAATTCTTATGCTAAACGTGTATTGGGTGCAAAAGTAATTTCGAGTACATTCCATGCCTGGAAGAGCCAAGTTTAGCCAAGTTCGTTTATTTTCGGCCTAAACATGTCGCATTGGGTCTTTTTCAATCTGTATGGCACTAAAAGCACCTAAAACGATCACAACACTCCAAATTACTATCCCAAATGCCTATTGGGTGTCAACGGTCAGTTCGAGGACATGCTATGCCCAAAAGATCTAAGTTTAGCCAAGTTCATCTGCTTTGGGCCTAAACACATTCCATTGGGTGTTTGGACTCCGTATGGCACTAGAAGCACCTAAAATGATCAAAACACATCAAATTATTATCTCAAACGTGTATTGGGTGCCAAAGGTCAGTTCGAGTAGATGCATGTCCAAAAGATCCAAGTTTAGCCAAGCATATCTAGTTTGGGCCTAAAAAGCCTCATTGCGTCTTTTTGAATACGTATGGCACTAGAAGCTCCTAAAAAGATCATAACACTCTAAATGCTTATCTCAAACGTGTATTGGGTGTCAAAAGTCAGCTTGAGTGCATGCCATGCTCAAAAGATTCAAGTTTAGCCAAGTTTGTCTAGTTTGGGCCTAAACACATCCCACTGGGTCTTTTTGACTTCATATGGCACTAGAAGCACCTAAAACAACCACATCATGATACATTCTAATCCCAAACATGTATTGGGTGTCAAAAGTCAGTTCGAGTATATGTCATGCCTAAAAGAGCAAGTTTAGCCAAGTTCATCTCGTTTGGGCCTAAACCGTTGCTTTGGTTCTTTTTGATTACGTACGAGACTAGAAGCACCTAAAACGACCATAACAATCTGAATTCTTATCCCTAAACTGGTATTGGGTGTCAAAAGTCAGTTCGAGTATATTCCATACCTGAAAGAGCAGTGTTTAGCGAAGTTCATCTAGTTTGGGTCTAAACACATCCCATTAGCCCTTTTAAACCCATATGGCACTAGAAGCACCTAAAACGGCCACAACACTCCAAATTCATATCCCAAACATTTATTGGGTGTCAAAAGTAAGTTTGAGTGCTTGCCATGCCCTAAAGATCTAAGTTTAGCCAAGCTCATCAATTTTGGGCCTAAATGATATGAACCCCACCGACAATTTACGATGAAACCCGATAACAATGATGGTTCAAGAATCCCAAGAACGTGAAACACAAGATTGTTGAGCCTTAACCCGGTATCTTGCAAGATAAGACTATGAAGAATAGAAACGCCACACCAAGAAACCTAAGGATCACTTAAGAATCAAGTTGATAAGTTTGGTTGTTTGAACGCCATAAGACTAACTTGATAAGTTCAAAGAGTTCTTTCAAGAACAAAGAGGACACACATCACAATAACATAAACTTGTTTTGAATATTCATAACATCCTTACAAATTTCGTGGGCACCATGTTTTATACTTGGAACAATCCTCCAAGAATAGGAAAAACATTAATTTTAGCTTTAAAACAACACCAACATTAAAGTAAATAAGTTCCCACATTTTTAGATCGTTTTTTACTACTAATAATAAGTAAATATCACTAATTGACTATGAACAATGAATTTATTATAACCAATCCAATCTAGATTTATCCCCCTATTTAATAGCCTTGAAAATAGTCCAATTCATGCCCTTTCATGGCCTTATATCTTGATGAACACGTTTTTGTAGGTTCATTGTCCTTTTCAATATGCTAATTAGACTCTTCAATGGCCTTGATGACATGGATAAAGCCTTGATTTTCATTTGGACCCACATTGGGCTTCACTTTTCCAGAATCCTTCCAATTCTCTTGAATCAGCTCAATAAGTGATTTTTTGAAATTTTGGGCTCTAAGTCTTGTAATTGGACCACCAGGGATTGATAAAGGATCTTGTGCAAGTTTAGCTCCATTCCCGCGTGTGTGCTCAGTCCCACGTCCATTTTCAGCTCCTAAATTTGCATCATTCTCCCCCTCTTGAGAAGGATTTGTCCTCAAATCAAAACCTGCATCAAATGGAGACAAATCGGCAACATTAAAGCTTGTACTGACACCGTATTCACTTGGTAAGAAAAGTTTGTAAGCATTGTCACAAATTCAGCCTTCTTTTTCCCGTCTAAGTTTACACGTTCACTCAAAGGTAAAGGAATTAAATCCAAAGGAGATAGAGGATTAAATCCATAACAATATCAAACGGTGAAAACTTAGATGTTGAATGTGGACTTCTATTGTAAGCAAATTCAACATGTGGCAAACAATCTTCCAACGTTTTCAAGTTCTTCCTAATGATAGCACGCAATAAAGAAGACATAGTTCTATTCACTACCTCAGTTTGACCATCAGTTTGTGGATGACAAGTAGTAGAAAACAAAAACTTGTATTCCAAATTTCCCCACAAAGTCTTCCAAAAGTAACTCAAAAACTTTACATCCCTATCAGAAACAATGGTCTTAGGCATGTCATGTACCCCAACAATTTCTTTGAAGAACAAATAAGCTATATGTGATGATGCATCATCGGTTTTATCACATGCAATGAAGTGTGCCATTTTAGAAAACCTGTCAACCACTACAAAAATTGAATCTCTCCCCTTGTTAGTTCTAGGTAAACCCAAAACAATATCTATAGAAGTTTAAGGTTTACTAGGTATAGGATAAGGGGTGTACAAGCCATGAGGTTTTAATTTAGACTTAGCTTGTTTACATGTGATACATTTTTCACAGATTCTTTGCACATCACGCTTTATATGATGCCAAAAGAAATGTTCATGCAAAACTCTAAAAGTCTTAGCTACTCCAAAATGACCCATTAATCCTCCTCCATGAGCTTCTCTCATAAGCAATTCACGCCAAGAACTCATTGGCACACACAAATTATTTTCCCTAAACAGAAATCCATTATGCCTATAAAACTTATCAATTGCCACTTTTTCACATGCATTGAACACATTACCAAAATTAGAATCTTGTACATACAAATCCTTAATGTATTCAAAACCAAGAAATATTGTGTCTAAAATTGAAAGTAAGGCATACCTTCTGGACAATGCGTCAGCAACCACATTTTCCTTACCTCGCCTATATTTGATCACATAAGAAAATATTTCAATGAATTCTACCCAATTGGCATGTCGTTTGTTCAACTTTTGCTGTCCTCTCAAATATTTCAAGGATTCATGATCCGTGTGAATCACAAACTCCTTTGGCCATAGATAATGCTGCCAATTTTCCAATGTTCTCACCAAAGCGTACATCTCCTTATCATAAGTTGGATATTTTAGAGCTGCCCCACTCAACTTGTCACTAAAATAAGCCACGGTACGACCTTCTTTCATCAAAACAGCTCCCATACCTATTCCTGAGGCATCACACTCAATTTCAAATGTTTTAGCAAAGTTAGGTAAAATAAGCAATGGTGAATTAGTTAACATTTCTTTGATCAAATTGAATGCTTTTTCTTGTTTCCCACTTAAATGGAACATTTTTCTTGATGACTTCAATAAGAGGGGCAGCCAAGCTACTAAAATCACGTACAAACCGTCTATAGAAGCTAGCTAGGCCGTGAAAACTCCTCACTTGGCTGATTGTTGTCGGCGTTGGCCACTCTTGCCTTCACCTTTTCCTCGTCCACCTCAATTCCTTTAGAACTAACAATAAAGCCAAGAAACACAAGCCTATCCTTGCAAAAAGTGCACTTCTTGAGGTTAGCAAACAACTTTTCTTTCCTTAACACATCTAAAACAGATTTCAAATGCTCTACATGTTCTTCCACGTTTTTGCTATAAATTAGGATATCATCAAAATATACAACTACAAATCTACCAATAAATGCACGTTAAACATGGTTTATCAAATGTATAAATGTGCTCGGAGCATTAGTTAAACCAAAAGGCATCACTAACCACTCGTACAAACCGTGTTTAGTTTTAAAGGAAGTTTTTCATTCATCACCTTCTTTCATTCTAATTTGGTGATATCCATTCTTAAGATCAATCTTTGTAAAAATACAAGAACCATGCAATTCATCCAGCATATCATCTAGTCTAGGAATAAGATGACGATACTTTACCGTTATGTTGTTAATGGCTCGACAATCTACGCGCATCCTCCGTGTACCATCTTTCTTAGGAACTAGCAGCACCGGAGCAGCACAAGGACTCATACTTTCACGCACATAACCCTTCTGCAACCACAGCATTTTGCTCGTCATCAGCATCTTCTAAAGGTGGAATTTCATCAACTACTTCCTCATCATCCTCTGATTCAAGCTCACCTTTAGCATTTATCACCATCACCCTTTTGTTTACACATGGCTAGCAATGTGACCTCTCCCTTGATATTTAAAACACTTAATATCACGGGTTTTAGAAATAGAAGTTTTGATGTTACCTACAAAAGTGTTCATCGTGGGTTTGGCATTCTTAGATTGTTCAAATTTTGACTTGCTTTGTTGCTGCTCATCCCTTTTAGGGGCTGTCTTTCATGTACTAGTGGAAGCCACAAGTTGTCCTCTCCTAGCCAATCCTTTGCGTTGGAGTTGTTCCTCAACTTTTGTGGCTTGATGCACCATATCCGACAACTCAACATAGTGCTGTAACTCAACTATATCCATAATTTCATGATTTAAACCATGCAAAAACCTAGCCATGGTGGCTTCACGGTCCTCTTCCACATTTGCCCGGATCATAGCTACCTCCATCTCCTTGTAGTATTCATCTACACTTTTGGAACCTTCAGTTAGCCTCTGTAGTTTTTGAAACAAATTCCTATAATAGTGACCTGATACAAAACGTCTCCTCATAAGCAATTTCATCTCCTCCCAAGTGCCCACGGGTGGCTCTCTATTCCTCCTATTATTTTGTAATTGATCCCACCAAACAATGGCATAATCGGTGAATTCAATTGCTGCCAACTTAATCTTCTTTATCTTCGAATAGTTGTGACAACAAACACCATCTCCACTTTAGTTTCCCACTCCAGGTAAGCTTCCTATTATTTTTTCCTTGAAAAGATGGGATTATCAACCTCTTCAAAGCTGATTTAGAGAGCTTGGGAGAAGGACCAGGTTGGATAGTGATATTGACAATTGAGGAAGCTTTGGGGGGAGCCAAACTCAATGTAGAGTCAGAAGAGGCTTGAGGCTCATTTTTATCCTCACAAGGCTCAATGAGACCCTTACGCTTCCTTTTGATAACCACCTAAGTCCATTCATTGTCTTGGTGTTCCACATGGATGGTATTAAGAGGAAAGGGAGGAGAGATTTCACCCTTTGGCTCCTCATAAACCATAAGCTCCCTATTATCTTGGGGAGAAGAATCTTTGCTAGCGGTTTCTTCCTCACTAGCTAGATTATTCTTAGGGGCCACTTTGGCATCACAATCATGACCAAAGAGGCAACATTTAGCACATCTCTTAGGTAGACACTCATACTCCACCTCCACCACCACTGGATCCCATCCGTCAAGGCCAAGGTCAATGGTGAAAAACTTAATCAAATCAGAGGAGGCTGAAATTTTCACACAAACTCTAGCATAATCATGTCTATAACCAGAGGCAGTAGCATTGTCAGAGTGAGAAGGGATACCCACAGCACTAGCAATGTGACTTAGAGCTTCTTCAGTCCATAATTCAATTGGAACATTCCACAATTTAACCCAAATTGGAAGGGTTGAAAGTTTCTCCTTTGAGAATTTAACATTTGGCTGCCACTCTTGAAGCACAACAGGCCTACCTAAGAGGTGCCAAGGTCCATCTTCTAAGACGGAGTTTCTATCCTCCACAGAGCCAAATTTGAAATAGAAAAGGCCTCTGGCAGCCGAGACCTCCTGAATTCCTCTTTTAGCCCAAAGTTGCAAAGCAATTTTCTTAACTAAGTGTAATGGAGCTGCCCTTCCAACAAAGTAGCCAACAAGGCAGCCTTCCCACCTAGAAAAATTCTCTTTAGTAATATAATCAGGAAGCTTAACTGTGACATTACCATTTTCCGTAAAGGAAGAGCTCACATAACCTAAGCTTAGCTTATTTTTCAGGTTACCTTTAACCTTTTCAGCCCATGAACCAGCCGGTTTCTCATGAGCAACACTCTTATTAGCTAGAAGGTCTTTATAAACTTTATTCTCATGCAGCTTTTTAGAAGAAGAAGTTGGGGAAGGAGGAGAAGAGCTCACATTCTGTTTTCCATTAGAATCTGGTTTAGGAGAGAGAGAGATTTCTCCAAGCTCAAACCCACGACCATGGCAGCCCTTGACATCTTTGGTAGAAGTCAAATCCACCTTGTCACTCACAATCAATGCTGAGGTTGAGCTAAGGGTAGAGAGAGGATCTGCCACCAGCTTTGGAACTCCACCTACGTTCACATCATTGTCATAGAAAAGAGAAATATCTTCTTTCTCTTTCCCTTCAATCAAAACACCATCTACTTTCTCTTTTCCCTTAGACAAAGAAGCTGCCACCTGTCGCCCTAAGGGGCTGTCCACGTCATGATGGGAGAGAGGAGCCTTATCTAATAAAGAATTACCTTTTTGAGTGTCCTTTCCTTTATTTGAAAGGATAGTCGTAGATTGTTGACCAAGTTGAAGCTTGGGAGCTAGAGCCTCACTCTTCCCCAAGCTGACCACATCACACCCACTTGCCAAAAAGGAGCTGTCACCTCTCCCTTTTGATATGTTTGGCAGCTGCTTTTCCTCTTCTCCAAGCAAGATGATTTGAGACAAGCTTGATTTGTCTTCTATCAAAGGACACTCATCATCTTCAACCTTTGGAGCTCTAGGCAAGCTGGTTGATCTCCGAGCACCACCTCTAGCTCCTCCTCTTATGCTACTTCTCTTTAGACTTGAACGAAGTTGGTCTGAAAGAGTCAGCTCAAGTAAATTGCTCTGATTGTGATTAGAAGAAATAAAATTGTCTCTAGGCTTTGAATGATCAGAAATAATCTCTTTTGCAACTAATAAACTCGAAGCTTCCTTGGACTGAGCTTCTAACTTCCCAGGCTCAACGAAACCACTCTCTGGTCCAAATTTCTTCGTATTAGAACCTTGCTTAAGAGCATTAAAACCAATAACATGGGTTTTAGCTTCCCTAGCTCCCTTAGTAACCATATCATTCAAAACAGCATGGCCATTGAAAGACACTCCAAGCTTAGCTTGCCCACTAGCTGAATCTTTCTTAACACCACCTGAAACTTGCTTACCAACATCTGCAGCATGCTTAATGTACTCATCATTAACCATTGTTAGAGGTCGTCGCCTCCCCTAGGGGAGGGAGAGGCTAAAACAAAAACCAGAATTCTAGAGAGAGGGGAGAGTTTCTCTCACTAAAAAAACCAGGTAACATATTTTACCTTTTTCTATGATTGCCCTAAGCAAAGTAATCAACGTCCTTTAACTACCTCTGTTTTCCCATCAGTTTGAGGGTGACAAGTAGTTGAAAACAATAACTTAGTTCCTAACTTTCCCCATAACACACGCCAAAAGTGACTAACAAACTTAACATCTCTATCACTAACAATGCTATTAGGTATGCCATGTAATCGCACAACTTCTTTGAAAAATAAATCAGCAATCAACTTAGCATCATCAGTTTTATGACATGGTATAAAATGAGCCATCTTACTAAATCTATCTACCACAACAAAGATACTATCACGACATTTCCTAGTTCTAGGCAATCCAAGCACAAAATCCATAGACAAATCTGTCTAAGGTTCACTAGGAACAGGTAGTGGTGTATACAACCCATGCGGTTGTAACCTAGACTTAGCTTCTCTACATGTAATGCAATGCTCACAAACCTTATGCACATCATCTTTCATACCAGACTTATCTCTTTTTTGTCTTTGTAGCTTTGTTTTTCCTGGGGTATGCCCCTTGTATATTTGTTTGTATTTTTCGGGTTAATACATTTTTTTGCTTACCGAAAAAAATGCTAATAGCATCTCATAGGTCTTATTTACCCCAAAATGCCCCATTAAGCCTCCTCCACATGCTTCCTTAATCAATAATTCCCTCATAGAACACTTAGGAATGCACAACCTATTTATCTTAAACAAGAAACCATCAAATAAGTAAAAATCATCCATTACAGCCCCACGATCACAAGATGCATATATTTCACCAAAATCATCATCATATTGATACAAATCTTTAATATGCTCAAAACCCAACAATTTAGCACTAAGAGAATTAAGTAGAGTATACATTTTGGATAATGCATTCGCAACTACATTCTCTTGACCTTGCTTATACATAATCACATATGGGAATGTTTCAATGAACTCCACCCATTTAGCATGCCTACGGTTCAGCTTATCTTGACCCTTTAAATGCTTTAGACTTTCATGGTCAGTGTGTATCACAAACTCCCTATGCCATAAATAATGCTGCCATATTTGCAGAGCTCGAACAAAGCATATAATTCCTTGTCATATGTTGGATACTTCAAGGTTGCCCCACTTAACTTCTCACTAAAGTACATTAGTGGTCTTTGGCCCTGCATCAAAACAGCTCCAATTCCTATGCCACTAGCATCACATTCAATCTCAAAATTTTTATCAAAGTTAGGTAAAACAAGCAAAGTTGCAGCACACAATTTATCCTTAAGTTCATTAAATGCATGTTCTTGTTCCTCACTCCAAACAAAACCAACATTCTTCTTAACTAACTCATTGAAAGGTGCGGCTATTATGCTAAAATCCCTAATGAATCTCCTATAGAAACCAGCAAGCCCATGAAAGGTCGTCACCTCACTAGCTTTCTTAGGTCTTGGCCATTCCTTAATGGCTCTTACCTTGTCCTCATCAACCTCAATACCTTGACTAGACACTACAAAACCAAGAAAATTAACCCTCTCCATGCAAAAACTACACTTCTTAAGGTTAGCATACAACTTTTCTTGCCTAAGTATTTCTAATACTTGACGTACATGCATGATATAATCATATAAGCACTTAGAGTAAATGAGAATATCATCAAAGTAAACAACAACAAGCTTTCCCAAGTGCTCACGCAACACATGGTTCATCAATCTCATGAATGTGCTAGGTGCATTAGTAAGACCAAATGGCATAACAAGCCACTCATACAACCCATGCTTTGTCTTAAATGATGTTTTACATTCATCTCCAACCTTCATTCGAATTTGATAATAACCAGATTTCAAGTCTATCTTAGTGAACAAACAAGAACCATATAATTCGTCAAGCATGTCATCTAACCGAGGAATAGGGTGACGATACTTTACGGTTATTTTATTGATGGCTCGACAGTCCACACACATCCTCCATGTTCCATCCTTCTTTGGCACAAGAATAACAGGAACCGAGCAAGGATAACCAATATGAATCTTTTGGGTGGATTACTAGTTCCTTGTTTACTGCAATTAATATTTCTTTATCTTTTAAATTTAACTTAGGTTGTTTATACACTTTAGGACTGTTTAGGCTTCTAGTTTTTCTATTTAAGCATGGTTTCACAATGCATTAAAAACTTTGATCAATATAATTTCTTTGTAAGAGTTTTCTCTTTGGTTCTTCTTAGAACTTTTCAGAATAATCAAGAATATTCTTGTGGCGTCTAAAACCTAGACTTATCACTCACTTATCCTTCTTGTTCTTGAGTGTGGCGTCTAAACCATACCTTTGGTATTTTTTCGAAGCATCAATTTGGGTGTCAGGTCTTATACCTAAGGTTCTCTTTGTGTCATAGAAAATGAATCAAGGTTTCTTCTTCTTTAAAATCGATCATTGTGTTCTTGAACCATCATTGTTATCGGGTTTCATCACAAAGCGACGGTGAGGTTCATATCAAAGATTTTGGAGCATGCATCTCTCTCATAAGCCCGTAACAATGCAATTAAAGGGTCATTTCCCAACAAGTTTTGAATAGACTCCATGTGTGCTTTAGACATATTAACTCTAGAAGGGAGATCACTGCAAAATATTTGGTTGAACCTCCTCAGTTCACCTTTGAGTGTTTTTTTTCGATAAGCAAAAAAATTTATTAACCCGAAAAATTCAAATACAAGGGGCATACTCCAGGAAATACAAAGCTACAAAGTCAAAAAAAGAGATAAGCCTAGAGAGCTAAAGCCAAAACAAATCTAAACTCAAAAAAATAAGCCCACTAAATCTCAACGCATTACAAAAACAAACCAAACTCCTCAATACAAAAAAAACAAATTAACATACTCAGCCTCTAAGGAGGCTCAAAAATCAAAAGGTTGAGATCCCAAGTAGCTTGGAGAGACAAGTTCAACTCTGAGGCAAGGACACCCCTAAGCAACCAAAGCCTATCCCTAATGGAGCCCGAGATAACCTTGACCAAAACAGCATTATCCCTGATTTTTATCTAGAAGATTCTGAGGTTCCTCTCCCTCCAAATATGGTAGATAAAGGATGTGAATAGAAGCTTCATAATGGAGCTAACAAGGGACTAACCTTTGGCCTTAACTAGGAGCCAAGAGATCAATTGACAACGGTTGGAGTGGCGGCTGTTCAAACCACATTTAGCTAGAAGACTGTCCCAAATTGACCTTGTGGATTTGCATCCCACAAAAAGGTGCTCAGCTGACTCACACCCACCCATGCAAAATACACATGAAGAGCTAATAGATGTAGGCATGGACCAATGTTCCATTCTATCCTTAGTCAGCAACTTGCCTTTGATAGCCACCCAAGAGAGGAAGCTAAACCTAGGCACATGGCGATTGAAGAAAAATCATAATTAGCTAGAATCTACCAATTAGGGAACACACTTTGAGAAATTGAAGAAAACCTAGGGAATTTCACTTTAGTTTCCACCAAAGAGCATAAATTCAGATGAAAGTCTCTACACAACTTCCTGACCTCCGCTTGCTTGAGAGTACTATTAAAGACTCTCACATTTCAAGTGGCAAGATTAATCATAGATTGATTGGGCAGTGGGTTACACCACCTTTGATAACCAATTTCCCCTTCACCTTACTAGGGTGAGGGGTACCTTTCCCTTTCTTCTTCAGCTTCTTCTTGGAGCTCTTAGAATCTTGGCCCACATTGTCTTCATTAGTACCCATCTTCATCTCCTCCTCACCATGTGGAGCCTCTTCTATGGGTGGGAGCATGGCTATAGGGATATCCAAAGAACTACGCTCCAAATCATTGAAACTTGGAACAATAGCTAAGCTTTTTACCTGCTAAAGGAGACTTTCTCCCAAATTTCTTTTTTGTGACCACTGTCCATCCTTCTCCTGAATTAGATTCAGTGGGATGGGGGGGGGGGGTTAATGGTGGCAATGGAAATTATAGGGAGCTTGGGTGTTGATATTTTGGTGGGGCTAGGAGATGGAGATGAGGTCTCTTTGGGGGAGTGGGGAGAGGAGGGGGGAGTGGTTGGTTAGGGGCTTGAGGAAGAAGGGAAGGTTTAGGTTTATGGACTAAGGGGACCACATTACAATCATGGCCAAATATGTTACACTTGTAACATCTTTTAGGTAGAGCTTCATATTCAACTTGAACATTAATAGGGAACCACCCATCCAATCTAAGATCAATATCAAATTGCTTAACCACCCTAGTTTGGGAACTGATTTCAACACAAACCCGAGCATACTCATATTTACCTCCTTTGGCTATCCACGGGTCAGTATAGAGAGGAGTACCAACAGCACTAACAATGTGCCCCAAGGCCTCTGCTGACCTTAGTTCAAGGGGAACATTCCAAAGCCTTACCCAAATAGGGATCTTAGTGACCTTCTCCTTGCAAAATTTGACATCAGGCTGCCATTTTTGGAGAATAATGGGCTTACCAAGTAAGAACCAAGGTCCAGCTTCAAGAACAGTATCTCTAGCTTCAATAGAGTCAAATTTGAAAAAGAAGACATCCTTGTTGGTTGAGACCTCAACTAAACTTTTTTTTCCCCATAATTGCATGGAAATAGTCTTAACCAAATGCAAAGGAGAGGACTTACCCACATAGAAACCCACAAGACAACTTTCCCATTTTGCAAAGCTTTCTTTGGATATGCAACCCGGTAGCATGACTGTAATTCTTTCTTCTTCAAATATTGTCGTTTCTTCATAAGCCATGTGAAGCTTTTGCCCCTGATTTTGCTTAACTTTTTCAGCCCAAGATCCCTTAGTAGTAGGGTTACTAGTTGGGGCAGCTTTACAAAGTTTCTCATAGATAACATTGTTCTCCAAAGGGAGAGGGGGAGGGATCTCTCTACTAATTCCTTGAGTAAAAGGATAAAGTTTAAGATCTTGGACCACAGCATTATACTCAGGGAAATTACCTTGTTGACCACTAGTCAAAGGCTCACCCATGGTTAGGGTAAGATTGGCTTGATTAGGGTAATTGGTTGATCAAGCAAAGGCTTAATTTGGAGCTCACTAGGACAAGCTTCTTTATCTATTTTGGTGACATTAGGACAGCCCTTTGCAGGTGAAGGACGTCCTTTTTCTTGTTGCCCACTAGTCAAAGGCTCAACCAAGGTTAGGGAAAGGTTAGCTCTACTAGGGGTAAGAGGTTGGTCAAGCAAAGGCTGAATTTGGGTCTTTAAAGGACAAATAGCTTTTCCTAGTTTGGTGAAAGTAGGACACCTTTTTGCAGATGAAGGACAGCCCTTTTCAGGTGTAAGAGCTGCCAGCTGAGGGAAGGACAAGTCCTTTTCCTTAAAACCTGGAAAGTTGTCTTGCTTTTCCTTAAAACCGGATCTGTGTCGGGCACCCTTTGGACCGTTGGTTTTGGGGCTGCATTGGCTTGAATCACACCTAACTCAGGTGTATTGAAGCTTTCTTCACCATGAACAGCTTGAAGCTTCAAACCCTTGATTTCTGAATGATTAGAGATCAGAAGGCCACCATGATTGGACACGTGAAAAACAGGAGGCAGATTCTTTGTTTTTTCTTTAAATATGTTATTCAAAGGTTTGATGGGCCCTTCGCTAAGCATGCTGCCAGGCTTAGAGGAGCCATTAAAGCTGCCAGACCTAACCCACCATTAAAGCTGGAGCTTACACCTTGGGAAGGAACATTCTTCGCAGAACCAAAAGGAGCTTCTATGGACCTACCCTTTGTCAAAGTAACATTATCCCCTAACTTTTCAACTTCGGGAGGGCTGAAAGTCAAATCTTTGGTCGTACCAGGAGAACATTCTTTCCACCATTCTCTGAAAAATCCAGAACTGAATCTTCTTCTTTTTCACCCAAAAACTCACCATTAT
Source organism: Datisca glomerata (assembly GCA_003255025.1). Taxonomy (NCBI): domain Eukaryota; kingdom Viridiplantae; phylum Streptophyta; class Magnoliopsida; order Cucurbitales; family Datiscaceae; genus Datisca; species Datisca glomerata. The sequence continues at coordinate 66,664 of QANY01008292.1, forward strand.
TGACTTTTGGGGAAGCTATACTATATGTTCTTCTCCACCCAAAAAATTACCTTCTATAACTTCTGGGTTTTCCAGCATGGAACTTCCACCTCCATTAAACTTGAGAACAGCTTCATGAGACATAGAATTCTTCTTGCCTGAAATTTTCTTACTGATCTTTGAAACTTGCTGAGTCTTGGCTTCAAAATAAGCATCATTCACCATTTTCGAAACTATGCTCAGCTCCTCCTGGAGGAGGAGCAAAAGAAAACCCTCACCTGGTTTCTAGAGAGAAGGGAGAGCTTCTCTCTCTAGAAAACAGCTTTTACTTGATTCTAAGTTCAAAGAGGAGTGTAACACGAGGAATTCCCAAATGGTCACCCAACTTAGTACTACTCTCATCCAAGCACGCTTAACTTCAGAGTTTTGATGGGATCCGGTGCTTTAACACTGACTTACCATGAGAAAAAGCTCTATTAATACCCTTTCCAGCACCTCTAATGACCATACTCACACCTGAATATTGAGCAAAGTACCCCTCATTTACCATTGTAAATCTGCCAAACTTTTTTTTTTCGGTAAATTAAAAAAATTGTATAAACCGAAGAAGAAAACATACAAATATACAAGGGGTATACCCCAGGAAAAAGACACAAATAACAAGGAACCAGCCAACACACAAGCTGGAGGCACCCCAACACTAACAGAAGATTACAAGTGATAACAGCCTAAAGAAACAGAAGAACCAAGCTTAATTGTCAAAAATAGAGGCATTCAATCCCCAGGCAAGCTGAATGGTTTTGTTATCTTCAGTCACAGAAAACCCTTTGAGACTCAAAAATCTACCTTTAATGGCATTTCTAATGCAAGCCAAGACCACTTTCTTGTCCCTCATTTTGCCCTCAAAGACTCGATTATTTCTCTCTCTCCAGATATGATAGACAAACGAGCTGAACATAAGCTTCAACATAAGGCTCAAGAAGTAACCTTTCCTAGCTTTCACAAGGAGCCAGGAGATAAGTTGATTCCAGTTCCTAGGAGAAGACACCAAGCCACACAAACCAACCAAATTCTGCCAAATAAAGCTAGAATAAGGGCAAGAAACAAACAGGTGTTCAGAGGATTCTGAAGGATGCAAGCAAAGAACACAACTACTAACATTGGAAAACCCAGGAGAGGAGGTCCAAGCAGCCAATCTATCCGCAGTTGCAAGCCTATTAAGAACAGCAAGCCAAGTAATAAAGCTATATCTGGGGATATGCTTCTTAAACCAAATAAGAGGAGCCCATCTCACTTTTTCACCAGCTGGAGCCAGTTTCCTATAAGTGTGCCCCACAGAGAAAAGACCAGAGGGAGAAAGAGTCCAAATCCAAGAGTCCAAAGAGGACTCTTTAGGAGGGGGAAGATGGATCTCTCTAATAGTGATAAGCTCATGGGAGTTAGAAATAGGCCAGTTCCAAGCTGCATTCTGGATCACTGAGCTGACCTTGGTAGTCCAATCCCAACCTGTACCAAAATAAATCCTAGGACCAAACCTTTGAGAAAGAGCCCCCAAAGGGTGCCAAGGGTCCAATAGAAGAGAGATCTGCTCACCATTTCCCACAAGAGCTTTGCAATACCCAGCAAACTTGTCTCTGATTTTCAGAATTTTCCTCCAACTCCAAGAAGGATTAGTGGCAAGCTTAACCAAGAAGATAGAGCTCTTCTTGATCAAGAAAAACTTGCACCAATCCTTCCAAAGGGAAGCTTTATCCAAAGAGACCAGGAACCAGAAATGCTTAGCCACAGCCACTTCATTAGCTAGAGAGAGATCTCTAAGGCCCAAACCTCCTTGGGACTTATCAAGGCACAAGTCACTCCAAGCCACTTTAGCACCAGAATGCTTTACAGCTGAAGCGTTCCACAAGTAATTCCTAATAACCACCTTAATCATATTTAAGATTTTCTTGGGAAGAATAAATAAGCCAGCCCAGTATTGAAAGATAGCATAGAGCACGGATTTAACCAACTGTAATCTTCCAGCATAAGAAAGGTAGTTAGACTCCCAAGACTTCACCCTAGCTGTGATATGGTCTACTATGGTGATACAATCTGTTTTTCTAAGCTTTGACGAAATCAAAGGAACCCCAAAGTATCTCATAGGAAGCTCCCCAATGCTGAAATTGCACAAGTCCAGAATTGCTTGAGAAGTTGAAGGATGGACCCCAGACATGAAAATCTGACTTTTTTGTAGATTAGGTTGAAGACCAGACATGGCCTCAAACAAGTTTAAGCTCTCCATAATAAGATGAACAGAAGTAATATCACCCTTACAGAAGATAAAGAGATCATCAGCAAAGCACAAGTTAACAATACCAAGCTCCTTACAACTCCAGTGATAGCCAAATTCCGCTTGATGAGAGGCATGCTTGAGAATACCAGAAAGAACCTCCATAACCAACACAAACAGATAGGGAGAGATAGGATCACCCTGTCTAAGCCCTTTAGCACCAGAGAAGAAGCCAGTCAACTCCCCATTGACCACAATAGAGAAAGAAGGAGAGGAGATACACTCCATCACACAGTTAGAGAAATGATCGGGAAACCCCAAGCAATCAAAGATTCTCCCGATACTCTCCCAATTCAAGCTATCATAAGCCTTTTTTATATCAACCTTGAAAGCACATCTGGGACTATTAGAAGGCCTATGGTAACCTCTAACCAGCTCTTGAAATAAGAGGATGCTGTCAGCAATTCTCCTCCCTGGCACAAAAGTAGCCTGGTTGCTACTAATAAAATCAGGGAGCACTATCTTAAGTCTATCAGCAAGCATTTTAAAAATGCATTTATAAACAACATTACAACAAGATATAGGCCTAAAGTCACCAACCTTAGAAGGATTGGGGACCTTAGGAAGAAGAGCAATGGAAGTAGAGTTAACCTGTTTCAATAAAGATTGAGAGCTAAAAAACTCCAAAACAGCCTTAGTAACATCTTTGCCCACAACATGCCAACATCTTTTGAAGAAACCAGCAGAGAAGCCATCTGGACCAGGGGCTTTACTACTCCCCAAACTAAAGATAGTTGTGTGAACGTCTTCCTTTGTATAAGGGTGGTTGAGGATAGCTAAGTGAGCTTGAGAGAGCTTATTAGGGAGAATCTGAGAGAGAACACTCCAATCCACCTCCTGATCAATGTGAGAAGTCCCAAGAAGATTCCTATAATAAGAAAGGATTTGATCTTTGATAGCCTGGTCACCAGTAATAAGGTCACCCTCCTCATTAACCAACTGATTAATTCTGGATCTGACTCTATTCTTCTTTAGTTTCTGAAAAAAGTTGTCTTCTCTAAAACCTTTGGCATAGTAAAATCTTCCCCTGACATTATCTTTGATGAGTTTCTCAATATGAACTTATCTGATTCAAACCCACTAGGCGACCTGCCATAGAAACCCGATAACAATGATGGTTCAAGAACGCAAGGATCGATTTTAAAGAAGAAGAAACCCCAACCCGTTTTCTATGATACAATGAGAACCTTAGGTATAAGACCTAAGACCCAAATTGATGCTTCCAAAAAAAGCCAAAGGTGTGGTTTAGACACCAGACTTAAGAACAGGAAGGAAAAGTGAGTGATAAGTCTAGGTTTTAGACGCCACAAGAATATTCTTAATAAGTCAGAAAAGTTCTAAGAAGAACCAAAGAGAAAACTATCACAAACAAATTATATTGATCAAAGTTGTTTAATTCATTGTGAAACATTGCTTAAATAGAAAAAAACTAGAAGCCTAAAGAGTCCTAAAGTGTTTAAAACCTAAATAAATTTAAAAGATAAAATAAATATAAATTACAATAAATAAGGAACTTATAATCCACCCAAAAGACTCATATTGGTTGTCCACTTCTAGGTTAGGATTGCCAAGGTGTCATGCTCTAATAGACCACCATTGGCTGCCCACTTATAGGTTAGGATTGCCAAGTTGTCTTGCTTCCTTGTCATCATTTAAAATGCCATGTCATGCTCCATGTTGACTGCCATATTGAACGTCACATCATGCTCCATGTGGAATGCCACGTCATCCCCATGTGGGCTGTCATGTTGAACGTCATGAAATGCTCCATGTTGGACGCCACGCCATGCTTCATGTAGGCTGTCATGCTCCACGTTTTTGCCCTGGAAACCGTTCATTTCTCATGTGCACCCAAACCCAATCTCCGGGATCAAAAACACATTATGATACTCTATGTTGGCCAGTTTTGCATATTACTTCGTTCTCCTCTCAATATTGAGTTTTTTCTTATCATGTATTTGCTTAACGAATTCAGCCTTCCTCTTTCCATCTTGTTTATACCGAATGACATATGAGAATGTCTCAATGAACTCCACCCATTCAGGTTGTCTTGCTTCTTTAAATGCTTCAAGTACTTATGACCGTTATGAATCACAAACACCTGCAAAAGTGAAACAATATTGCTCGGCAAAGAACTGGTGAGATCGTTAGTACATAAAAGAGCCTCTTTTTGCATAAGTACAATAAGGGGTTGATGTGAAAATAATGATTTCTTGATCTCACTTTTATTTGTAATGTAATTGAATTTTTCCTCTCTCGCTCTCACTATGGCTTTAATGCCCTCCTTTTCTTTTCTCTCAACTCCTTTCCCCTCATTTTTCTCTACCTCTCTTTGACTTTCATGCTCGTTTTCACTCTTTCTTTTGTTCACTCCATTTATTTTGTTCACTCTCTTTCTTTTGATCACTCCCTTTTTGCAACTTCACTTGATCTTTGTAAATCTGATTTTGTGTCACTCGAACAAGAGTAATCAACTTTTGATTGTGTTCAAAATAGTACTGATTAGAGAACCCATCATGCTTCACTCGTCTATCAAATTTCCATGGCCTTCCCCACAACAAAGGTCCAACTCGCATTGATATTACATTACAAAACACCTCATCTTCATATTTACCGATTTGGAATGAGAGTCGCACTTGCTTTTCCACGTTTACCTCACCTCTATCATTCAGCCATTTCAACTTGTAGGGTTGGGGATGTTTAGCTATTAGCAGTCCTAATTTATCCACCATTGTGGTAGCAACGTTAGTACAACTACCTCCATCAATACTCATACTACACACCTTGTTTTGATCGTGGCATCTAGTACGAAAGATGTTTTCTCGTTGCACCTCACCATTTTCTTTGATTTGCACACTTAGAGCTCTGCTGCGACAACTAATTCTCTTTGTACATCACACTCCTCATTATCCTCACTTCCACTTGAGTTGTACGTGTACCACCCCACCTTTTGAGTTGCTGCTCAACCTTAATGGCCATGTGCACCATATCTTCCAACTCCACATAATTTTGCATCTCTACCCAAACATGAATTCGGTTCAATCCATGCAAAAACCTATCCATTTTTATTGGTAGACAAATTGTATAAACCAAAAGATACTTACACATGTACAAGGGGCATACCCCAGGAAATACAAAATTAGAGCTTGATTAGAGGCTTAAGATCTGCACGTAAATTAAACTGGTAAAATGTAAAGTACTGAAATTAGATACCAAGGCTTTATAAGACAGCCAAGTTTACAAAATGCTTGGGTTAAGACCCCATCTATCCACTAAGCATAGATTAGTATCATTAGTGCCAAAACACTTCGAATCCCAAAGCCTTAACTGACTAACTGTGAGATAGCTTCAATTAGGATCTTGGAATCTCTGATTTTGCCTTAAAATATCCTTGCATTTCTTTCTCTCCATATATAATAGATGAAGGAAGTAAAAGCTAGCATAACTAGGACTCCTCCGAGTGACTTCCCTTTTGCATTAGCTAGCATCTAATCTACAAACTGATCCCAATCCCTAACCTGGCAGTGCAGATCACATTTGTTCACAAATGTGGCCCATACTGTGGCTGAATAACAACAATTGACAAAAAGATGCTCATGTGTCTCCTGGTAGCCAACACAACACACACAATCAGACAAAACTCTGGTGTTTGGTCCCTTTATTCAACCCTATCTCTAGTGGCAAGTTTGTTTCTCAAAACCAACCAAGAGATAAAGCTGCACCTTGGGATGTGTTTTCAGAACTGTATCACATTTGCCCGCTTAACCGGTTGTCTTGTAGGGGACAGTGCCTTATTTTTTTTCCGGTAAATTAAAAAATCGTATAAACCGAAGAAGAAACATACAAATATACAAGGGGCATACCCCAGGAAAAAGACACAAACAAAAAGGAACCAGCCAACACACAAGCTGGCGGCACCCAAACACTAACAGAAGATTACAAGAGATAACAGCCTAAAGAAATCTCCATTCTGACTTGAACTCCATTTCCAAACATCTTGTCTTTGAGCTTGGGGAGGAGGTATTGGAACACTTCTAATCTCAAGAAGCTCAAAGGTGTTTGAAGTTAGCCAATGCCATTGATTGTCTTGAATGACAACACTCACCATAGAGTCCATAGTCCAAGATATTCCTGACAAAAGGCTTTACCCAAATCTGGCCCAAAAGACACCTAGAGGACGCAAGTTATCTGTCAGAAGCTGGACAGTATTACCATCTCCAATAGTAATAGAGCAAAAGGGCAGAAACTTGCTCCCGAGCTTGAGAAGCTTTCTCCAAACCCAAGATGGGTTAGAAGGAATGGAAACCAAGAAAATTGAACTCTTTTTGATTAGGTATGTTTGACACCAATCTTTCCAAAGTGATATTTTAGAAGGGAGTAGCAAGAACCATAAGTGTTTGGCTATAGCAACTTCATTAGCGAGAACCAGATCCCTAAGGCCCAACCCACCTTGTACCTTGTCAAAACACAGGTCTGCCCAAGCTACCTTGGCCCCAGAAGCTTTAGTATCTTGACCATTCCATAATAAATTTCTTACCAAGCATTGGACTGTCTTCACCACTTTTTTTTAGGGAGAATGAAGAGACCACTCCAAAAGTTGACCATAGCCATAAGGACAGTCTTGATAAGTTGGCATCTTCCTGCATAAGACAAATACTTTGATTCCCAAGACTTGACAATCTGATTTGGTAAGCTTGGTTGTAATGAGTGGGACACCAAGATATCTAACTGGAAGAGACCCTTCTGTAAAACCCAGTTCAACATGAATGATAGAAGACATCTCTGGGCTCACTCCTGATAAGAACAGTTGGCTCTTTGAAATATTTGGTTGCAGCCCTGATAGCTCTTGGAAAATGGCCAAAGCTTCCTTAAGCACATGTACGATGTTTCTCTCTCCTTTACAGAACAAGAGTAGGTCATCAGCAAAGCACAGATTGACTAAGTTAAGCTCTTTGCACCTCCAATGGAACTGGAACTCTGAGTGTTTGGCTGCAAAGCTCAAGATCCCTGTCAAGACCTCCATGATGATGACCAAGATGTAAGGAGAGATTGGATCCCCTTGTCTAATTCCTTTAGCACCCCTAAAGTAACCATGCGGCTCACCATTTATATTCACTGAGTATGAGGGAGAAGAAAGGCACTCCATGACCCAAGAAATGAAAACATTTGGGAAGCCAAGGCATTGAAAAGCTTTACCTATTAGTGACCAGTTCACACTATCATTGGCTTTCTTAAGGTCCACCTTGAGAGCACACCTTGGCAAACCAAGTGATCTATGGTAGCTTCTAAGTAATTCTTGGGAGAGAAAAATATTGTCAGCCATTCTCCTTCCTGGGATAAAAGCACTTTGGTTTTGACTTACGATGTTGGGTAATACAAGCTTCAGTCTTTTAGCAAGTATTTTTGTGATGCACTTGTAGACTACATTGCAGCAAGAGATAGGTCCAAAGTCCCCAATACTAGTGGGATTATGGACCTTTGGTATTAAGGTGATTGTAGTAGAGTTAACCTCTTTTAGTAGATTACCTATAGTAAAGAACTCCAAAACAGCTTTGGTTACATCCCCACCCACTACATGCCATGCTTTCTTAAAGAGCCCGACTGAAAAACCATATGGTCCAAGAGCTTTGCCACTTCCCATACCCAAAATAGCTTGCTTGACCTCATTTTCTACAATGGGAAGAGCCAAAGGTACAACCTGATCAGGTCCTAGATTTCTTGGCAAAGCACAATCAAGTATACTCCAATTGACTCTCATTTCTTCATTTGTACCCAAGAGGTTTTTGTAGTAATCCAAGATATGATCCTGGATCTCCTCATTGGAAGTAAGTAGAGAGCCTTGGTTGTCCAGGTGTGTAATCTTAGTTTTGAATCTATTCTTTTTCATGCTTTGAAAAAAGAAAGAAGTGTTCTGATCACCCAATTGAAGCCATTGTACTCTTGACTTCTGCCTGTAGATGCTCTCTTCAGCATGTCTAAGCTCAAAGAATTATGAGCATGCATCTCTCTCCTGAGCCTCTAACAATGCATTCAAAGGGTCATTTCCCAATAAGTTTTGAATTGACTCCATGTGTGCTTCAGTCAATTTAACTCTAGAAGGAAGATAACTGCAAAACCTTTGGTTGAACCTCCTAATTTCACCTTTGAGTGCCTTAAGCTTCTTACAGAGTCTAAACATTGCTGTCCTTGAAATCTCAACCCCCAAAACTCTGTCCAGAAGCTGCCAAAACCCTTCTCTTTCAAACCAAAACTCAAAAAACTTGAAGCTTACTCTTGGTTTATAGTAGTCCTCCATTGATAAGACAATTGGACTATGATCAGAGATGCTAGGAGGAGCAAAGAGACACTTTGTGTCGGGGAACGAGTCCATCCAGTGAATATTTGCCATGGCTCTATCCAGCTTACACACAATAAAGGTTCCATCATGATGCTTGTTTGACCATGTGAATTGACAACCTGAGTATGCAAGGTCCTCAACCTCAATAGTGAAAGTGCATTTGTTGAAGTCAAAGATGCCTTTATCCCATCCCTTAGCTCCTCCTGATTTCTCACTAGGGGAGGCAATAACATTGAAATCTCCGGTGATAAGCCATGGGGCATGAGAAGTGAGTGAGTGGTGGGAGCACAAGGATTCACAAAGCTTGTTCCTGATCACTTTAGAATTTGAAGCATATACGAATGTGCTATAACATACAACATTAGAATGCTTAATAGTAAGCTTACAAAATAAAACTTGGTCAGTAGTCTCCAAAACTATTACATCAAGTACTTTTGGGTTCCAAGCAACCCAAATTCTACCTCCTGCTGTAAAATTATAGTTTGCTACCAGCTCCCAATTAGGAAAAATGGCCTTAGCAAGATTAGTGAATTTAAAGTTTTTCACTTTAGTTTCAAGTAAAGAAAAAAGAGAAAGATTGAAATTCTTACAAAGCTTCCTCAATGGAGCTTATTTTAAGGAGTCATTGAGCCCCCTAATATTCCATGTAGCGGGTACCTAAAACGTGCTCCAAGGATGTCTTGGGCAAAGGCAATGTCAAATCACCTTTATCTTCAGGTACAGCCACAATTAAGACTGATTGTCGTTGCTCCGAGCTTTGGCTGTCTGTCCTTGCAACCAAAGTTTTAGCTTTGTTGTTGCCAAATGTATGCAAGAGTAGGTGTCCTTTATCCTTTAGCTTTTGTCCTATCACTTTTTTATCAGAATGCATGTCATTGTCTGTACTCTATGCACAACTAGGGTTAGGCTAGAATTGGTGAGGTGGCAGGAGTTGATTGGCTCTCATTGACCAATGGACAAAATATTTCACCCTTTTTCATCTCTCTCCTTCGTGCTCCTCCTTTGGCCAGAGAACCCATGGTGATTTGCCTGAGTTTTTCAGACAAGGAAAAGCTTGTTTTCTTCTGAACATGCACTTTGTCCTTAGAAGCACCTGTAAAAGCTTCATTTTCAAAACATGGGGCTCCACCAAAGGATGAAGGGACCCTTAAAGCACTAGAATCCAGTAAATAACAAGTCATTGTGCACCAGAAAAGAAGAGACCAAAGAAATGTTCCCACAAGACATTGAAAGCTCATCCAAACCTTTTACTTGCTCCTCATTAGAGCTAGAAGTAGCCTCATCATTGCCATTAATGACAATTTGGACCTTTCCTCCCTTATTTTGTGAGTTAAGGTTGTAGCTAAAGGTGCCAAAAAAAGTAGCATGCTCCTCGTCATCTCCATTAATATGAGCATCAAGTGCTTCTGCCACATTTAGTGCATGAACACACTTTCTTTTCACCAACTTCTTTGTTCCCCATAGCTAAAATCTTGTCCAAACTTGGAGATTACTCCAAGGAAGAGCTAGAAGCAACTCTGACTTCTGGGGGTGTGATCATACCAGCACTAAGCACCGGATCTCATCAGAACTCTGAAGTTAAGCGTGCTTGGGTGAGATTAGTACTAAGTTAGATGACCACTTAGGAAGTCCTCGGGTTGCACTCCTCTTTTTTTTACCAAAAGAAAAACTCTGACTTCTGGGTTTTCTAGCATCGAACTCCCATCTCCTTTAAACTTTGAAACAGCTTCATGAGACTTATAGCTTATCTTACCTGAACTTTTCTTACTGATCTTTGAACCTTGCTGAGTCTTTTTTTTCGGTAAAATAAAAAATTGTATAAACCGAAGAAGAAACAAACAAATATACAAGGGGCATACCCCAGGAAAAAGACACAAATAAAAAGGAACCAGCCAACACACAAGCTGGAGGCACCCAAACACTAACAGAAGATTACAAGTGATAACATCCTAAAGAAACAGAAGAACCAAGCTTAATTGTCAAAAATAGAGGCATTCAATCCCCAGGCAAGCTGAATGGTTTTGTTATCTTCAGTCTCTGAAAACCCTTTAAGACTCAAAAATCTACCTTTAATGACATTTCTAATGCAAGCCAATACCACTTTCTTGTCCCTCATTTTGCCCTCAAAGACTCGATTATTTCTCTCTCTCCAGATATGATAGACAAACGAGCTGAACATAAGCTTCAACATAAGGCTCAAGAAGTAACCTTTCCTAGCTTTCACAAGGAGCCAGGAGATAAGTTGATTCCAGTTCCTAGGAGAAGACACCAAGCCACACAAACCAACCAAATTCTGCCAAATAAAGCTAGAATAAGGGCAAGAAGCAAACAGGTGTTCAGAAGATTCTGAAGGATGCAAGCAAAGAACACAGCTACTAACATTGGAAAACCCAGGAGAGGAGGTCCAAGCAGCCAATCTATCCGCAGTTGCAAGCCTATTAAGAACAGCAAGCCAAGTAATAAAGCTATATCTGGGAATATGCTTCTTAAACCAAATAAGAGGAGCCCATCTCACTTTTTCACTTGCTGGAGCCAGTTTCCTATAAGTGTGCCCCACAGAGAAAAGACCAGAGGGAGAAAGAGTCCAAATCCAAGAGTCCAAAGAGGACTCTTTAGGAGGGGGAAGATGGATCTCTCTAATAGTGATAAGCTCATGGGAGCTAGAAATAGGCCAGTTCCAAGCTGCATTCTGGATCACTGAGCTGACCTTGGTAGTCCAATCCCAACCTGTACCAAAATAAATCCTAGGACCAAACCTTTGAGAAAGAGCCCCCAAAGGGTGCCAAGGGTCCAATAGAAGAGAGATCTGCTCCCCATTTCCCACAAGAGCTTTGCAATACCCAGCAAACTTGTCTCTGATTTTCAGAATTTTCCTCCAACTCCAAGAAGGATTAGTGGCAAGCTTAACCAAGAAGATAGAGCTCTTCTTGATCAAGAAAAACTTGCACCAATCCTTCCAAAGGGAAGCTTTATCCAAAGAGACCAGGAACCAGAAATGCTTAGCCACAGCCACTTCATTAGCTAGAGAGAGATCTCTAAGGCCCAAACCTCCTTGGGACTTATCAAGGCACAAGTCACTCCAAGCCACTTTAGCACCAGAATGCTTTACAGCTGAAGCGTTCCACAAGTAATTCCTAATAACCACCTTAATCATATTTAAGATTTTCTTGGGAAGAATAAATAAGCCAGCCCAGTATTGAAAGATAGCATAGAGCACGGATTTAACCAACTGTAATCTTCCAGCATAAGAAAGGTAGTTAGACTCCCAAGACTTCACCCTAGCTGTGATATGGTCTACTAGGGTGATACAATCTGTTTTTCTAAGCTTTGAGGAAATCAAAGGAACCCCCAAGTATCTCATAGGTAGCTCCCCAATGCTGAAATTGCACAAGTCCAGAATTGCTTGAGAAGTGGAAGGATGGACCCCAGACATGAAAATCTGACTTTTTTGTAGATTAGGTTGAAGACCAGACATGGCCTCAAACAAGTTTAAGCTCTCCATAATAAGATGAACAGAAGTAATATCACCCTTACAGAAGATAAAGAGATCATCAGCAAAGCACAAGTTAACAATACCAAGCTCCTTACACCTCCAGTGATAGCCAAAGTCCGCTTGATGAGAAGCATGCTTGAGAATACCAGAAAGAACCTCCATAACCAACACAAACAGATAGGGAGAGATAGGATCACCCTGTCTAAGCCCTTTAGCACCAGAGAAGAAGCCAGTCAACTCCCCATTGACCACAATAGAGAAAGAAGGAGAGGAGATACACTCCATCACACAGTTAGAGAAATGATCAGGAAACCCCAAGCAGTCAAAGATTCTCCCGATACTCTCCCAATTCAAGCTATCATAAGCCTTTTTTATATCAACCTTGAAAGCACATCTGGGACTATTAGAAGGCCTATGGTAACCTCTAACCAGCTCTTGAGATAAGAGGATGTTGTCAGCGATTCTCCTCCCTGGCACAAAAGCAGTCTGGTTGCTACTAATAAGATCAGGGAGCACTCTTTTAAGTCTATCAGCAAGCATTTTAGAAATGCATTTATAAACAACATTACAACAAGATATAGGCCTAAAGTCACCAACCTTAGAAGGATTGGGGACCTTAGGAATAAGAGCAATGGCAGTAGAGTTAACCTGTTTCAATAAAGATTGGGAGCTAAAAAACTCCAAAACAGCCTTAGTAACATCTTTGCCCACAACATGCCAACATCTTTTGAAGAAACCAGCAGAGAAGCCATCTGGACCAGGGGCTTTACTACTCCCCAAACTAAAGATAGTTGTGTGAACGTCTTCCTCTGTATAAGGGTGGTTGAGGATAGCTAAGTGAGCTTGAGAGAGCTTATTAGGGAGAATCTGAGAGAGAACACTCCAATCCACCTCCTGGTCAATGTGAGAAGTCCCAAGAAGATTCCTATAATAAGAAAGGATTTGATCTTTGATAGCCTGGTCATCAGTAATAAGGTCACCCTCCTCATTAACCAACTGATTAATTCTTGATCTGACTCTATTCTTCTTTAGTTTCTGAAAAAAGAAAGAGGAATTCTGATCACCCAAGGCAAGCCAATCAACTCTGCTTTTTTGCCTCAGAAAATCTTCTTCTGCATTCCTGAGCTTAGTGAAATCAGCTAATCTAATTTTCTCCTCCTCTTGAAGAGAGACAACACTAGGAGAGGCAATAAGGTCAGCTTGCACTTTAGAGAGGGCTTCTCTAGCCATAAGAGCCCTTTTAGAAATATCTGAGCAAAAAGAGGCATTAAATTTCTTAAGAGCAAATTTAACAGATTTAAGCTTCTTATAGAGACAAAACATGGCTGTCCCAAACACCTCAATCTCCCACGCATCCTTAAGAACAGCCCAGAAGCCTTCGAAATCCATCCAAAAATCAAAGAACTTAAAAGAAGGCTTAGGTCTTGCTGAGTTAGCCCTAAGCTGAATAAACCTTGCTGAGTCTTGGTTTCAAAGTAAGCATCATTCACCATTTTAGAAACTAAGCTCAGCTCCTCCCAGAGGAGGAGCAACAGAAAACACTCACCTGGTTTCTAGAGAGAAGGGAGAACTTCTCTCTCTCACAAAAACCTAGCCACAGTGGCCTCTCAGTCTTCTTCTATATTAGCGCTTATCATAGCCATCTTCATCTCCTTAAAATAATCTGTGACACTTCGGCTATCTTGAGTGAGACCTTGCAGCTTTCGATATAAGTCTCGATAGTAATGGCATGGCACAAACCGTCTCCTCATCATGGTTTTCAAGTCTGCCCAAGTCTCTTTGGGACGCTCTCTATTTCTTATTATATTTATCATTAGTTGATCCGACCAATCAATTGCATAATCAATATACGCTCAATTTTGGGAGGCAAGGACTTCTCCACATCCTTGATCACTCTTCGGAGAATGTGAGGTGATATGAACCCCACCGACGATTTACGATGAAACCCGATAATAATGATGGTTAAAGAACCCCAAGAACATGAAAGACAAGATTGTTGAGCCTTAACCCGTTATCTAGCAAGATAACAACTAAGACTAATAATGAAAGAAGTACAGCCACAATGTTTAGAGAGGGAAGCTCTCCCTTCTCTCTAGAAACCAGGTGAGGCTTTTCTGTTGCTCCTCCTTTGGGAGGAGCTGAGCTTAGTTTCTAAAATGGTGAATGATGCTTATTTTGAATCCAAGACTCAGCAAGGTTCAAAGATCAGTAAGAAAAGTTCGGGTAAGATGAGCTTTCAGTCTCATGAAGATGTTCTAAAGTTTAAAGGAGATGGGAGTTCGATGCTGGAAAACCCAGAAGTCAGAGTAGCTTCTAGCTCTTCCTTGGAGGAATCTCCAAGTTTGGATCAAATTTTAGCTATGGAGAACAAAGAAGTTGGTGAGAAGAAGGTGTGTGTTCGTGCACTAAATGTGGTAGAAGCACTTGCTGCTCGTATTAATGGAGATGACGAGGAGCATGCTACTTGTTTTGGCACCTTTAGCTACAACCTTAACTCACCAAATAAGGGAGGAAAGGTCCAAATGTCCATTAATGGCAACGACGAGGCTGCTTCTAGCTCTAATGAGGAGCAAATCAAAGGTTTGGATGAGCTCTCAATGTCTTGTGGTCACATTTCTTTGGTCCCTTCTTCTCAGGTACACAATGACTTGTTATTACTGGATTCTAGTGCTTTAAGGGTTCCTTCATCATTTGGTGGAGCCCCATGTTTTGTAAATGAAGCTTTTACAGGTTCTTCTAAGGACAAAGAACATGTTCAGAAGCAAACAAGCTTTCCCTTGTCTGAAAAACTCAGGCAAATCAGCAAGGGTTCTCTGGCCAACGGAGGAGCACGAAGAAGAGAGATGATCAAGGGTGAAATATTTTGTCCAATCGTCAATGAGGCTGTACTTGAGAGCCAATCAACTCCTGCCACCTCACCAATTCTAGCTAACCCTAGTTGTGCATGGAGTACAAACAATGACATGCATTCTGATCAAAAAGTGAAAGGACAAAAGAAAAAGGAGAAAGGACACCTACTCTTGCATACCTTGGGCAACAACAAAGCTAAAACTTTGCTTGCAAGGACAGACAGCCTGCCCCAAAACCCGGAGCAAGGACAATCTGTCTTAATTGTGGCTGTACCTGAAGATAAAGGTGATTTGACATTGCCTTTGCCCAAGACATCCTTGGACCACGTTTTAGGTACCCTTGTACTACCACCTATGCATGGATATGACTCCTCCACGTCAGCTCCATCAAGGACAGACAACCTGCCCAGAAACCCAGAGCAAGGACAGCCTCTCTTAATTACAGTTGTACCTGAACATAAAGGGGATTTGACCTTGCCTTTGCTCAAGACATCCTTTGAGCATGTTTCAGGTACCTTTGTACTACCACCTAAGCATGGAAAGGACACCTCCACGTCAGCTTCATCTTCTCCGACAGCTCGAAAACCTCATTCATCCATTTTTCAAGAATACAATCAAGTAGTGGATGATCTTGAGTTATATGCTTTTACTCAGGGGTTTAGAAGAAATTGTGAGTATTATCCTTCCCCTAAACCTTTGGAACCTTTAAAGAATAAGGAGGTGGCTGCTAAGGGTATTTCTGAAACCTATAAGGGCAACACTATCTACCATAAACTTTGTGAAGCTTCACCTAAAGCTCAACAAAAGGATGGATCTTGGGCTGATAAAGTTAAGAGAAACCAACCTAGTAGGTTTGAGCTTGAGTTTCAGGAGTCTACAATTTATGAAGAACATAGGGTCATTGTAAAGCTCCCTGACTTTGTTACCAAAGACAGCTTTGCCAAATGGGAGACTTGTTTGGTTGTCTATTTTGTGGGTAAAACAGCTCCATTACACTTGGTTAAGAGGATTGCGTTGCAGCTTTGGAAAGGGAGAGGTCTCCTTGATGTTCAAGCTTCCAAAGGACTCTTCTATTTCAAGTTTGATAACTTAGAACACCGAGATTATTTCTTTAAAGATGGACCTTGGCATTTGTTAGGGAAACCTCTTATTCTTCAACCATGGGAGCCTAATGTCAAATTCACAAAGGAAAAGTTAGCTAAGATCCCCATTTGGGTGAAACTTTGGAATGTACCCCTTGAGTTGAGAACCTCTGAGTCTCTAAGCTACATTGCTAGTGCAGCGGGTAAACCCCTATACTCATATCACTTGACTGCAAAAGGAGTGAAAAGAGACTTCGCTAGAATCTGTGTTGAGATTTCAACCAAGTCAAGAATCCTTAAGCATCTTGATATTGATCTTGGTATTGAAGGATGGGATCCAATTGATGTTTTTGTATAGTATGAAGGCCTACCAAAGAGGTGTGACAAGTGTGATATCTTTGGTCATGATTGTGATTTCATCCAGCAACCTAAAACACTTTCTCCTAATCCCCAAACTACAGCCCCATCTCTACCACAATCCAACCCTAGCTCCACCTCAAACTCCCTAAATCACTCCTCTCCCTCATTCCCTACACATTCCACCCCAAAAAAATCCCCCATTTCTCCCTCAGTTCTCCCAAACACCACTCCCTCAACCCATTTGGATGATGACAGTGGCTGGATTGAGATTTCATCCAAGAGATCAAGGAAGAAAATCAACTCAGAAGCGGGACTTGAATTGGCCTTAGTGCCAGACCAAGACATAGTTGAAGCTTCCCCACTAAGGGTGGAACCTATTGAGCACTCAACTGAGGAAGAAGAGGATAATCTTGCTGTCGTGAGCAAGAACCAAGAGCTTTCCACCCCTTCACCTTCTCTAATCACTTCCAGCTCAAGCAAAAGGAGAAAGAAGAAGAAGAAGAAGAAGAAGGTCAATGGCACACCACCCTGCAATGGGTAGAGATAAAGGAGTTGCAGCTAGTGGGGAAACCCACAACCCACCCATTCATGTTTAATCTTACTACTTGGAATATTAGGGGGCTCAATGACTCCTTAAAACAAGCTGCTGTGAGGAAGCTTTGTAAAAATTCCAATATTTCTCTTTGTTCTTTACTTGAAACTAAAGTGAAAAACTTTAATCACTAATCTTGCTAAGGCCATTTTTCCTAATTAGGAGGTGGTACAAACTACAATTTTGCTGCAGGGGGTAGAATTTGGGTTGCTTGGCACCCAAAAGTACTTGATGTAATAGTTTTGGATACTACTGACCAAGTTTTATTTTTTAAGCTTACTATTAAGCATTCTAATGTTGTATGTTATATCACATTCGTATATGCTTCAAAGTCTAAAGTGATCAGGAAGAAGCTTTGGGAATCCTTGTGCTCCCACCAGTCACTCACTTCTCATGCCCCATGGCTTATCACCGGAGATTTCAGTGTTATTGCCTCCCCTAGTGAGAAATCAGGAGGAGCTAAGGGATGGGATGATGGCATCTTTGACTTCAACAAATGCACTTTCACTATTGAGGTTGAGGACCTTGCATACTCAGGTTGTCAATTCAAATGGTCAAACAAGCAAAATGATGGAACCTTTATTATGTGTAAGTTGGATAGAGCCATGGCAAATATTCACTGGATGGACTCGTTCCCTGACACAAAGTGTCTCTTTGCTCCTCCCGGCATCTCTGATCACAGTCCAATTGTCTTACAAATGGAGAAGGACTCCTATAAACCAAGAGTAAGCTTCAAGTTTTTTGAGTTTTGGTTTGAAAGAGAAGGGTTTTGGCAGCTTTTGGATAGAGTTTGGGGGGCTGAGATTTCAGGGACAGCAATGTTTAGGCTCTGTAAGAAGCTTAAGGCACTCAAAGGTGAACTGAGGAGGTTCAACCAAAGATTTTGCAGTGATCTTCCTTCTAGAGTTAAATTGGCTGAAGCACACATGGAGTCAATTCAAAACTTGTTGGGAAATGACCCTTTAAATGCATTGTTACAGGCTCAGGAGAGAGATGCATGCTCCAAATTCTTTGAGCTTAGACATGCTGAAGAGAGCTTCTACAGGCAGAAGTCAAGAGTACAGTGGCTTCAGTTGGGTGATCAGAACACTTCTTTCTTTTTTCAAAGTATGAAAAAGAATAGATTCAAAACCAGGATTACACACCTGGACAACCAAGGCTCTCTACTTACTTCCCATGAGGAGATCCAGGATCATATATTAGATTACTACAAAAATCTCTTGGGTACACCAAATGAAGAAATGGGAGTCAATTGGAGTATACTTGATTGTGCTTTGCCAAGAAAGCTTGGACCTTATCAGGTTGTACCTTTGGCTCTTCCCATTGAAGAAAATGAGGTAAAACAAGCTTTTTTCAGTATGGGAAGTGGCAAAGCTCCTGGACCAGATGGTTTTTCAGCTGGGTTATTTAAGAAAGCCAGGTTAGGGATTTGGATCAGTTTGTAGATTGGATGCTAGCTAATGCAAAAGGGAAGTCACTTAGAGGAGTCCTAGTTAAGCTAGCTTTTACTTGCTTCATCTATTATATATGGAGACAAAGAAATGCAAGGATTTTTTAAGGCAAAATCAGAGATTCTAAGATCCTAACTGAAGCTATTTCACAATTAGTCAGATTAAGGCTTTGGGATTCGAAGTGTTTTGGCACAATTATACTAATCTACGTTTAGTGGATAGATGGG
This sequence comes from Datisca glomerata, assembly GCA_003255025.1. Taxonomy (NCBI): domain Eukaryota; kingdom Viridiplantae; phylum Streptophyta; class Magnoliopsida; order Cucurbitales; family Datiscaceae; genus Datisca; species Datisca glomerata. The sequence goes on from QANY01008292.1 coordinate 85,363, forward strand.
GTCTTAACCCAAGCATTTTGTAAACTTTGGCTGTCTTATGAAGCATTGATATCTAATTTCAGTACTTTACATATTACCAGTTTAATTTACGTGCAGATCTTAAGCCTCTAATCAGGCTCTAATTTTGTATTTCCTAGGGTATGCCCCTTGTACATGTGTAAGTATCTTTTGGTTTATACAATTTGTTTACCAAAAAAAAAATAGCATAATCAATAAATTCAACAATAGTAAGTTTTACCCCACGGCCTAATTTGCCAATGTGAGAATATCGGTCCTCTTCATTAAAGTCTTCCCCAAATTCTTCTTCATACTCAACCCTAGGTGATCGTCTGTCCCTCCGATGCCCCATACGAGATCTTGGTTGCTCGACCGTGTTTCCACCCAATCAATCCTCTCATGCAATTGTTCCAGCCCCTCTCCTAATGTCTTCTTAAATTCAGCAACTAACGCCTCCATTAGGAACTTCGAAATGCCTCCTTCAGCCATTCCTTTGCTACTATTTATGTTTGACATATTTGAAAGAAAATAAGATTAGTAGAAAAAAAATGAAGGACCTTACAATCTCTTCCTCACGTGTTTACACTCAAAGATTGAGGTTCACTCAGTGCGAGTACCTGCCATGTCCAAAAGAGCCAAGTTTTGAAAATTTCATCTAGTTTGGGCCTTAAAACGTCCCTTTGGATCTTTTAGACTCCGTATGGCGCTTGAAGCTCTTGAAATGATCACAACACTCCAAATTCTTATCCAAGTTTAGCCAAGTTCATCAAGTTATGGCCTAACACATCACATTGGGTCTTTTTGACACTGTATGGCACTAGAAGCACCTAAAACGACCACAACACTCCAAATTCTATTCCCAAACATGTATTGGGGGCCAAAAGTCAATTCGAGTATATGCAATCCCCAAAGGAGCAACATTAGCCAAGTTCATCTCATTTGGGCCTAAACACGTCTCTTTCGTTCTTTTTGACTCCGTATGACACTAGAAGCACCTAAAACGGCCACAACAATCCGAATTCTTATTCCTAAACTTGTATTGGGTGCCAAAAGTCAGTTTGAGTATATTCCATACCCAAAAGAACCATGTTTAGCCAAGTTTGTCTAGTTTGGGCCTAAACACGTCCCATTAGGTCATTTAAACCCATATGACACTAAAAGCACCTAAAATGACCACAAAACTCAAAATTCATATCCCAAACGTATATTGGGTGTCAAAAATAAGTTTGAGTGCATGTCATGCCCAATAGTTCTAAGTTTAGCGAAGCTCGTCACTTTTGGGCCTAAACTCATCCCTCTGGGTCTTTTCGACTCCGTATGGCACTAGGAGCACCTCAAACGACAAAGACATTGCAAATTCTTATCCCAAACATGTTCTGGGTGTCAAAAGTCCGTTTGAGTACATTACATGCCTAAAAGAGCCAATTGCATCTGTCTAGTTTGGGCCTAAACACGTCCCATTGGAGTTTTATGACTCCGTATGGCAGTACAAGCACCTAAAACGACCACAACGCTACAGAAGAGCCAAGTTTCAAAAAGTTCATATCGTTTGGGCCTAAAAACGTCCCTTTGAGTCTTTTTGACTCCGTATGGTACTTCAAGCTCCTAGAATGTTCACAACACTCCAAATTCTTATCCAAGTTTGGCCAAGTTCGTCTAGATAGGGCTTAACGCATCCCACTGGGCCTTTTTGACTCCGTATGGCAATAGAAGCACCTAAAACGACCACAACATTCCAAATTCTAATCCCAAACATGTATCGAGCGTCAAAAGTCATTTCAAGTATATTCCATGCCCGGAAGAGCCAAGTTTAGCAAAGTTAATCTAGTTTGGGCCTAAACACGTCCCTTTGGATGTTTTTGACTCGGTAGGGCAGTACAAGCACCTTAAAAGACCATATCACAGCAAATTCATATCCCAAGCTTGTATTAGGTGTCAAAAGTCAGTTCGAGTACATTCCAGCCAAGTTCGTCTAGTTTCAGCCTAAACATGTCGCATTTGGGCTTTTTCAATCCATATGGCACTAGAAGCACCTAAACCGACCACAACACTCCAAATTATTATCCCAAATGCATATTGGGTGCCAACGGTCAGTTTGAGAACATGCTATGCCCAAAAAATCCAAGCTTAGCCAAGTTCATCTAGTTTGGGCCTAAACACGTCTAATTGCATCATTTTGACTCCCTATGGCAATAGAAGCACCTAAAATGGTCAAAACACTCCAAACCCTTATCCTAAAGGTGTATTGGGTGCCAAAGGTCAGTTCTAGTACATGCCATACCCAAAAGATCCAAGTTTAGCCAAGTATATCTAGTTTGGGCCTGAAAATGTCTCGTAGCATTTTTTTTACTACATATGGCACTAGAAGCTCCTAAAATGATCATAACACTCCAAATTCGTATCTCAAACGTGTATTGGGTGTCAAAAGTCATTTCGAGTGCATGTCATGCCCAAAAGATCCAAGTTTAGCCAAGTTCACCTAGTTTGGACCTAAACACATCGCATTGGGTCTTTTTGACTTCATATGGCTCTAGAAGCACCTAAAACAACCACAACACTCCAAATTCTTATCCAAAACATGTATTGGGTTCCAAAAATAAGTTCGCGTTTGTTTTTTTTTACTCTGTATGGATCTAGAAGCACCTAAAACGACCACAACAATCCGAATTCTTATCCCTAAACTTGTATTGGGTGTCAAAATTCAATTCGAGTATATTACGTACTCGAAAGAGCCATGTTTAGCCAAGTCCGTCTAGTTTGGGCCTAAACAGGTCCCATTAGGTCTTTTAAACTCATACAGCACTAGAAACACCTAAAACGATGGCAACGCTCCAAATTCATATCCCAAACCTTTATTTGGTGTCAAAAGTAAGTTTGAGTGCATGTCATGCCCAAAAGTTCTAAGTTTAGCAAAGCTCATCAATTTTAAGCCTAAAATCATCCCTCTGGGTCATTTTGACTCTGCATGGTACTAGAAGCACCTCAAACGACAACGACATTTCAAATTTTTATCCCAAACATGTAGTGGGTGTCAAAAGACAGTTTGAGTACATGTCATGCCTAAAAGAGCCAAGTACGTATAGTTTGGGCCTAAACACGTCCCAATGGTTCTTTATGACTCCGTATGGCACCACAAGCACCTAAAACGACCACAACGCTCCAAATTCTTGTCCCAAACATAATTGGGTGTCAAAAGTCAGTGCTAATACATGCCTTGTCCAAAAGAGCCAAGTTTCAAAGAGTTCATCTTGTTTGGGCCTAAAAACATCCCTTTGGGTCTTTTTGACTCCGTATGGCACTTGAAGCTCCTAGAATGATCACAACACTCCAAATTCTTATCAATTTCGTCTAGTTAGGGACTAACGCATCCCATTGGGACTTTTTGGCTCCGTATGGCACTAGAAGCACCTAAAACGACCACAACACTCCGAATTCTAATCCTAATCATGTACTGGGTGTCAAAAGTCATTCCAAGTATATTCCATGCCCGAAAGAGCCAGGTTTAGTGAAGTTCATCTAGTTTCGGCCTAAGCATGTCGCATTGGGTCTTTTTGAATCCTTATGGAACTAGAAGCACATAAACCACAACATCCCAAATTATTATCCCAAATGCGTATTGGGTGCCAACGGTCAGTTCGAGTACATGCCATGCCCAAAAGATCCAAGGTCATCTAGTTTGGGCCTAAACACATCCTATTACACCGTTTTGACTCTGTATAGCATTAGAAGCACCTAAAATGAGTGCCAAAGGTAAGTTCGAGTACATGTCATGCCCAAAAGATCAAAGTTTAGCCAAGTTCATCTAGTTTGGGCCTAAAAACGTCTCATAGCATCTTTCTGACTATGTATGGCATTAGAAGCTCCTAAAATGATCACAACACTCCAAATTTCTTATCCCAAACGTGTATTGGGTGTCAAAAATCAGTTCGAGTGCATGCCATGCCCAAAAGATCCATGTTTAGCCAAGTTCGCCTAGTTTGAGCCTAAACACATCCCATTGGGTCTTTTTGACTTCATATGGCACTAGAAGCACCTAAAACGACCACAGCACTCCAACTTCTAATTCCAAACATATATTGGGTGTCAAAAGTCAGTTCGAGTAAATGCCATGCCCAAAAGAGCAAGTTTCGCTAAGTTTGTCTAGTTTGGGCCCAAACACATCCCTTTGGTTCTTTTTGACTCCGAATGGCCCTAGAAGCACCTAAAACGACCACAATAATCCAAATTCTTATCCCTAAACTTGTATTGGGTGACAAAAGTCCGTTCGAGTACATTCCATACCCGGAAGAGGCATGTTTAGCCAAGTTCGTCTAGTTTGAGCCTAAACATGTCCCATTAGGTCTTTTTGACACCATATGCACTAGAAGCACTTAAAATAACCACAACACTCCAAATTCATATCTCAAATGTTTATTGGGTGTCAAAAGTAAGTTTGAGTGCATGCCACGCCCAAAAGATCTATGTTTAGCGAAGCTCATCAAGTTTGGGCCTAACCTCGTCCCTCTAGGTATTTTTGACTCTGTATGGGACTAAAAACACCTCAAACGACCATGACTTTTGAAATGTTATCCCAAACGTGTAGTGGGTGTCAAAAGTCAGTTCGAGTACATACCATGCCTAAAAAAACCAAGTGTAGCCAAGTTCATCTAGTTTGGGCTTAAATACCTCCCATTGGGTCTCTGTGACTCCATATGGCACTACAAGCACAAAAAAAAACCACAACACTCCAAATTCTTATCCCAAACGTGTATTGGGTGCCAAAAGTCAAAGCGAGTACATACCAGTTTAGCAAAGTCCATCTAGTTTGGGCGTAAACATATCCTTTTGGGTCTTTTTGATTCTGTATGTCACAATAAGCAGTTAAAACGACAAAAACACTCAAAAATCTTATCCCAAACGTGTATTGGGGGTCAAATTTAGTTCGAGTGCATCCCATACCTAAAAGATTCATGTTTAGCCAAGTTCATCTAGTTTGGGCCTAAACACGTTCTATTAGGTCTTTTTGACAGCGAAAGGCACTAGAAACACCTAAAATGACCACAACACTCCAAATTCATATCCTCTTTTTTTCGGTAAATAAAAATGTTGTATAAACCGAAGAAGAAACATAGAAATATACAAGGGGCATACCCCAGGCAAATGAAACAAAAGAGGAACCAACCAACACATAAGATGGAGGCATCCAAACACTAATATAAGATTACAAGAGATAACAGCCTAAAGAAACAGAAGAACCAAGCTTAATTGTAAAAAATAGAAGCGTTCAATCCCCAGGCAAGCTAAATGGTTTTGTCATCCTCAGTCACAGAGAATCCTTTAAGACTCAAAAATTTACCTCTAATGGCATTTCTAATGCAAGCCAAGACCACTTTCTTAAGCTTCAACATAAGGCCCAAGAAGTAGCATTTCTTAACTTTCACAAGGAGCCAGAAGATAACTTGATTCCAGTTCCTAGGAGAAGACACCAAGCCACACAAACCAACCAATTTCTGCCAAATAAAACTAGAATAAGGGCAAGAAACAAACAGGTATTCAGAAGATTCTGAAGGATGCAAGCAAAGTACACAACTACTAACATTGGAAGACCCAGGAGAGGAGGTCCAAGAAGCCAATCTATCCACGGTTGCAAGCCTATTAAGAACAGCAAGCCAAGTAATAAAGCTTTATCTAGGAATATGCTTCTTAAACCAAGTAATAGGAGCCCATCTCACTTTTTCATCAGCTGGAGCCAGTTTCCTATAAGTTTGCCCCATAGAAAAAAGATCAGAGGGAGAAAGAGTCCAAATCCAAGAGTCCAAATCCAAGAGTCCAAAGAGGACTCTTTAGGAGGGGGAAGATGGGCCTCTCTAATTGTGATAAAGCTTATGGGAGTTAGAAATAGGACAGTTCCAAGCTGCATTCTAGATTACTGAACTCACCTTGGTAGTCCAATCCCAACCAGTACCAAAGAGAATACTAGGCCTAAACCTTTTAGAAAGAGCCCCAAAGGGTGCCAAGGGTCCAAGAGAAGAGAAATATGCTCACCATTTCCTACAAGAGCTTTGCAAGACCCAGCAAGCTTGTCTTTGATTTTAAGAATTTTCCTCCAACTCCAAGAAGATAGAGCTCTTCTTGATAAATAAAAACTTGCACCAATCCTTCCAAAGGGAAGCTCCTTGGGACTTATCAAGGCACAAGTCACTCCAAACCACTTTAGCACCAGAATGTTTTACAGCTGACGCGTTCCACAAGTAATTCCTAATAACCAACTGAATCATATTCAAGATCTTCTTTGGAAGAATAAATAAGCCAGCCCAATATTGAAAAATAGCATACAGCACGGACTTAAGCAGCTGTAATCTTCCAGCATAAGAAAGGTAGTTAGACTCCCAAGACTTCACCCTAAACAAGTTTAAGCTCCCCATAATAAGTTGAACAGAAGTAATATCACCTTTACAGAAGATAAAGAGATCATCAGTAAAGCACAATTTAACAATACAAAGCTTCTTACACCTCCAGTGATAGCCAAAGTCAGCTTTATGGGAAGCATATTTGAGAATACCAGATAGAACCTCCATAACCAACACAAACAGATTGGGAGAGATAGGATCATCCTGTCTAAGCCCTTTAGCACCTGAGAAGTAGCCAATCAACTCACCATTGACCACAATAGAGAAAAAAGGAGAGGAGATACACTCCATCACACAGTTAAAGAAATGATCAAGAAACCCCAAGCAGTCAAAGATTCTACCGATGCTCTCCCAATTCAAGCTATCAAAAGTTTTTTATATCAACCTTGAAAGCACATCTGGGACTATTAGAAGGCCTATGACAACCTCTAACCAGCTCTTGAGATAAGAGGATGTTGTCAAAAATTCTCCTCCCTGGCACAAAAGCAGTCTGGTTGCTACTTAAAAGATCGGGGAGCACTCTCTTAAGTCTATCAGCAAGCATTTTAGAAATGCATTTATAAACAACATTACAAAAAGAGATAGGCCTAAAGTCACCAACCTTAGAAGGGTTGGGGACCTCAGGGATAAGAGCAATGGCGGTAGAGTTAACATGTTTCAATAATGATTGGGAGCTAAAAAAAACTCCAAAACAGCCTTAGACATCTTTTCCCACAATATGCCAACATCTTTTGAAGAAACCAGCAGAGAAGTCAGGGGCTTTACTACTCCCCAAACTAAACATAGTTGTGTGAACGTCTTCCTCTGTATAAGGGTGGTTGAGGATAGCTAAGTGAGCTTGAGAGAGCTTATTAGGGAGAATCTGAGAGAGAACACTCCAATCCACCTCCTGATCAATGTGAGATGTCCCAAGAAAATTCCCATCATAAGAAAGAATTTGATCTTTGATAGCCTGGTCATCAGTAATAAGGTCACCATCCTCATTAACCAACTGATTAATGTAGGATCTGACTCTATTCTTCTTTAGTTTCTGAAAAAAGAAGGAGGAATTATGATCACCCAAGGCAAGCCAATCAACTCTGTTTTTTTGCCTGAGAAAATCTTCTTCTGCATTCCTGAGCTTAATGAAATCAGCAAATCTAATTTTCTCCTCCTCTTGATGAGAGACGACACTAGGAGAGGCAATAAGTTCAGCTTGCACTTTAGAGAGGGCTTCTTATAGAGACAAAACATGGCTGTCCTAATCACCTAAATCTCCCAAGCATCTTTAAGAGCAGCCCAGAAGCCTTCAAAATCCATCCAAAAATCAAAGAACTTAAAAGAAGGATTAGGTCTAGCTGAGTTAGCCCTAAGCTGAATAATAATAGGAGAGTGATCAGAGATACCCGGGCTCTATCGAGCTTAAAAGGAGTGTGAAAATGCAAGAAGTAGAAGGAAACTCTGTAGCCGAATCACCATTAACCAGGCTCTATCGAGCTTGCGCATCTTGCTACCCTCACCAACTTGACCATTCCACCAGGTTAATTGACAACCACTATAAGGGAGGTCGAGAACCTCCAATTGATCAAGACAAGAAGCAAAATCAATTTAGCTATCATTCCACTTGAAATCACCACCACAATGCTCAATAGGCTTCAAAATAGCATTAAAGTCACCAAGAATTAGCCAAGGCTTCCCCTGACTTAAAGTCTTATGGGAGCCAAGCTTTTCCCACAAAGGCTTCCTAGAGACAAATAAATCTGTCCTTTCCCTAAGAATGGTTAGCTTACAAAACATAGCTTGAGCAAAAGCACCAATTAGAAGAACATAAAAAATATTGGGGTCCCAACCTAAAATAATTCTACCTTTTCTAGTAGGAGAATGGTTAGCAAAGGTGGCCCGATTGGGAAAAACAGATCTAGAAAGTCTAGCAAAATTATTACATTTGATCTTAGTCTCAACTAAAGCACAAAAAGATAATTTAAAGTCTTTACAAAGTTTCCTAACTTCAGCTTGCTTTAGAAGGCCATTAAGCCCTCTTATATTCCAAGAAGCTAAATTAATCATAAAAAGGGGGAGAGAGAGAGTCACCATTCATTCTCAACGGGAGCCTGAGTAACTTGATCAGGAAATAAGAAAAAGCCTTCAGCCTTTTTCTTCTTTTTCAACCTCTTCAAAGTTGATTTAGAGAGCTTGGGAGAAGGACCAGGTTGGATAGTGACATTGACAATTGGGGAAACTTTTGGGGGAGCCAAACTCAATATAGAGTCAGAAGAGGCTTGGGGCTCAGAGCAATGTGACTTAGAGCTTCTTCAGTCCATACTTCAATTGGAACATTGGACAATTTAACCAAATTTGGAATGGTTGAAAGTTTCTCCTTTGAGAATTTAACATTTGGCTGCCACTCTTGAAGCACAATAGGCCTACCTAAGAGGTGCCAAGGTCCATCGTCTAAGAATGAGTTTCTATCCTCCACAGAGCCAAATTTGAAATAGAAAAGGCCTCTGGCAGCCGAGACCTCCTGAATTCCATTCCTTCTAACCCATCTTAGGATTGGAGAAAGCTTTTCAAGCTCAAGAGCAAGTTTCTGCCCCTTTGCTATATAACTATTGGAGATGGTACTACTATGAAGCTTCTTACAGATAATTGGCATCCTCTAGATGTCCTTTGGGCCAGATTTTGGCAAAGACTTTTGTCAGGAACTTCTTGGACTCTGGACTTTTTTTTTTTCGGTAAAATAAAAAATTGTATAAACCGAAGAAGAAACAAACAAATATACAAGGGGCATACCCCAGGAAAAAGACACAAATAAAAAGGAACCAGCCAACACACAAGCTGGTGGCACCCAAACACTAGCAGAAGATTACAAGTGATAACATCCTAAAGAAACAGAAGAACCAAGCTTAATTGTCAAAAATAGAGGCATTCAATCCCCAGGCAAGCTGAATGGTTTTGTTATCTTCAGTCTCAGAGAACCCTTTAAGACTCAAAAATCTACCTTTAATGGCATTTCTAATGCAAGCCAAGACCACTTTCTTGTCCCTCATTTTGCCCTCAAAGACTCGATTATTTCTCTCTCTCCAGATATGATAGACAAACGAGCTGAACATAAGCTTCAACATAAGGCTCAAGAAGTAACCTTTCCTAGCTTTCACAAGGAGCCAGGAGATAAGTTGATTCCAGTTCCTAGGAGAAGACACCAAGCCACACAAACCAACCAAATTCTGCCAAATAAAGCTAGAATAAGGGCAAGAAGCAAACAGGTGTTCAGAAGATTCTGAAGGATGCAAGCAAAGAACACAGCTACTAACATTGGAAAACCCAGGAGAGGAGGTCCAAGCAGCCAATCTATCCGCAGTTGCAAGCCTATTAAGAACAGCAAGCCAAGTAATAAAGCTATATCTGGGAATATGCTTCTTAAACCAAATAAGAGGAGCCCATCTCACTTTTTCACTTGCTGGAGCCAGTTTCCTATAAGTGTGCCCCACAGAGAAAAGACCAGAGGGAGAAAGAGTCCAAATCCAAGAGTCCAAAGAGGACTCTTTAGGAGGGGGAAGATGGATCTCTCTAATAGTGATAAGCTCATGGGAGCTAGAAATAGGCCAGTTCCAAGCTGCATTCTGGATCACTGAGCTGACCTTGGTAGTCCAATCCCAACCTGTACCAAAATAAATCCTAGGACCAAACCTTTGAGAAAGAGCCCCCAAAGGGTGCCAAGGGTCCAATAGAAGAGAGATCTGCTCCCCATTTCCCACAAGAGCTTTGCAATACCCAGCAAACTTGTCTCTGATTTTCAGAATTTTCCTCCAACTCCAAGAAGGATTAGTGGCAAGCTTAACCAAGAAGATAGAGCTCTTCTTGATCAAGAAAAACTTGCACCAATCCTTCCAAAGGGAAGCTTTATCCAAAGAGACCAGGAACCAGAAATGCTTAGCCACAGCCACTTCATTAGCTAGAGAGAGATCTCTAAGGCCCAAACCTCCTTGGGACTTATCAAGGCACAAGTCACTCCAAGCCACTTTAGCACCAGAATGCTTTACAGCTGAAGCGTTCCACAAGTAATTCCTAATAACCACCTTAATCATATTTAAGATTTTCTTGGGAAGAATAAATAAGCCAGCCCAGTATTGAAAGATAGCATAGAGCACGGATTTAACCAACTGTAATCTTCCAGCATAAGAAAGGTAGTTAGACTCCCAAGACTTCACCCTAGCTGTGATATGGTCTACTAGGGTGATACAATCTGTTTTTCTAAGCTTTGAGGAAATCAAAGGAACCCCCAAGTATCTCATAGGTAGCTCCCCAATGCTGAAATTGCACAAGTCCAGAATTGCTTGAGAAGTGGAAGGATGGACCCCAGACATGAAAATCTGACTTTTTTGTAGATTAGGTTGAAGACCAGACATGGCCTCAAACAAGTTTAAGCTCTCCATAATAAGATGAACAGAAGTAATATCACCCTTACAGAAGATAAAGAGATCATCAGCAAAGCACAAGTTAACAATACCAAGCTCCTTACACCTCCAGTGATAGCCAAAGTCCGCTTGATGAGAAGCATGCTTGAGAATACCAGAAAGAACCTCCATAACCAACACAAACAGATAGGGAGAGATAGGATCACCCTGTCTAAGCCCTTTAGCACCAGAGAAGAAGCCAGTCAACTCCCCATTGACCACAATAGAGAAAGAAGGAGAGGAGATACACTCCATCACACAGTTAGAGAAATGATCAGGAAACCCCAAGCAGTCAAAGATTCTCCCGATACTCTCCCAATTCAAGCTATCATAAGCCTTTTTTATATCAACCTTGAAAGCACATCTGGGACTATTAGAAGGCCTATGGTAACCTCTAACCAGCTCTTGAGATAAGAGGATGTTGTCAGCGATTCTCCTCCCTGGCACAAAAGCAGTCTGGTTGCTACTAATAAGATCAGGGAGCACTCTTTTAAGTCTATCAGCAAGCATTTTAGAAATGCATTTATAAACAACATTACAACAAGATATAGGCCTAAAGTCACCAACCTT
>QANY01008292.1:102058-177352 GCA_003255025.1 Datisca glomerata
AAAGGTGATATGGTTCTCTAAACACATCCCAAGGTGCAGCTTTATCTCTTGGTTGGCTTTGAGAAACAAACTTTCCACTAGAGATAGGGTTGCATAATGGGACCAAACACCAGGGTTTTATTTTGATTGTGTGTGTTGTGTTGGCTACCAGGAGACACATGAGCATCTTTTTGTCAATTGTTGTTATTCAGCTAGAGTATGGGGCCACACTTGTGAACAAATGTGATCTACACTGCCAGGTTAGGGATTGGGATCAGTTTGTAGATTGGATGCTAGATAATGCGAAAGGGAAGTCACTCAGAGGAGTCCAAGTTAAGCTAGCTTTTACTTCCTTCATCTATTATATATGGAGAGAAAGAAATGCAAGGATTTTTGAAGGCAAAATCAGAGATTCCAAGATCCTAACTGAAGCTATTTCACAATTAGTCCGAATAAGGTTTTGGGATTTGAAGTGTTTTGGGACTAATGATACTAATCTACGTTTAATGGATAGATGGGGTCTTAACCCAAGCATTTTGCAAACATCGGCTGTCTTATGAAGCATTGATATCCAATTTCAGTACTTTACATATTACTAGTTTAATTTGCGTGCAGATCTTAAGCCTCTAATCAGGCTCTAATTTTGTATTTCCTGGGGTATGCCCCTTGTACATGTGTAAGTATCTTTTGGTTTATACAATTTGTTTACCAAAAAAAAAAAGAAGAGCTCACCTTCTGTTTCCCATTAGAATCTGGTTTAGGAGAGAGAAAGAGGCTTCTCCAAGCTCAAACCCATGACCATGGCAGCCCTTGACCTTTTTGGTAGAAGTCAAATCCACCTTGTCACTCATTATCAATGCTGAGGTTGAGCTAAGGGAGGAGAGAGAATCTGCCACCAGCTTTGGAACTCCACCTACGTTCACATCATTGTCATGGGAAAGAGAAATATATTCTCTCTCTTTCCCTTCTATCAAAGCACCATCTACTTTCTCTTTCCCCTTAGACAAAGAAGGTGCCACCTGTCGCCCTAAGGGGTGTCACGTCATGATGGGAGAGAGGAGCCTTATCTATTAAATAATTACCTTTAGTGTCCATTCCTTTATTAGAAAGGATAGTAGTAGATTTTTGACCAAGTTGAAGCTTCGGAGCTGGAGCCTCACTTTTCTCCAAGCTGACCACATCACACCCACTTGCCAAAAAGAAGCTGTCACCTCTCCCTTTTGATATGCTTGGTAGCTGCTTTTCCTCTTCTCCAAGCAAGATGATTTGAGACAAGCTTGATTTGTCTTCTATCAAAGGACACTCATCATTACCTTCGACAGACAGGTAATGAGTATCATCTTCAACCTTTGAAGCTCTAGGCAAGCTGGTTGATCTCCGAGCACCACCTCTAGCTCCTCCTCTTATGCTACTTTCTTTTAAGACTTGAACGAAGTTGGTCTGAAAGAGTCAGCTCAAGTAATTTGCTCCGATTGTGATCAGAAGAAATAAAATTATCTCTAAGCTTTGAATGATCAGAAATAATCTCCTTTGCAACTAATAAACCCGAAACTTCCTTGGACTGAGCTTCTAACTTCCCAGGCTTGACGAAACCACTCTCTAGTAGAAATTTCTTAGTATTAGAACCTTGCTTAAGAGCATTAAACCCAATAGCATGGGCATTAGCTTCCTTAGCTCCCTTAGTAACCATATCATTCAAAACAGCATGGCCATTGAAAGACACTCCAAGCTTAGATTGACCACTAGCTGAATCTTTCTTAACACCACCTGAAACTTGCTTACCAACATCTGCAGCATGCTTAATGTACTGATCATTAACCATTGTTAGAGGTCGTGGCCTCCCCCAAGGGAGGGAGAGGCAAAAAATAAAACCAGAATTCTAGAGAGAGGGGAGAGCTTCTATCACAAAAAAAACCAGTTAAATGGTGTTCCAATTTCTTATCCCATACATGTATCGGGTGTCAAAAGCTAGTTCGAGTACATGCCATGCCCAAAAGAGTCAAGTTTAGGTAAGTTCATCTAGATTGGGCCTAAACATGTCCAATTGGGTATTGCTCACTTTGTTTCGGACTAGAAGCGACTAAAATGACTAAAACACTCTATATTCTTATCTCAAAAGTGTATTGGGTGTAAAAATTCAGTTCGACTACATGTCACACCCAAAAAAGCCAAGTTTAGTCAAGTTCATCTAGTTTGGGCCTAAACACGTCCCATTGGGTCTTCTTGACTCCGTATTACACTAGAAGAACCTAAAACGGCCACAACACTCCAAATTCTTATGTCAAACGTTATTGGGTGTCAAAAGTCAGTACAAGTGCATGCCATGTCCAAAAGATCCTAGTTTAGCAAAGTTCATCTAGTTTGGGACTAAGCACATCCCATTTGGTCTTTTTGACTTCGTATGGCACTGGAAGCACCTAAAACAACCACAACACTCCAAATTCTAATCCCAAATGTGTATTGGGTGTCAAAAGTCATTTCGAGTACATGCCATGCCCAAAAGAGCCATGTTTTGCAAAGTTAATTTAGTTTAGGCCTAAACACGTCCCATTTGGTCATTTTTTACTCTGTATGGCACTAGAAGCACCTAAAATGACCAATCCAAATTCTTATCTCATACGTGAATTGGGTGTGAAATGTCAGTTTGAGTACATTCCTTGTGCAAAAGAGCCAAGTTTAGCCAAGTTCATCTAGTTTGGGCTTAAACACGTCCCATTGAGCCTTTTTTTACTCTGTATGGCACTAGAAGCACCTAAAATGAGCAAACAATCCAAATTCTTATGTCAAACGTTATTGGGTGTCAAAATTCAGTTCGCTTATATGCCATGCTCAAAAGATCCGAGTTTAGAAAGTTCATCTAGTTTGGGCCTAAACATGTCCCATTGAGTCTTTTTGACTCTGTATGGCACTAGAACCTTAAATATTTACAACACTCCAAATTCTTATTCCAAACGTGTATTGGGTGTTAAAAGTCAGGTCGAGTGCATGGCATGTCCAAAAGATCCAAGTTTAACAAAGTTCATCTAATTTGGGACTAAGCACATCCCATTGGCTCTTTTTGATTGTGTATGGCACTTGAAGCACCTAAAACAACCACAACACTCTAAATTCTAATCTCACATGTGTATTGGGTGTCAAAAGTCATTTTGAGTACATGTCATGTGCAAAAGAGCCAAGTTTAGGAAAGTTCATTTAGTTTGGGCCTAAACACGTCCCAATTGGTCTTTTTTTACTTTGTATGGCACTAAAAGCATCGAAAACGACCACTAAACTCTAAATTTTTATCCCATACGTGTATTGGGTGTGAAATGTCAGTTTGAGTACATTCCTTGCCCAAAAGAGCCAAGTTTGGCCAAGTTCATCTAGTTTGGGCCTAAACACGTCCCATTGAGTCTTTTCTTAACTCTGTATCACTAGAAGCACCTAAAATGACCACAACATTCCTAAGTCTTTATCCCAAACGTGTATTGGGTGTTAAAAGTCAATTTGAGTGCATGGCATGCCCAAAAGATCCAAGTTTAGCAAAGCTCATGTAGTTTGGGCCTAAACTCATCCCATTGGATCTTTTTGACTCCGTATGGCACTGAAGCACTTTAAACGACCACAATGTTCCAAATTCTTATCCCAAACTCGAGTTCATGTCATGACCAAAAGAGCTAAGTGTAACCAAGTTCATCTAGTTTAGGCCTAAACACATCCCATTGGGTGTTTCTGACTCCGTATGGCACTAGAAGAAACTTAAATGACCACAACACTCCAAATATATCCCAAATGTGTAATTGGTGCCAAATGTCAGTTCGAGTACATATATGCCAAAAAGATCCATGTTTAGCCAAGTTCATCTAGTTTGAGCCAAAAAATGTCTCATTGCATCTTTTTGACTCGGTATGGGGCTAGAAGCACCTAAACTGATCACAACACTCCAAATTCTCATCTGAAATGTGTATTAGGTGTCAAAAGTCAGTTCGAGTTCATGACATGCCCAAAAGATCCAAGTTTAGCTAAGTTCATCTAGTTTGAGCCTAAACACATCTCATTGCATCTTTTTTACTCTGTATGGCGCTACAAGCACCTCAAATAATCACAACACTCCAAATTCTTATGCCAAATGTGTATTGGGTGTCAAAAGTCAGTTCGAGTTCATGACATGCCCAAAAGATGAAGTTTAGCCAGGTTTATCTAGTTTGGGCCTAAACACGTCTCATTGCATCTTTTTGACTCAATATGGTGCTAGAAGTACCTAAAATGATCACAACACTCCAATTTCTTATCCCAAATGCGTATTAGGTGTCAAAAATCAGTTCGAGTGCATGCCATGCCCACAAGATCCAAGTCTAGCCAAGTTCATTTAGTTTGAGCCTAAACACATTCCATTCGGCCTTTTTGATTTCATATGGCACTAGAAGAACCTAAAATTACCACAGGAGTTAAAATTGTAAGTTCGAGTATATGCCATGACTAAAAGATCCAAGTTTTGTTAAATTCATCTAGTTTGGGCCGAAACACGTCCCTTTGGGTCTTTTCACTCCGTATGGCATTAGAAGCACCTAAAATGACTACAACAGTTCAGATTCTTATCCCAAACATATATTGGGTGTCAAAAGTGAGTTCGACTAGATTCCATGCCCGAAAGAGCCAAGTTCATCTAGTTTGGGCCTAAACACGCCCCATTGGGTCATTTTAGCTCCACATGGCACTAGAAGCACCTAAAACGACCCCAACACTCCAAATTCATATCCCAAACATTTATTGGGTGTCAAAAGTAAGTTTGAGTGCGTGTCATGGCCAAAAGATCTTAGTTAAGCCAGCTTGTTAAGTTTGGGGCTAAACTGGGTCTTTTTGGCTCCGTATGGCACTGGAAGCACCACAAACGACCACAACATTCCAAATTCTTATCCCAAACATGTTGTGGGTGTCCAAAGTTAGTTCGAGTACCTACCATGCCAAAAAGAGCCAAGGGTAGTCAAGTTCATCTAGTTTGGGCCTAAACCCATCCCATTGGTTCTTTTTGACTCCCCATGGCACTACCAACACACAAAAGACCACAACATTCCAAATTCTTATCTCAAATGTGTATTGGGTGTCAAAAGCTTGTGAGTATATACCATGTCCAAAGGAGCCAAGTTTAGCCAAGTTCATCTAGTTTAGGCCGATACACGTCACCATTGGGCCTTTCTGACTCTGTATGGCCCTACAAGCACCAAAAAAGACCATAACCTCTCCAAATATTTGTCCTGAACATTATTGGGTGTCAAAAGTTAGTTCAAGTTCATACCATGCCTAGAAAGATCCAGGTTTAGCCAAGTTCATCTAATTTGGGCCTAAACACGTCCCACTGGGTATTTTTCACTACGAATTGCACTAGAGCCACCATGCCAAAAAAAGTCAAGTTTAGCCAAGTTCGTCTAGATTGGGCCTAAGCATGTCCCATTGGGTATTGTTTACTTTGTATCGCACTAGAAGCACTTAAACCAACCACAACACTAAATTTTTGTCCAAAATCTGTATTGGGCGTAAAAAGACAGTTTGACTACATGTCATGCCCAAAAGAGCCATGTTTTGCCAAGTTCATCTAGTTCGAGACTAAACTAGTCCCATCAATTTGCGTGGGTGGGTGTGAGTCAGCTGAGCACCTTTTTGTGGGATGCAAATCCACAAGGCCAATTTGGGACAGTCTTCTAGCTAAATGTGGTTTGAGCAGCCCCCACTCCAACTGGTGCCAATGGATCTGTTGGCTCCTAGTTAGGGCCAAAGGTAAGTCCCTTGTTAGCTCCATTCTGAAGCTTTTGTTCACAACCTTTATCTACCATATTTGGAGGGAGAGGAACCTCAGAATCTTCCAGGAAAAAATCAGGGCTAATGCTGTTTTGATCATGGTTATCTCAGGCTCCATTAGGGATAAGCTTTGGTTGCTTAGGGGTGTCCTTGCCTCAGAGTTGAACCTGTCTCTCCAAGCTGCTTGGAATCTCAACCTTTTGATTTTTTAGCCTCCTTAGGGGCTGAGTATGTTTTTTTGTTTTTTGTATTGAGGAGTTTGGTTTGTTTTTGTAATGCGTTGAGATTCAGTTGACTTATTTTTTGGGGTTTAGATTTGTTTTCGCTTTAGCTAGCCATGCTTATCTCTTTTTTGGCTTTTGTAGCTTTGTATTTCCTGGGGTATGCCCCTTGTATATCTGTTTGTATTTTTCGGGTTAATACAATTTTTTGCTTATCGAAAAAAAAAACTAGTCCCATTGGGTCTTTTTGACTCCGTATTTCACTAGAAGAACCTAAAATGACCACAACACTCTAAATTCTTATGTCAAACGTGTATTGGGTGTCAAAAGTCAGTTCGAGTAGATGTCATGCCCAAAAGATCCGAGTTTAGCCAAGTTCATCTAGTTTAGGTGTAAAAACGTGCTATTTGGTCTTTTTGTATCCGTATGACACAAGAAGCGCCTAGAACGACCACAACACTCCAAAGTCTTATGTTCTGCACTGTTAAGGATAAACCTACACACCAAGTTCAAAGGATTCAACATCTTAAAGATGAGCATGATCAAGAAGGTAGGGAGCGAGTTCAAGAGGTTTCTAGTCCAATTAGCATGCCTCAAGGACCAATAACAAGGCCGCGGTCTAAGAAGCTTCAACAAGATTTAATCCACCATTTGCAAGGCTTCTTCAATTCAGCAAGTGAAGGTCTACAACATCATCAAAACTTTGGGATAAGTGCAACACGAGTCCAGTACAACTTGGTTCAAGTCCAAGCTATTAATGGGTTGGATTAAGTATGTAATGAGCCATTTTTGTGTTACCTTTTGGGCTGAACGAAATTTCACTTTATTTAGAGCCATTACTTTTATTTAGCTTGATATAGTCTATTCTTAATTATTTTTTTTAAAATATAATTAGGTTAGTTTCCTATTATTGAGTTTTAGGATTTTAGGAAACCTTTGTAAATGCTATAAATATGCCTTGTTAGAATGTTTTAAGGGGTTCAGAATTTTAATTTAAGAAAAACCAAAATGTTGTTTTGCTTTTATCTTTGTGTTCTTGAGTAGAATACATGCTTTAAAAAACATTCAAGTAGATTGATCACCTTCTTGTGGTGTGTTTCGAAACTGGAATTTAGAAACAAGTTTTCTTTATTCTAGTTCCTGATCATCTATCTAAGAAATCTGTTTTTCTAGCCTTTTCTTAGGGGTTGTTGTCGAATTGGGTATTGGGGTTTTCACGTTAATGCTTCGCAGGTTCCTATACATAAAGGGGTTCTGAAGCTTATTCTTAGAGGTTCCGTATCATTTGATATCAGAGCTTTGGTTCTAGATCAGGTTTTATCTCTTTTAAATTCCATTTCTTTAATTCTGATTTCTTGCGTTTTTCTTGTTCTTTTGAATTCAATTTTAGGTTTATAGTTGTAGTTCAAAAAAAAGAGAAAAAAAGGAAGAAGAAAGTTCGTGCAAAAAAGAAAAAGAAAAGAGCACGTATCAACTAAGAAGAAGAAGAGAAAATTTCGTTCGAAAAAAAAGAAGGGAACGGAAATGGTTACTTTCCTAATTCTAGGAAGATATTTGTTTCTAAATTTGTTACTTTCCTAATTCTAGGATGTTCTTTATTTCTAAATTCATTACTTTCTAAATTGGTCACTTTCCTAATTTGTTTTTACTTTCCTAAATTCTCTACTTTCTTAAATTCACCACTTTCCTGGATTAGTCTCTTTCCTAAATTCATTTTTTCCTAAATTAGTTACTTTCCTAACTTCATAACTTTCCTAAAATTAGTTACTTTCCTAAATTCTTTACTTCCCTAACTTCAACACTTTCCTAAAATTAGATACTTTCCAAAATTCTTTACTTTCCTAATTTCATTACTTTCCTAAAATTTGTTAGTTTCCTAAATTCGTTACTTTCCTAAATCCATTACTTTCCAAAATTTGTTTCCTGTTCAACTTGTATTGAAAATTTCAGTTTTGAAATTCTACACATTACAAGCTATTTGAATTGTTTTAAATGTGTGATTCACCTAAGAACATGAAAGAATAAGCTAGAGTGATGTGAGGAAAACCATGACCGAATTATTTTTTCTTTGTTTTTGAGTTAAACACGAGTGACCCCCATCTTTTGAGTGTAAACACGTGAGGGAGTGCTTGTGAGGTCCTTGAATTATTTTTGTTTCTTACATTCTATTGCAGTAATGTCAAACCAAAGTGGAGATAATGATGTTGGTCATGTTCCTGATGCTATGCTACGTGAGGCTCAACGAGGAGAGTTTACACGTTTTAATCGAAATATGGAGGCCATGAGGGATGCATTAGAGCGTATGGATGCAAGGTTGCAGGCGGTTAAAAGAGCAACACCAAATCACAACGAGAGGCGACGAGGAGGCAGAAACTGAATATCTCAAGTGGATGACTTGGAAGATGAATATTTTGATTATAATGAGGATGATGATGATACAATTGTTGGAAGGCTCATGCCTAGAGGAGGAAGAGAAGGTCGCGGTTTTGGTAGGGGTAGAGGGAGAATACGAGAAAGTCAATTCCATGGTCGAAACCGAGGCAATGACGATTTTATAGATAGAAATTTGGGAAGCATTAAACTAAAAATACCTCATTTTCAAGGTAAATCAGATCCGAAGGCGTATTTACGATGGAAAAGAAGGTGGAACTCATATTTGATTGTCATCAATTTAGTGAGGAGAAGAAGGTCAAGTTGGCGGTCACCCAATTTTTAGATTATGCTATAGCTTGGTGGGATCGATTGGTGACAAGTAAAAGAAGAAATTTGGAGAATACAATTAAGACTTGGAATGATCTCAAGTCTACATTGAGGAAGAGATTTGTACCTAGGCATTTTCATAGGGAACTTATGCAAAAACTTCAAGTTCTTAGACAAGGCAGTAGGGATGTGGATGATTACTACAAGGAGATGGAAATGCTCATGACTAGGGCTGATATAGAGGAGGATACGGAGACCACTATGGCACGTTTCTTGACTGGTTTGAACAATGAGATAGCTGACCGAGTGGATTTGCAATCCTTATGTGGAGTTAGAAGAGATGGTGCACATTGCCATCAAGGTGGAAAAGCAACTCCAAGGAAGAGGGGCAGCAAGGTATGTTTCCAAACCTTATTCCAACTCTAATTCTACTTGGAAAAGGGATGGGAGGAGTGATTTTAAGGGTGGAAATAAGGCTGCTTATGATGGTTCAAAGGGAAAGACAGATTCGATTTATAGAGAAAAATCAAAACTCGAAGAGCCTAAAGGGAGAAATAGAGACATTAAGTGTTGGAAGTGTCAAGGTGTAGGTCATATTAGCAAGGAATGCCCTAATAAGAGAACTATGACCCTATGAAATGGTGAGATAGTGACTGATGAAGACGAGGGTAACAATGAAAGCGATGAGGAGGAAATGCCCGAATTGGAGAGTTGTAGTGATGGGAGCATTGAAGAACCAATTAGGGGTGATGTGTTGGTTACAAGACATGCTCTTAACACCCAATTGAAGGAGGATTGTCATGAGGAGTAGCGAGAGAACTTGTTCCATACATGGTGTCATGTTAAAGGTAAGCCATGTAGTGTGATTATCGATGGTGGGAGTTGCACTAATGTGATGAGTACAATCTTGATTAATCGATTGTGGTTGTCTACTACACTACACCCATGACCATACAAGCTTAAGTGGCTTAATGATTGTGGTGAGGTCAAGGTGAATAGGCAATCTACTATCTCATTTTCAATTGGTAAGTATCATGATGAGGTGTTGTGTGATGTGGTTTCTATGAATGCTGGAGATATTTTGCTTGGTAGGCCGTGGGAATTTGATAGGAGAGCTATGCATGATGGGTACCTCAATAGGTATTGATTCACCAATGATGGACGGAAAACCATACTAACACCACTTTTCTCAAAAGAAGTGTATGAAGACCAATGTAAAATGGAAAGGATGAGAGTGGAGGCTGAAAAGGAAGAAAAAGGGAGCAAGAAAACTGCTTTAGAGAGTGAAAACAAAACGAGAGAAAAAAAGAGGGAAAAGAAAAAGGAGAGAAAAGTGCAAAGGGTGTGACTTTAGTAGCCAAGGCAATAATAATTACTAAAATAAGATGATACGAGATAAAAAAAAGATATGATAAGATAAGACAAGGACAAGATAAGATCAGATGAGATATGATAAGATAAGACAAGGTTAATATATGATAAGATTAGATAAGAAAAGATAAGATTAAGTTATGATAAGATAAGACAAGGTTAATATATGATAAGATTAGATAAGAAAAGATAAGATTAAGTTATGATAAGATAAGACAAGATGAGATAAGATATGATGAGATAAGATGAATAGGATGATAAGATGATAACTAAAATAATGGAAATTTGAATTTAAGAGGCCAAGGGGATCAAACAAGGAGACCCTATTTATCCTTATTTATTTGTTTTAGTAAATGAGGTTCTTTCTGGCATCCTTCATTTTGCTGCCCAAGACCCTAACTTTGAGTTCCATTGGAGATGCAATGAGATCAATATAGTTAATCTTTGCTTTGCGGATGATCTCTTCATTTTTTTAAAGGAAATGTGAAACCAGTCCAAATTATTAAGGATGGTCTCCTTCTCTTTGAAGCCTTATCTGGGCTTCAGCCTAATCTTCTTAAGCACCAAATCTTCTTCTCAGGGGTGTCTGATTCTGTCCAACAACATATTTTGAAGATTATGCCTTTAACCGTGGGCTCTTTGCCTATGAAATTCCTGGGAGTCCCCTTCATTACTTTTAAGTTGGGAAAAACTGACTGTGACTTCTTGGTTGAGAATATTGTCGCCAGAATCAGATCTTAGGAAACAAAATATTTATCTTTTGCTGGGAGGCTTCAATTGATCAAGTCAGTGTTGGCAGCTATGTTTCAATTCTTCTGTAGGTTGTTTATTATCCCCAAGAAGGTCATTAAATTGGTCCAAGCAGCCCTTAGGAACTATCTTTGGAATGTTAATGAGGCCAAACAATCTGGGGCCAAAGTAGCTTGAGAGGATCTTTGCTTACCTAAATCTCAGGGGGGTCTTGGTTTAAAGGACTTGATTCTGTCCAATGAAGTTTGAGTGGCAAGGCACCTTTGGTTCTAAATCTCAAATGATTGCTATTCCTTGTGGAATGATTGGTGCTTCACCTTCTTAGTGAAAAAGAGCTCCATTTTTTTTACTCCTATTCCTTCTGCTTGCTCTTGGGTTTGGAGAAAGATTCTGAAATTAAAAGATAAATTCTCTCCCTTTTGCAAAGTTACTATTGGCAATGGGGAGCCTGTGAGGCTTCTTACTGATCAACGGCACCCTTTGGGGGTTCTCATTACCAAATTTGTCCCAACGCTTCTCTCGGGTACAGGGTGGGATATTTGACTCTAGAGCGAGTAAGGTGATTCGAAATGGGTGCTAGAATTGGTCATCTTCAAACACTTTTGAGCTTATGAAGATTAGAGATACCCCTCTTGCCTCTCCCAAGGGTCTACTGAGAGATTCTTGGGTTTGGACTCCGTAGCAAGAAAGGGTTTTTCTCTGTTAAAGATACCTATAAAGCCCTTGCTCCGGATAGGGAGTGTGTGAGGTGGGCTAAGCTGATTTGGTTCAATCGCCATGTGCCTAGGTTTAACTTCCTCTCTTGGGTGGCTATCAAAGGCAAGGTAATGACTAAGGATAGAATGGAACATTGGTCCATGCCTACATCAATTAGCCCTTCATGTGTATTTTGTGTGGGTGGGTGTGAGTCAGCTGAGCACATTTTTGTGGGATGCAAATCCACAAGGTGAATTTGGGACAGTCTTCTAGATAAATGTGGTTTGAGCAGACCCCACTCCAACTGGTGTCAATGGATCTCTTGGCTCCTAGTTAAGGCCAAAGGTAAGTCCCTTGCTAGCTCCATTCTGAAGCTTCTATTCACAGCCTTTATCTACCATGTTTGGATGGAGAGGAACCTCAGAGTCTTCCAAGGAAAAATCAGGGATATCTCGGGCAAGGTTATCTCGGGCTCCATTAGGTATAAGCTTTGGTTTCTTAGGGGTGTCCTTGCCTCAGAGTTGAACTTGTCTCTCCAAGCTGCTTGGGATCTCAACCTTTTGATTTTTGAGCCTCCTTAGGGGCTGAGTATGTTAATTTGTTTCTTTTGTATTAAGGAGTTTTGTTTGTTTTTACAAAGATGAAGTTGAACCAACTACAATGTTTAGAGCGAGAAGCTCTCCCTTCTCTCTAGAAACCAGGTGAGGCTTTTCTGTTGCTCCTCCTCTGGGAGGAGCTGAGCTTAGTTTCTAAAATGGTGAATGATGCTTATTTTGAAATCAAGACTCAGTAAGGTTTAAAGATCAGTAAGAAAAGTTCGGGTAAGATGAGCTTTCAGTCTCATGAAGATGTTCTAAAGTTTAAAGGAGATGGGAGTTCGATGCCGGAAAACCCAGAAGTCAGAGTTGCTTCTAGCTTTTCCTTGGAGGAATCTCCAAGTTTGGATAAGATTTTAGCTATGGAGAATAAAGAAGTTGGTGAGAAGAAGGTGTGTGTTCGTGCACTAAATGTGGCAGAAGCACTTGCTGCTCATATTAATGGAGATGACGAGGAGCATGCTACTTGTTTTGGCACCTTTAGCTACAACCTTAACTCACCAAATAAGGGAGGAAAGGTCCAAATGGCCATTAATGGCAATGATGAGGCTGCTTCTAGCTCTAATGAGGAGCAAATCAAAGTTTTGGATGAGCTCTCAATGTCTTGTGGGCACATTTCTTTGGTCCCTTCTTCTCAGGTACACAATGACTTGTTATTACTGGATTCTAGTGCTTTAAGGGTTCCTTCATCATTTGGTGGAGCCCCATGTTTTGTAAATGAAGCTTTTACAGGTGCTTCTAAGGACAAAGAGCATGTTTAGAAGCAAACAAGCTTTCCCTTGTCTGAAAAACTCAGGCAAATCACCAAGGGTTCTCTAGCCAAAGGAGGAGCACGAAGAAGAGAGATGATCAAGGGTGAAATATTTTGTCCATTGGTCAATGAGGCTGTACTTGAGAGCCAATCAGCTCCTGGTACCTCACCAATTCTAGCTAACCCTAGTTGTGCATGGAGTACAAACAATGACATGCATTCTAATCAAAAAGTGAAAGGACAAAATCAAAAGGAGAAAGGACACCTACTCTTGAATACCTCGGGCAACAACAAAGCTAAAACTTTGCTTGCAAGGACAGACAGCCTGCCCCAAAACCCGGAGCAAGGACAATCTGTCTTAATTGTGGCTGTACCTGAAGATAAAGGTGATTTGACATTGCCTTTGCCCAAGACATCCTTGGACCACGTTTTAGGTACCCTTGTAATACCACCTATGCATGGATATGACTCCTCCACGTCAGCTCCATCAAGGACAGACAACCTGCCCATAAACCCAGAGCAAGGACGACCTCTCTTAATTACAGTTGTACCTGAACATAAAGGGGATTTGACCTTGCCTTTGCTCAAGACATCCTTTGAGCATGTTTCAGGTACCTTTGTACTACCACCTAAGCATGGAAAGGACACCTCCACGTTAGCTTCATCTTCTCCAACAGCTCGAAAACCTCATTCATCCATTTTTCCAGAATACAATCAAGTAGTTGATGATCTTGAGTTATATGCTTTTACTCAGGGGTTTAGACGAAATTGTGAGTATTATCCTTCCCCCAAACCTTTGGAACCTTTAAAGAATAAGGAGGTGGCTGCTAAGGGTATTTCTGAAACCCTTAAGTGCAACACTATCTACCATAAACTTTGTGAAGCTTCACCTAAAGCTCAACAAAAGGATGGATCTTGGGCTGATAAAGTTAAGAGAAACCAACCTAGTAGGTTTGAGCTTGAGTTTCAGGAGTCTACAATTTATGAAGAACATAGGGTCATTGTAAAGCTCCCTGACTTTGTTACCAAAGACAGCTTTGCCAAATGGGAGACTTGTTTGGTTGGCTATTTTGTGGGTAAAACAGCTCCATTACACTTGGTTAAGAGGATTGCGTTGCAGCTTTGGAAAGGGAGAGGTCTCCTTGATGTTCAAGCTTCCAAAGGACTCTTCTATTTCAAATTTGATAACTTAGAACATCGAGATTATTTCTTTAAAGATGGACCTTGGCATTTGTTAGGGAAACCTCTTATTCTGCAACCATGGGAGCCTAATGTCAAATTCACAAAGGAAAAGTTAGCTAAGATCCCCATTTGGGTGAAACTTTGGAATGTTCCCCTTGAGTTGAGAACCTCTGAAGCTCTAAGCTACATTGCTAGTGCAGTGGGTAAACCCCTATACTCGGATCACTTGACTGCAAAAGGAGTGAAAAGAGACTTCGCTAGAATCTGTGTTGAGATTTCAACCAAGTCAAGAATCCTTAAGCATCTTGATATTGATCTTGGTATTGAAGGATGGGATCCAATTGATGTTTTTGTAGAGTATGAGGGCCTACCAAAGAGGTGTGACAAGTGTGATATCTTTGGTCATGATTGTGATTTCATCCAGCAAGCTAAAACACTTTCTCCTAATCCCCAAGCTACAGCCCCATCTCTACCACAATCCAACCCTAGCTCCACCTCAAACTCCCCAAATCACTCCTCTCCCTCATCCCCCACACATTCCACCCCAAAACAATCCCCCATTTCTCCCTCACTTCTCCCAAACACCACTCCCTCAACCCATTTGGATGATGACAGTGGCTGGATTGAGATTCCATCCAAGAGATCAAGGAAGAAAATCAACTCAGAAGTGGGACTTGAATTGGCCTTAGTGCTAGACCAAGACATAGTTGAAGCTTCCCCACTAAGGGTGGAACCTATTGAGCACTCAACTGAGGAAGAAGAGGATAATCTTGCTGTCGTGAGCAAGAACCAAGAGCTTTCCACCCCTTCACCTTCTCTAAACACTTCCAGCTCAAGCAAAAGGAGAAAGAAGAAGAAGAAGAAGAAGGTCAATGGCACACCACACCCTGCAAAGGGTAGAGATAAAGGAGTTGCAGCTAGTGGAGAAACCCACAACCCACCCATTCATGTTTAATCTTGCTACTTGGAACATTAGGGGGCTCAATGACTCCTTAAAACAAGCTGCTGTGAGGAAGCTTTGTAAGAATTCCAATCGTTCTCTTTGTTCTTTACTTGAAACTAAAGTGAAAAACTTTAAATTCACTAATCTTGCTAAAGCCATTTTTCCTAATTGGGAGGTGGTAGCAAACTACAAGTTTGCTGCAGGGGGTAGAGTTTGGGTTGCTTGGGACCCAAAAGTACTTGATGTAATAGTTTTGGATACTACTGAACAAGTTTTATTTTGTAAGCTTACTATTAAGCATTCTAATGTTGTATGTTATATCACATTCGTATATGCTTCAAAGTCTAAAGTGATCAGGAAGAAGCTTTGGGAATCCTTGTGCTCCCACCAGTCACTCACTTCTCATGCCCCATGGCTTATCACCGGAGATTTCAATGTTATTGCCTCCCCTAGTGAGAAATCAGGAGGAGCTAAGGGATGGGATGATGGCATCTTTGACTTCAACAAATGCACTTTCACTATTGAGGTTGAGGACCTTGCATACTCAGGTTGTCAATTCACATGGTCAAACAAGCATAATGATGGAACCTTTATTATGTGTAAGTTGGATAGAGCCATGGCAAATATTCACTGGATGGACTCGTTCCCTGACACAAAGTGTCTCTTTGCTCCTCCTGGCATCTCTGATCACAGTCCAATTGTTTTACAAATGGAGAAGGACTCCTATAAACCAAGAGTAAGCTTCAATTTTTTTGAGTTTTGGTTTGGAGAGAAGGGTTTTGACAGCTTTTGGACAGAGTTTGGGGGGCTGAGATTTCAGGGACAGCAATGTTTAGGCTCTGTAAGAAGCTTAAGGCACTCAAAGGTGAATTGAGGAGGTTCAACAAAAGATTTTGCAGTGATCTTCCTTCTAGAGTTAAATTGGCTGAAGCACACATGGAGTCAATTCAAAACTTGTTGGGAAATGACCCTTTAAATGCATTGTTACAGGCTCGGGAGAGAGATGCCGCTCCAAATTCTTTGAGCTTAGACATGCTGAAGAGAGCTTCTACAGGAAGAAATCAAGAGTACAGTGGCTTCAGTTGGGTGATCAGAACACTTCTTTCTTTTTTCAAAGTATGAAAAAGAATAGATTCAAAACCAGGATTACACACCTGGACAACCAAGGCTCTTTACTTACTTCCAATGAGGAGATCCAGGATCATATATTAGATTACTACAAAAATCTCTTGGGTACACCAAATGAAGAAATGGGAGTCAATTGGAGTATACTTATTTGTGCTTTGCCAAGAAAGCTTGGACCTGATCAGGCTATACCTTTGGCTCTTCCCATTGAAGAAAATGAGGTCAAGTAAGTGATTTTCAGTATGGGAAGTGGCAAAGCTCCTGAACCAGATGGTTTTTCAGCTGGGTTCTTTAAGAAAGCATGGCATATGGTGGGTGGGGATGTAACCAAAGCATGTGGTGGGTGGGGATGTAACTAAAGCTTCTGGGGCCAATGTAGCTTGGGCAGACCTACGTTTTGACAAGGTACAAGGTGGGTTGGGCCTTAGGGATTTGGTTTTACCTAATGAAGCTCCTATAGCCAAACACTTATGGTTCTTGCTACTCCCTTCTAAAAGATCACTTTGGAAAGATTGGTGTAAAACATACCTAATCGGAAAGAGTTCAATTTTCTTGGTTTCCATTCCTTCTAACCCATCTTGGGTTTGGAGAAAGCTTCTCAAGCTCAGGAGCAAGTTTCTGCCCTTTTGCTCTATAACTATTGGAGATGATACTACTGTGAAGCTTCTTACAGATAATTGGCATCCTCTAGATGTCCTTTGGGCCAGATTTGGGCAAAGACTTTGTCAGGAACTTCTTGTACTATGGACTCTATGGTGAGTGTTGTCATTCAAGACAATCAATGGAATTGGCCAACTTCAAACACCTTTGAGTTTCTTGAGATTAGAAGTGTTCCAATTCCTCCTCCCCAAGCTCAACGACAAGATGTTTGGAAATGGAGTTCAAGTCAGAATGAAGATTTCTCCCTAAGTCTAACCTATAAGGCACTGTCCCCTACAAGACAACTGGTTAAGTGGGCAAATGTGATATGGTTCTCTAAACACATCTCAAGGTGCAGCTTTATCTCTTGGTTGGCTTTGAGAAACAAACTTTCCACTAGAGATAGGGTTGCACAATGGGACCAAACACTAGGATTTTGTTCTGATTGTGTGTGTTGTGTTGGCTACCAAGAGACACATGAGCATCTTTTTATCATTTGTTGTTATGCAACCAGAGTATGGGCAACACTTGTGAACAAATGTGATCTACACTGCCAGGTTAGGGATTGGGATCAGTTTGTAGATTGGATGCTAGCTAATGCAAAAGGGAAGTCACTCAGAGGAGTCCTAGTTAAGCTAACTTTTACTTCCTTCATCTATTATATATGGAGAGAAAGAAATGCAAGGATTTTTTAAGGAAAAATCAGAGATTCCAAGATCCTAACTGAAACTATTTCACAATTAGTCAGATTAAGGCTTTGGGATTCGAAGTGTTTTGGCACTAATGATACTAATCTACATTTAGGGGATAGATGAGGTCTTAACCCAGGCATTTTGTAAACCTTGGCTGTCTTATTAAGCATTGATATCTAATTTCAGTACTTTACATATTTTTTTGGGTTTAGATTTGTTTTCGCTTTAGCTAGCTAGGCTTATCTCTTTTTTGGCTTTGTAGATTTGTATTTTTGTTTGTATTTTTCGGGTTAATACATTTTTTGCTTACCGAAAAAAAATTGAATTTAAATTCTGAATTGTAGATGAGACTGTGTAGATAAAAAAGACCAGATGAGATGTGTTTATGCCCAAACTAGATGAACTATAAACATAGATTTTTTGGACATCGCATGTGCTCGAACTAACTTTTGACGCCCAATACACGTTTTTGATAAGATTTTGGAGTGTTTTGGTCATTTAGGTGCTTGTAGTGTCATACGGAGTAAAAAAGACGCAATGGGACATGTTTAGGCCCAAACTAGACGAACTTGACTCTTTTGGGAATGGCATGTACTTGAACTGAGTTTTAACACCCAATACACATTTAGGAAAAGAATTTGAATTCTTGTGGTCGTTTAAGGTGCTTCTAGTGCCATAGGGAGTCAAAACGACCCAATGGGTCGTGTTTAGGCCAAACCTAGATAAACTTTGCTAAACTTGGCTCTTTTGGGCATGGCCCTAGGAAATACAAAATTTGAGCCTACTCAGAGGCTTAAGATCTGCACGTAAATTAAACTGGTAATATGTAAAGTACTGAAATTAGATATCAAGGCTTCATAAGGCAGCCAAGGTTTACAAAATGCTTGGGTTAAGACCTCATCTATCCACTAAACATAGATTAGTATCATTAGTGGAAAAACACTTCGAATCCAAAAGCCTTAATCTGACTAATTGTGAGATAACTTCAATTAGGATCTTGGAATCTCTTATTTTGCCTTCAAAAGTCCTTGCATTTCTTTGTATCCATATATAATACATGAATGAAGTAAAAGATAGCTTAACTGGGACTCCTCTGAGTGACTTCCCTTTTGCATTAGATAGCATCTAATCTACAAACTGACCCCAATCCCTAACCTGGCAGTGTAGATCACATTTGTTCACAAGTGTGGCCCATACTCTGGCTGAATAACAACAATTGACAAAAAGATGCTCATGTGTCTCCTGGTAGCCAACACAACACACACAATCAAAACAAAACTGTAGTGTTTGGTCCCATTGTGCAACCCTATCTCTAGTGAAAAGTTTGTTTCTCAAAGCCAACCAAGAGATAAAGCTGCACCTTGGGATGTGTTTAGAGAATCATATCACCTTTGCCCACTTAACCGATTGTCTTGTAGGGGACAGTGCCTTATAGGTTAGACTTAGAGAGAAATCTCCATTCTGACTTGAACTCCATTTCCAAACATCTTGTCTTTGAGCTTGGGGAGGAGGAATTGGAACACTTCTAATCTCAAGAAACTTAAAGGTGTTTGAAGTTGGCCAATGCCTTGATTGTCTTGAATGACAACACTCACCATAGAGTCCAT
Source organism: Datisca glomerata (assembly GCA_003255025.1). Classification (NCBI taxonomy): domain Eukaryota; kingdom Viridiplantae; phylum Streptophyta; class Magnoliopsida; order Cucurbitales; family Datiscaceae; genus Datisca; species Datisca glomerata. The sequence continues at coordinate 121,086 of QANY01008292.1, forward strand.
AGTCCAAGAAGTTCCTGACAAAAGTCTTTGACCAAATCGTGCCCAAAGGACACCTAGAGGATGCCAATTATCTGTAAGAAGCTTAACAGTAGTACCATCTTTAATAGTTATGGAGAAAAAGGGCAAAAACTTGCTCCTGAGCTTGAGAAGCTTTCTCCAAACCCAAGATGGGTTAGAAGGAAGGAAAACCATGAAAATTGAACTCTTTCTGATTAGGTATGTTTGACACCAATCTTTCCAAAGTGATCTTTTAGAAGGGAGTAGCAAGAATCATAAGTGTTTGGCTATAACAACTTTCTTAGCTAGAACCAGATCCCTAAGGCCCAACCTACCTTGTACCTTATCAAAACACAGGTCTGCCCAAGTTACCTTGGCCCCAGAAGCTTTAGTATCTTGGCATTCCATAGAAAATTTCTTACCAAGCATTGGACTGTCTTCACCACTTTCTTAGGGAGAATGATGGGACCCCTCCAAAAGTTGACCATAGCCATAAGGATAGTCTTGATAAGTTGGAGTCTTCCTGCTTAAGACAAATACTTTGATTCCCAAACCTGATTCTCATAGTGAGTCTTTCAACCAAACCTTGAAAATCTGATTTGGTAAGCTTGGTTGTAATGAGTGAGACACCAAGAATCTAACTGGCAGAGACCCTTCTGTAAAACCCAATTCAGCATGAATGATTGAAGACATCTCTGTGCTCACCCCTAATAAGAACAGTTGACTCTTTGAAATATTTGGTTGAAGCCCCGATAGCTCTTGGAAAATGGCCAAAGCTTCATTAAGCAGATGCACGCTGTTTCTCTCTCCTTTATAGAACAAGAGTAGGTCATCAGCAAAGCACAGATTGACTAAGTTAAGCTCTTTGCACCTCCAATGGAACAGGAACTCTGAGTGTTTGGCTGAAAAGCTCAAGATCCCTGTCAAGACCTCCATGATGATGACGAAGATGTAAGGAGAGATTGGATCCCCTTGTCTAATTCCTTTAGCACCCCTAAAGTAACGAGGGCATGGCATGTTGTGATCATTTTAGGTGCTACTAGTGCCATACGGAGTCAAAAAGACGCAGTGTGGTTGTTTTAGGTGCTTCTAGTGCCATACGGAGCCATAAAATATCCAGTGGGACAAGTTTAGGCCCAAACTTGACGAGCTTGGCTAAACATGGATCTTCTAGGCTTGAAATGCACTCAAACTAACTTTTGACACATAATTCAAGTCTGCGATAAGAATTTGGAGTGTTGTGGTCGTTTCAGGCGTTTCTATTGCTATACAGAGTCAAAAAGACCGATTGGGACGTCTTTCGGCCTAAACTAGATGAACTAGGATAAACTTGGCTCTTTCGGGCATGGAATGTACTCGAACTGACATTTCACATCCAATACACGTTTGGTATGAGAATTTGGAGTGTTGTGGTTGTTTTTTATGCTTCTACTACCATATGGAGTCAAGAGATCCAAGTGGACGTGTTTAGGCCCAAACTAGATGAACTTGGCTATACATGGATCTTTTGGGCATGACATGCACTCGAACTCACTTTTAACACCCATTACCTGTTTGTATAAGAATTTAGAGTGTTATGATCATTTTACGTGCTACTAGTGCCATACGGAGTCAAAAAGGCGCAATGGGACATGTTTAGGCCCAAACTAGATGACCTAGGGTAAACTTGGATTTTTTAGGCATGACATGCACTCGAACTGACTTTTGACACCCAATACACATTTGGATAAGAGTTTGAGTGTTGTGATCATTTTAGGTGCTTCTAGTGCCATACGTAGTGAAAATGACACAATGGGACATGTTTATGCCCAAATACGTCCCTTCCTGATCATGCTCATCTTTAAGATGTTGAATTCTTTGAACTTGGTGTGTAGGTTTATCCTTAACATTTCCTCTCTCCTCAAAAGGATTCGACCTCGAATCTAATGCATCACCTACATCAAAAGGACTTATATCAGCTACATTAAAAGAAGCACTAACATGATACTCACCTGGCATGTCAAATTTGTATGCGTTGTCATTAATCCTTTCAAGAATTCGAAAAGGACCATCGGCTCTAGGGTTGAGCTTGGACTTCTTTGAAGCAGAAACCTCTCTTTACGAAAAAGCACCCAAACCCAATCTCCAGGATGAAAAATCATTGGTTTTCGTCCCTTATTCACACGTGAAGCGACTTGAGCATTTTTCTTTTCAATCCTCTCTCTAAATTGCTTATGTAACTTCTTCACTAAATCTGCCCTAGAATTAGCATCAACACTCACAAAATTATTAGGTGGCAATGGTAATAAATCAATAGGAGTAAGTGGATTAAATCCATAAACAATCTCAAATGGAGAACAATGAGTAGTGCTATGAACAGCCCTATTGTAAGCGAACTCCACAAATGGCAAACAATCCCCCCATGTCCTAATGTTCTTTTCTATGATTATCCTAAGCAAAGTAATCAACGTCCTATTAACTACCTCAGTTTGCCCATCAGTTTGAGGGTGACAAGTAGTTGAAAACAATAACTTAGTTCCTAACTTTCCCCGTAACACACGCCAAAAGTGACTAACAAACTTAACATCTCTATCACTAACAATGCTCTTAGGTATGCCATGTAATCGCACAACTTTTTTGAATAATAAATCAGCAATCAACTTAGCATCATCAGTTTTATGACATGGTATAAAATGAGCCATCTTACTAAATATATCTACCACGACAAAGGTACTATCACGGACTTTCCTAGTTCTAGGTGATCCAAGCACAAAATCCATAGACAAATCTGTCCAAGGTTCACTAGGAACAGGTAGTGGTGTATACAACCCATGCGGATGCAACCTAGACTTAGCTTCTCTACTTGTAATGCAATGCACAAACCTTATGCACATCGTCTTTCATACTAGACTTATCTCTTTTTTGGCTTTGTAGCTTTGTTTTTCCTGGGGATGCCCCTTGTATATTTGTTTATATTTTTCGGGTTAATACATTTTTTTGCTTACCGAAAAAAAAATGCTAATAGCATCTCATAGGTCTTATTTACCCCAAAATGCCCCATTAAGCCTCCTCCATGTGCTTCCTTAATCAACTCATAGAACACTTAGGAATGCACGACCTATTTCTCTTAAACAAGAAACCATCAAATAAGTAAAAATCATCCGTAACAGCCCCACGATCACAAGATGCATATATTTCACCAAAATCATCATCATATTGAAACAAATCCTTAATATGCTCAAAACCCAACAATTTAGCACTAAGAGAATTAAGTAGAGTATACATTTTGGATAATGCATTCGCAACTACATTCTCTTTACCTTGCTTATACTTAATAACATATGGGAATGTTTCAATGAACTCCACCCATTTAGCATGCCTACGGTTCAGCTTATCTTGACCCTTTAAATGCTTTAGACTTTCATGGTCAGTGTGTATCACAAACTCCCTAGGCCATAAATAATGCTGCCATGTTTGCAGAGCTCGAACCAAAGCATATAATTCCTTGTCATATGTTGGATACTTCAAGTCTGCCCCACTTAACTTCTCACTAAAGTACATTAGTGGTCTTTGGCCCTGCATCAAAACAGCTCCAATTCCTATGCCACTAGCATCACATTCAATCTTAAAAGTTTTATCAAAGTTAGGTAAAACAAGCAAAGGTGCAGCACACAATTTATCCTTAAGTTCATTAAATGCATGTTCTTGTTCCTCACTCCAAACAAAACCAACATTCTTCTTAACTAACTCATTGACGGCTATTATGCTAAAACCCTAATGAATCTCCTATAGAAACCAGCAAGCCCATGAAAGCTCGTCACCTCACTAGCTTTCTTAGGTCTTGGCCATTCCTTAATGGCTCTTACCTTGTCCTCATCAACCTCAATACCTTGACTAGACACTACAAAACCAAACAAATTAACCCTCTCCATGCAAAAACTACACTTCTTAAGGTTAGCATACAACTTTTCTTGCCTAAGTATTTCTAGTACTTGACGCACATGCATGATATGATCATCTAAGCACTTAGAGTAAATGAGAATATCATCAAAGTAAACAACAACAAACTTTCCCAAGTGCTCACGCAACACATGGTTCATCAATCTCATGAATGTGCTAGGTGCATTAGTAAGACCAAATGGCATAACAAGCCACTCATACAACCCATACTACTTGTCTTAAATGCTGATTTCCATTCATCTCCAACATTCTTTCGAATTTGATAGTAACCAGATTTCAAGTCTATCTTAGTGAACAAACAAGAATCATATAATTCATCAAGCATGTCATCTAACCGAGGAATAGGGTGACGATACTTTACGGTGATTTTATTGATGGCTCGACAGTCCACACACATCCTCCATGTTCCATCCTTCTTTGGCACAAGAATAACAGGAACCGAGCAAGGACTTAGACTCTCCCTCACATACCCCTTAGCTAGCAACTCCTCTACTTGTATTTGGATCTCCTTTGTCTCACTTGGATTTGTTCTATATGCTGGCCTATTGAGTATGGCAGCTTCAGGAATGAAGTCAATTTGATGTTCTATGCCTCTAGTTGGTGGTAAACTACTAGGCATCTCCTCAGGAAACATGCCTTCAAATTCCTGCAAAAGATCAACAAACACACTAGGCAAAGAGGGGTTAAGTTCATTAGTTACAAAATAAGCCCCTTTGTATACGAGTACAAATATTGGTCCAGGTCCAAACTTTGGAATGTTCCCCTTGAGTTGAGAACTTCTGAAGCTCTAAGCTACATTGGTAGTGCAGTGGGTAAACCCCTATACTCGAATCACTTGACTATAAAAGGAGTGAAAAGAGACTTCGCTAGAACTTGTGTTGAGATTTCAACCAAGTCAAGAATCCTTAAGCATCTTGATATTGATCTTGGTATTGAAGGATGTGATACAATTGATGTTTTTATAGAGTATGAGGGCCTACCAAAGAAGTGTGACAAGTGTGATATCTTTGGTCATGATTGTGATTTCATCCAACAAGCTAAAACACATTCTCCTAATCCCCAAGCTACAACCCCATCTCTGCCTCAATCCAACCTTAGCTCCACCTCAAACTCCCCAAATCACTCATCTCCCTCATCCCCCACACATTCCACCCCTAAACAATCCCCCATTTCTCCCTCACTTCTCCCAAACACACCTCCCTCAACCAATTTGGATGATGACAGTGGCTGGATTGAGATTAAATCCAAGAGATCAAGGAAGAAAGTCAACTCAGAAGTGGGACTTGAATTGGCCTTAGTACTAGACCAAGAAATAGTTGAAGCTTCCCCACCAAGGGTGGAACCTATTGGGCACTCAATTGAGGAAGAAGAGGATAATCTTGCTGTCGTGAGCAAGAACCAAGAGCATTCCACCCCTTCTACTTCTTTAAACGCTCACAGCTCAAGCAAAAGGAGAAAGAATAAGAAGATGAAGAAGGTCAATGGCACACCACACCCTGCAAAGGGTAGAGATAAAGGAGTTGCAGCTAGTGGGGAAACCCACAACCCACACATTCATGTTTAACTTGCTACTTGGAATAATAGGGGGCTCAATGATTCCTTAAAACAAGCTGCCGTGAGCAAGCTTTGTAAGAATTTTAATCTTTCTCTTTGTTCTTTACTTGAAACTAAAGTGAAAAACTTTAAATTCATTAATCTTGCTAAGACCATTTTTCCTAATTGGGAGGTGGTAGCAAACTGCAATTTTGCTGCAGGGGGTAGAATTTGGGTTGCTTGGGACCATAAAGTACTTGATGTAATAGTTTTGGATACTACTGACCAAGTTATATTTTGTAAGCTTACTATTAAGCATTATAATGTTGTATGTTATATCACATTCGTATATGCTTCAAAGTCTAAAGTGATCAGGAAGAAGCTTTGGGAATCCTTGTGCTCCCACCAGTCACTCACTTCTCATGCCCCATGGCTTATCACCGGAGATTTCAATGTTATTGCCTCCCCTAGTGAGAAATCAGGAGGAGCTAAGGGATGGGATGATGGCATCTTTGACTTCAACAAATGCACTTTCACTATTGAGGTTGAGGACCTTAAAAACTCAGGTTGTCAATCACATGGTCAATCAAACAAGCATCATGATAAAACCTTTATTATGTGTAAGCTGGATAGAGCCATGGCAAATATTCACTGGATGGACTCGTTCCCTGACACAAAGTGTCTCTTTGCTCCTCCTGGCATCTCTGATCATAGTCTAATTGTCTTACAAATGGGGAAGGACCTCTATAAACCAAGAGTAAGGGTTTTGGCAGCTTCTGGACAGAGTTTGGAGGGTTGAGATTTCAGCGACAGCAATGTTTAGACTCTTTAAGAAAGGCACTCAAAGGTGAACTGAGGAGGTTCAACCAAAGATTTTACAGTGATCATCCATTTAGAATTAAATTGGCTGAAGCACACATGGAGTCAATTCAAAATTTGTTGGAAATGACCCTTTAAATGCATTGTTACAGGCTCAAGAGAGAGTTGCATGCTCCAATTTCTTTGAGCTTAGACATGCTGAAGAGAGCTTCTACAGGCAGAAGTCAAGAGTACAGCGGCTTCGATTGGGTGATCAGAACACTTCTTTCTTTTTTCAAAGCATGAAAAAGAATAGATTCAAAACCAAGATTACACACCTGGACAACCGAGGCTCTCTACTTACTTCCCATGAGGAGATCCAGGATCATATCTTGGATTACTACAAAATCTCTTGGGTACACCAAATGAAGATATGGGAGTCAATTGGAGTATACTTGATTGTGCTTTACCAAGAAAGCTTGGACCTGATCAGGCTGTACCTTTGGCTCTTCCTATTGAAGAAAATGAGGTCAAGCAAGCTATTTTCAGTATGGGAAGTGGCAAAGCTCTTGGACCAGATGGTTTTTCAGCTGGGTTCTTTAAGAAATCATGGCATGTGGTGGGTGGGGATGTCAACAAATCTGTTTTGGAGTTCTTTACTACAGGTAACCTCCTAACCAAGGTCAGCTCAGTGATCCAGAATGCAGCTTGGAACTGGCCTATTTCTAACTCCCATGAGCTTATCACAATTAGAGAGGTTCATCTTCCCCCCCCCCCTACAGAGTCCTCTTTGGACTCTTGGATTTGGACTCTTTCTCCCTCTGGTCTTTTCTCTGTGGGGCACACTTATAGGAAACTGGCTCCAGCTGGTGAAAAAGTGAGATGGGCTCCTCTTATTTGGTTTAAGAAGCATATTCCCAGATATAGCGTTATTACTTGGCTTGCTGTTCTTAATAGGCTTGCAACTGCGAATAGATTGGCTGCTTGGACCTCCTCTCCTAGGTCTTCCAATGTTAGTAGTTGTGTACTTTGCTTGCATCCTTCAGAATCTTCTGAAAACTTGTTTGTTTCTTGCCCTTATTCTAGCTTTATTTGACAGAATTTGGTTGGTTTGTGTGGCTTGGTGTCTTCTCCTAGGAACTGTAATCAACTTATCTCATGGCTCCTTGTGAAAGTTAAGAAAGGCTACTTCTTGGGCCTTATGTTGAAGCTTATGTTCAGCTCGTTTGTTTACCATATCTGGAGAGACAGAAATAATCGAGTCTTTGAGGGCAAAATGAGGGACAAGAAAGTGGTCTTGGCTTGCATTAGAAATGCCATTAAAGGTAGATTTTTGAGTCTTAAAGGATTTTCTGTGACTGAAGATAACAAAATCATTCAGCTTGCCTGTGGATTGAATGCCTCTATTTTTGACAATTAAGCTTGGTTCTTCTATTTCTTTAGGCTGTTATCTCTTGTAATCTTCTGTTAGTGTTTGGGTGCTTCCAGCTTGTGTGTTGGCTGGTTCCTTTTTTTGTTTCTTTTGCCTGGGTATGCCCCTTGTATATTTTTATGTTTCTTCTTCGGTTTATACAATTTTTTAATTTACCAAAAAAAAACCTCCTAAAAGTGGTTAACTCTACTGCAATCACCTTAATACCAAAGGTCCCTAATCCTAAGTATTTCAGACTTTAGACCTATCTCTTACTGCAACGTAGTGTACAAGTGCATCACAAAAATAACTACTGAAAGACTCAAGCTTTTATTACCCAACATCGTAAGTAGAACCAAATTGCTTTTATCCCAAGAAGGAGATGGCTGACACTATTTTTCTCTCCTAAGAATTGCTTAGAAGCTACCATAGATCACTTAGTTTGCCAAGGTGTGCTCTCAAGGTGGACCTTAAGAAAGCCTATGATAGTGTGAAGTGGTCACTAATAGGTAAAGCTTTTCAATGCCTTGGCTTCCAGAATGTTTTCATTTCTTGGGTCATGGAGTGCCTTTCTTCTCCGTCATATTCAGTGAATATAAATGGTGAGCTGCATGGCTACTTTAGGGGTGCTAAAGGAATTAAACAAGGGGATCCAATATTTCCTTACATCTTCGTTATCATTATGGAGGTCTTGAAAGGGATCTTGAGCTTTGCAGCCAAACACTCAGAGTTCCAGTTCCATTGGAGGTGCAAAGAGCTTAACTTAGTCAATTTGTGCTTTGTTGATGACCTAATCTAGTTCTGTAAAGGAGAGAGAAACATCGTGGATGTACTTAAGGAAGCTTTGGCCATTTTTCAAGAGCTATAAGGGCTTCAACCTAATATTTCAAAGAGCCAACTGTTCTTATCAGGGGTGAGACAAGAGATGTCTTCTATCATTCATGCTGAACTGGGTTTCACAGAAGGGTCTCTTCCAGTTAGATATCTTGGTGTCCCACTCATTACAACAAAGCTTACCAAATCAGATTGTTAAGGTTTGGTTGACAGACTCACTATGAGAATCAGGACTTGGGAATAAAAGTATTTATCTTATGTAGGAAGACTCCAACTTATCAAGACTGTCCCGATGGCTATGGTCAACTTTTGGATTGGCCTCTTCATTTTCCCTAAAAAAGTGGTGAAGACAGTCCAATGCTTTGTAAGAATTTTTTTATGGAATGATCAATATACTAAAGCTTCTAGGCCCAAGCTAACTTGGGCAGACCTGTGTTTTGACACGGTACAAGGTGGGTTGGGCCTTAGGGATCTGGTTCTAGCTAATGAAGTTGCTATAGCGAAACACTTATGGTTCTTGATACTCCCTTCTAAAAGATCACCTTGGAAAGATCGGTGTCAAACATACCTAATCAGAAAGAGTTCAATTTTTTTGGTCTCCATTCCTTAGAACTCATCTTGGTTTTGGAGAAAGCTTCTCAACCTCAAGAGCAAGTTTTTGCCCTTTTTCTCTATAACTATTGGAGATGGTACTACTGTTAAGCTTCTTACAGATAATTGGCATCCTCTAGGTGTCCTTTGGGCACGATTTGGTCAAAGACTTTTGTCAGGAACTTCTTGGACTATGGACTCTATGGTGAGTGTTGTCATTCAAGACAATCAATGGCATTGGCCAACAAACACCTTTGAGCTTCTTGAGATTAGAAGTGTTCTAATTTCTCTTACCCAGACTCAAAGACAAGATATTTGGAAATTGAGTTCAAGTTAGAAGGGAGATTTCTCTCTAAGTTTAACCTATAAAGCATTGTCCTCTACAAGACCAACGGTTAAGTGGGCAAGGTGATATAGTTCTCTAAAGACATCCCAAGGTGCAGCTTTATCTCTTGGTAGGCTTTGAGAAAAAACTTGCCACTAGAGATAGGGTTGCACAATGGGACCAAACATCAGGGTTTTATTCTGATTTTGTGTGTTGTGTTGGCTACCAGGAGACACATGAGCATCTTTTGTCAATTGTTGTTATTCAGCCAAAGCATGGGCCACACTTGTGAATAAATATGATCTACACTGCTAGATTAGGGATTGGGGTCAGTTTGTAGATTGGATGCCAGCTAATGCGAAAGGGAAGTCACTCAGAGGAGTCCTAGTTAAGCTAGTTTTACTTCCTTCATCTATTATATATGGAGAGAAAGAAATGCAAGGATTTTGGAAGGCAAAATCAGAGATTCCAAGATCCTAATTGAAGCGACATGTTTGTTGGCACCCAATACGCATTTGGGATAATAATTTGGAGTGTTGTGTCGTTTTATGTGCTTCTAGTGCCATATGGATTCAAAAGACCCTATGTCACATGTTTAGGCCGAAACTATACGAACTTGGTTAAGCTTGGCTCTTTTAGGTATGGAATATTCGTACCCGAATTAAGTTTTGACATGCAATAAACGTTTGGAATAAAGTTTTGGAGTGCTATGGTCGGTTTATGTGCTTCTAGTGTCATATGGAGTCAAAAAACCCCCAAAGGGATGTGTTTAGGCCCAAACTAGATGAACTTTGCTAAACTTGGCTCTTTCGGACATGTTTCGGTGTTGTGGTAGTTTTAGGCGCTTCTAGTGCCATATAGAGTCAAAAAGAAGCAATGGGATGTCTTTAGGCCCAAACAATACCAACTTGGCTAAACTTGAATCTTTTGGGCATGGCATGAACTCGAACTGAGTTTTAACACCCAATACGTGTTTGGGATAAGAATTTGGAGGGTCATGTTCATTTTCGGTGCAATACGGATTCAAAAAGACCCAATGGGACATGTTTAGGTCCAAACTAGGTGAACTTTGCTAAACTTGGCTCTTTTGAGTATTGCATGTAGTCGAACTGGCGTTTTACTCCCAATACACATCTTGGATAAGAATTTGAAATGTTGTCTTCATTTTAGGTGCTTCTAGTGCCGCACAGAATTAAAAAGACCAAACGGGATGTATTTTGGCCAAAACTAGATGAACTTTGCTAAACTTAGCTCTTTTGGGCATGGCATGTACTCAAACTGAATTTTGATGCGCAATACATGTTTAGGATGAGAGTTTGGAGTGTTGTCATCATTTTAAGTACTTCTAGTGTCATACAGAGTCAAAAAGAACCAATGGGACGTGTTTAGGCTGAAACTAAATGAACTTGGCTAAACTTGGATTTCTTAAGCATGGCATGCACTCGAACATACTTTTGACACCCAATACATGTTTGGGATAAGAATTTGGAATGTTGTGGTCATTTTTGGTGCTTCTAGTGGCATACGGAGTCAAAAAGACAGAATGGGGATTGTTTTGGCCCAAACTAGATGAACTTGGCTAAACATGGATATTTTGGACATGGCATGCACTCGAAGTGACTTTTGACACCCAATACATGTTGGGGATTAGCAGTTGGGGTGTTCTGGTCATTTTAGGCACTTCTAATGCAATACAGAGTCAAAATACCGAAGATGACGTATTTAGGCCCAAACGAGACGAACTTGGCTCTTTTGGGAATGACATGTACTCAAAAGAACATTTGACACCCAATACATGTTTAGGATAATAATTTCGAGTGTTGTGGTCTTTTCAGGTGTTTCTAGTGCCGTACAGAGCCAAAAATACCCAATAGAATGTGTTTAGTTCCAAACTAGATGAACTTTGCTAAACTTGGCTGTTTCGGACATGGAATGTATTCAAACTGAATTTTCACACCCAATACATGTTTGGCATTAGAATTTGGAGTGTTCTGGTCATTTTAGGAGCAATATGGAGTCAAAAAGACCCAATGGGACAGGTTTAGGCCCAAACTAAATGAACTTGGCTAATTTTGGCTCTTTTGGGCATGGCATGTAGAGGAACTGACTTTTTACACCCAATACACATTTGTGATAATAACAATTTGGAATGTTATGGTCATTTTAGGTGCTTCTAGTGCTGTACGGAGTTAAAAATATCAAATGAGACGTGTTTAGGCCCAAACTAGATGAACCTGGCAAAACTTGGATCTTTTGCGTAATGCATGTACTCGTACTGACCGTTTGAACCCAATACGCATTGTGATAAGATTTTAGATTGTTGTGGTAGTTTTAGGTGCTTCTAATGCCGTACAGAGTCAAAACCACCAAAGGGACGTGTTTAGGCCCATACTAGATGAACTTTGCTAAACTTGGCCCTTTTGGGCATGACATATTCTCGAACTGCCCTTTTGCGCATGACATATACTCGAACTGACTTTTGACACCCAATAGACGTTTGACATATGACTTTGGAGTGTTGTGGTCGTTTTAGGAGCTTTTATTGCAATATGTAGTCAAAAAGATCCAATGGGACTAGTTTAGGCCCAAACAAGACTAATTTTGCTAAACTTGGATCTTTTGGACATGACACGCACTCGAACTGTCTTATGACACTCAATACACATTTGGGAAAAGAATTTGGAGTGTTGTGATCATTTTAGGTGCTTCTAGTGCCATACTAAGTCAAAAAGACCAAATGGGACTTTCGAAAATAGATGAACTTGGCTAACTTGGCTCTTTTGGGCATGACATGTACTCAAACTAACTTTTGGCACCCAATACACGTTTGAGATAAGAATCTGAAGTGTTGCGATCATTTTAGTTTGTTCTCGTGCCATACGGAGTCAAACAGATGCAATGGAACGTGTTTAAGCCCGGAGTAGATGAACTTTTGCAAAACTCAGATGTTTTGGGCAAGGCACGCTCTTGAACTGATTTTGACACCCAGTACACGTTTGGGATAAGGCTTTTGGAGTGTTGTCATCATTTTAGGTGCTTCTAGGGCCATACGGAGTCAAAACGATGCAATGGGACGTGTTTATGCCCAAACTATAAGAACTTGGCTAACCTTGGATGTTTTGGGCATGGCATGTACTCGAACTGACTTTTGGAACCCATTACACGTTTGGGATAAGAATTTGTAGTGTTATGGTTATATTAGGTGCTTGTAGTGCCATTAGCAGTCAAAAAGACCCAATAGGATGTGTTTAGGCCCAAACTAGACTAACTTGGCTAAACATGGATCTTTTAGGCATGGCATGCACTCAAATTCACTTTTCACTCCCAATACATGTTTTAGATAAGAATTTAGAGTGTTGTGGTCTTTTTAGGTGCTTCAAGTGCCATACAAAATCATAAAGACCCAATGGGAAGTGCTTAGGCCCAAACTAGAAGAACTTTCCTAAACTTGGCTCATTTGGGCATGACAAGTACTCGAACTGATTTTTGACACCCAATACACTGTTGGGATAAGACTTTGGAGTGTTGTGGTCGTTCTATGTGCTTCTTGTATGATATAGAATCAAAAAGACCCAATGGGATGTGTTTAGGCCCAAATTAGATGAACTTGGCTAAACTTGGATATTTTGGGAATGACATGTACTCGAACTGACTTTTGACACCCAATAATCGTTTGACATAATAATTTGGAGTGTTGTGATCGTTTTAGGAGCTTTTAGTGTAATATGGAGTCAAAAAGACCCAATGGGACTAGTTTAGGCCCAAACAAGATGAACTTTGCTAAACTTGGATCTTTTGGACATGACATGCACTCGAACTGACTTATGACACCCAATACACATTTTGAGATAATAATTTGGAGTGTTGTCATCATATTAGGTGCTTCTAGTGCCATACGGAGTCAAAATGACCAAATGGGACGGCCGAAACTAGATGAACTTGGCTAAACTTTGCTCTTTTGGGCATGACATGTACTCGAACTAGCTTTTGATACCCAATACATGTTTGGGATAAGAATTTGGAGTGTTATTGTCATTTTACGTGCTTTTAGTTTCATTCACAGTCAAAAGACCAATTTGGATGTGTTTAGTCCCAAACTAGATGAACTTGGCTAAATCTGGTTCTTTTAGGCATGGCATACACTCGAACTAACTTTTCACACCCAATACATGTTCGTGGTAAGAATTTGGACTGTTGTGGTTGTTTTAGGTTCTTCTAGTGCCAAACAGAGTCAAAAAGAGCCAATGAGACTTGTTTAAGCCAAACTAGATGAAATAGGCTAAACTTGGATCTTTTGGGTATGACATACACTCGAACTAACTATTGACACCCAATACACGTTTGGGATAAGACTTTGGGGTGTGTTGGTTATTCTAGGTGCTTCTTGTATCACATGGAGTCAAAAAGACCCAATGGGACGTGTTTAGGCTCAAATTAGATGAACTTTGCTAAACTTGGCTCTTTTGGGCATGACATATACTCAAACTGACTTTTGACACGAAATACACGTCTGGGATTAGAATTTGGAGTGGCTTGGCCATTTTAAGTACTCTAGTACCATACAGAGTCAAAAAGACCAATGGGATGGGTTTAAGCCCAAACTAGACGAACTTGGCTAAACTTGGCTCTTTCAGGCATGGGATATACTCGAACTGACTTTTCACACCCAATACATGTTTGGCATTGGAATTTTGAGTGTTTTGTTCATTTTAGGTGCAATACGGAGTCAAAAAGACCTAATGGGATATGTATAGGTCCAAACTAGATGAACTTTGCAAAACTTGGCTCTTTTGGGCATGGCATGTAGTTGAACTAACGTTTTACACCCAATACAAATTTGGGATAAAGAATTTGGAGTGTTGTGGTAATTTTAGGTGCTTCTAGTGTCGTACGGAGTTAAGAAGACCAAATGGGATGGGTTTAGGCAAAAACTAGATGAACTTTGCTAAACTTAGCTCTTTTGGGTATGGCATGTACTCGAACTGAATTTTGATCCCCAATACATGTTTGGGACAAGGATTTGGAGTGTTGTGGTCATTGGCCGAGAGGAGTGAGAAAAATCAAGAAAGAAAAAGAGAGATTTTATGCAAGAGAGAGTGAGATTAAAAGAACTTTGAGTTCAGACCGGCCTTTGCTTTGTACTTTTGTACATAGAGGTTTTCTTATCCACTAACGAATTTAACCACTATTTGCCTAGAGTTTTTGTATCTCTTTTGTAGCACTTTGAAGATGTATTCTCTAAGGAGAGGCCAAATGTGTTGCCACCGATTAAGGGAATTGAGCACCAAATTGACTTCGTACCCGGAGCTCCCATCCAAAATAAACCCGCTCATAGAAGATATCCGGATGAGACAAAGGAGCTCCAAAGACAACTGAGCTAGCACATGGAAAAGGGGTATGCCCATAGAAGCATGAGCCCTAGTGTAGTTCTCGTATTGCTTGTGACTAAGAAGGAATGGACATGGACGATGTGCATTGATCGTCGAGCCATAAATCACATCACTGTAAAGTATCACCATCTCATTCCTAGATTAGTTGATTTTATGAAGGATTTACATGCCAAGTTCGGAGATAACATTGAAAGTAAGAATGATCAATACACTAAGCAAGCCAATAAGGAGAGTTTGAAGTTTGTTTTACAACCTGGAGTTTGGGTTTGGGAGCACATGCGTGATGAAAGGTTTCCTACTAAAAGAAAAATAAAATCACTGCCTAAAGGGGATGGATCATTCCATGTCCTTGCAAAAATCAATGACAATGCCTACAAGCTCGATCTTCCCGGCGAGTACAATGTAAATGTTAACTTTAATGTAACTAACTCGTTCCCATTTGATGTAGGTGATGATTTGAGGACATATCATTCTCAAGCGAGAGGGAATGATGAGGATCCGGTTGCACAAGCTCAAAGGATGAATCCATCACAAGTACCAAAATGCCAAATCAATAGAGCTAGAGAAAAGAAGATGGATGAAGCAGTCAATGGGAGTATGATGTGGATCATGACATGAAGCATGACATGGAGTATTACCTGGAGTATGCCAGCCTACATGGAACATGACGTTCCATATAAAAGGACATCCTACATGGGCCATAGCATGGCAACCAACATGGCAGTCGACATGGAGCATGGCGTGGCATCCAACAAGGCAGCCGACATGGAGATGACGTGGCATCCTACATGGCATTACACATGGAGTATGATGTGGCGTTCAATATGGCAGTCCAATGGAGCATGACATAATATTTTAAATGATGACAAGGAAGCAAGACAACTTGACAATCCTAACCTAAAAGTGGACAGGCAATATGAGTCTAATTAGAGCATGACACCTTGGCAATCCTAACCTAAAAGTGGACAGCCAATAGGAATTTTTTGGGTGGATTTCTTTATCTTTTTTTTTTCAGTAAGCAAAAAAATGTACTAACCCGAAAAATACAAACAAATATACAAGGAGCATACCCCAGGAAAATACAAAGCTACAAAGCCAAAAATGAGATAAGTCTGGCTAGCTAAAGCCAAAACAAATCTAAACCCAAAAAATAAGCCAATTGAATCTCATCGCATTACAAAAACAAACCAAACTCCTCAATACAAAGAAACAAATTAACATACTCGGCCCCTAAGGAGGCTAAAAAATCGAAAGGTTGAGATCCAAAGCAGCTTGGAGAGACAGGTTCAACTCTAAGGCAAGGACACCCCTAAGCAACCAAAGCCTATCCCTAATGGAGCCCGAGATAACCTTGATCAAAACAGCATTATCCCTGATTTTTTCCCGGAAGATTCTGAGGTTCCTCTCCCTCCAAATATGGTAGATTTAATGTAAATGTTAAATTTAATGTAACTAACTCGTTCCTATTTGATGTAGTTGATGATTTGAGGACATATCCTTCTTAAGCGGGAGGGAATGATGAGGATCCGGTTGCACAAGCTCAGAACGGTCAGTAAACATGACACCATTGTGATCTTCAAGCTGATTAATTTTAGCTCTAGACCTATTTTTCCTCAATTTTTGGAAAAAAATAAGAGGTGTATCGATCCCCCAAACTCAGCCATTGCACTCTAGATTTTGGCTAAACTTGGAACTTTTGGGCATGGCATGTACTCAATCTGACTTTTCACACTCAATTCACATTTTGGATAAGAATTTTGTGTGTTGTGGTCGTTTGAGGTGCTTCTAGTGCTATACGGAGTCAATTCAAGTATACGTCATGCCTGAACAAGCCCAAATTAGATGAACTTGGCTAAACTATGATCTTTTGGGCATGACATGTATTCGAACTGACTATTGACAACCAATACATGTTTGGGATAAGAATTTGGAGTGTTGTGTCATTTTAGGTGCTTCTAGTATCATACAGAGTCAAAAAGACCCAATGGGATGTGTTCGAATTGAGTTTTGACATCTAATACATGATTGGGGATAAGAATTTGGAGTGTTGTAGTCACTTTAGGTTCTTCTAGTGCCAGAGAGAGACAAAAAGACCTAATGCAATGTGTTTAGGCCCAAACTAGATGAACTTGGCTAAAATTTGCTCTTTTGGACATGGCATGTACTCGAACTGACTTTTCACACCCAATACTCGTTTGGGATCAGAATTTGGAGTTTTGTGGTTGTTTGAGGTGCTTCAATGGGACATGTTTAGGCCCAAACTTGATAAACTTGGCTAAACTTGGCTCTTTTAGGCATGACATGTACTCGGACTGACGTTCATACCCAATGCACGCTATGGGATAAGAATTTGGAGTGTTGTAGTCATTTGAGGTGCTTCTAGTGCTATACGGAGTCAATTCGAGTACACGTCATGCCTAAACAGGCCTAAACTTGATGAACTTTGCTATGGTTAGATCTTTTGGGCATGACTTGTATTCGAACTGACTATTGTCACCCAATACATTTTTGGGATAAAAATTTGAAGTGTTATGTAGTTTAGGTGTTTCTAGTATCATACGCAGTCAAAAGACCGAATGGGATGTGTTTAGGCTGAAACTAGATGAGTTTGGCTAAACTTAGCTATTTTAGGCATGACATGTGCTTGAATTGAGTTTTGACATCTATACATGATTGAGATAAGAATTTGGAGTGTTGTGGCCGATTTAGGTTCTTCTACTGCCAGACAGAGACAAAAAGACCCAATGGAACGTGTTTAGGCCCACACAAGATGAACTTGGCTAAACTTTGCTCTTTTGGACGTGACATGTACTCGAAATAACTTTTTCACACCCAATACACATTCGGGATAATAATTTGGAGTGTTGTGGTCGTTTGAGGTGTTTCAATGGGTCATGTTTAGGTCCAAACTTGATGAACTTGCGTAAACTTGGCTCTTTTTGGCATGACATGTACTCGTACTGACTTTTCATACCCAATGCACGTTTTGAAAAAAATTTGTAGTGTTGTGATCGTTTGAGGTGCTTCTAGTGTTATACGGAGTCAATTCGAGTACACGTCAAGCGTAAACAGGCCCAAACTAGACGAACTTGGCTAAACTCGGATCTATTGGGCATGACATGCATTCGTACTGACTATTGGCACCCAAAACATGTTTGGGATAATATTTTTGATTGTTGTGTCATTTTAGGTGCTTCTAGTGTCATTCGGAGTCAAAAAGACCCAATGGGATGTGTTTAGGCTCAAACTATATGAGTTTGGCTAAACTTGGCTCTTTTAGGCATGACAGGTGCTCGAATTGAATTGTTATCGGGTTTCATCGCAAAGCGACGGTGAGGGAAGATTACAATGTTTAGAGAGAGAAGCTCTCCCTTCTCTCTAGAAACCAGGTGAGGCTTTTCTGTTGCTCCTACTCTGGGAGGAGCTGAGCTTAGTTTCTAAAATGGTGAATGATGCTTATTTTGAAACCAAGACTCAGCAAGGTTCAAAGATCAGTAAGAAAAGTTCGGGTAAGATGAGCTTTCAGTCTCATGAAGATGTTCTAAAGTTTAAAGGAGATGGGAGTTCGATGCTGGAAAACCCAGAAGTCAGAGTTGCTTCTAGCTCTTCCTTGGAGGAATCTCCAAGTTTGGATAAGACTTTAGCTATGGAGAACAAAGAAGTTGGTGAGAAGAAGGTGTGTGTTCGTGCACTAAATGTGGCAGAAGCACTTGCTGCTCGTATTAATGGAGATGACGAGGAGCATGCTACTTGTTTTGGCACCTTTAGCTACAACCTTAACTCACCAAATAAGGGAGGAAAGGTCCAAATGGCCATTAATGGCAATGATGAGGCTGCTTCTAGCTCTAATGAGGAGCAAATCAAAGGTTTGGATGAGCTCTCAATGTCTTGTGGGCACATTTCTTTGGTCCCTTCTTCTCAGGTACACAATGACTTGTTATTACTGGATTCTAGTGCTTTAAGGGTTCCTTCATCATTTGGTGGAGCCCCATGTTTTGTAAATGAAGCTTTTACAGGTGCTTCTAAGGACAAAGAGCATGTTCAGAAGCAAACAAGCTTTCCCTTGTCTGAAAAACTCAGGCAAATCACCAAGGGTTCTCTGGCCAAAGGAGGAGCACGAAGAAGAGAGATGATCAAGGGTGAAATCTTTTGTCCATTGGTCAATGAGGCTGTACTTGAGAGCCAATCAACTCCTGCCACCTCACCAATTCTAGCTAACCCTAGTTGTGCATGGAGTACAAACAATGACATGCATTCTGATCAAAAAGTGAAAGGACAAAAGCAAAAGGAGAAAGGACACCTACTCTTGCATACCTTGGGCAACAACAAAGCTAAAACTTTGCTTGCAAGGACAGACAGCCTGCCCCAAAACCCGGAGCAAGGACAATCTGTCTTAATTGTGGCTGTACCTGAAGATAAAGGTGATTTGACATTGCCTTTGCCCAAGACATCCTTGGAGCACGTTTTAGGTACCCTTGTACTACCACCTATGCATGGATATGACTCCTCCACGTCAGCTCCATCAAGGACAGACAGCCTGCCCCAAAACCCGGAGCAAGGACAATCTGTCTTAATTGTGGCTGTACCTGAAGATAAAGGTGATTTGACATTGCCTTTGCCCAAGACATCCTTGGAGCACGTTTTAGGTACCCTTGTACTACCACCTATGCATGGATATGACTCCTCCACGTCAGCTCCATCAAGGACAGACAACCTGCCCCAAAACCCGGAGCAAGGACAGCCTCTCTTAATTACAGTTGTACCTGAACATAAAGGGGATTTGACCTTGCCTTTGCTCAAGACATCCTTGGAGCATGTTTCAGGTACCTTTGTACTACCACCTAAGCATGGAAAGGACACCTCCACGTCAGCTTCATCTTCTCCAACAGCTCGAAAACCTCATTCATCCATTTTTCCAGAATACAATCAAGTAGTTGATGATCTTGAGTTATATGCTTTTACTCAGGGGTTTAGACGAAATTGTGAGTATTATCCTTCCCCCAAACCTTTGGAACCTTTAAAGAATAAGGAGGTGGCTGCTAAGGGTATTTCTGAAACCCTTAAGTGCAACACTATCTACCATAAACTTTGTGAAGCTTCACCTAAAGCTCAACAAAAGGATGGATCTTGGGCTGATAAAGTTAAGAGAAACCAACCTAGTAGGTTTGAGCTTGAGTTTCAGGAGTCTACAATTTATGAAGAACATAGGGTCATTGTAAAGCTCCCTGACTTTGTTACCAAAGACAGCTTTGCCAAATGGGAGACTTGTTTGGTTGGCTATTTTGTGGGTAAAACAGCTCCATTACACTTGGTTAAGAGGATTGCGTTGCAGCTTTGGAAAGGGAGAGGTCTCCTTGATGTTCAAGCTTCCAAAGGACTCTTCTATTTCAAATTTGATAACTTAGAACATCGAGATTATTTCTTTAAAGATGGACCTTGGCATTTGTTAGGGAAACCTCTTATTCTGCAACCATGGGAGCCTAATGTCAAATTCACAAAGGAAAAGTTAGCTAAGATCCCCATTTGGGTGAAACTTTGGAATGTTCCCCTTGAGTTGAGAACCTCTGAAGCTCTAAGCTACATTGCTAGTGCAGTGGGTAAACCCCTATACTCGGATCACTTGACTGCAAAAGGAGTGAAAAGAGACTTCGCTAGAATCTGTGTTGAGATTTCAACCAAGTCAAGAATCCTTAAGCATCTTGATATTGATCTTGGTATTGAAGGATGGGATCCAATTGATGTTTTTGTAGAGTATGAGGGCCTACCAAAGAGGTGTGACAAGTGTGATATCTTTGGTCATGATTGTGATTTCATCCAGCAAGCTAAAACACTTTCTCCTAATCCCCAAGCTACAGCCCCATCTCTACCACAATCCAACCCTAGCTCCACCTCAAACTCCCCAAATCACTCCTCTCCCTCATCCCCCACACATTCCACCCCAAAACAATCCCCCATTTCTCCCTCACTTCTCCCAAACACCACTCCCTCAACCCATTTGGATGATGACAGTGGCTGGATTGAGATTCCATCCAAGAGATCAAGGAAGAAAATCAACTCAGAAGTGGGACTTGAATTGGCCTTAGTGCTAGACCAAGACATAGTTGAAGCTTCCCCACTAAGGGTGGAACCTATTGAGCACTCAACTGAGGAAGAAGAGGATAATCTTGCTGTCGTGAGCAAGAACCAAGAGCTTTCCACCCCTTCACCTTCTCTAAACACTTCCAGCTCAAGCAAAAGGAGAAAGAAGAAGAAGAAGAAGAAGGTCAATGGCACACCACACCCTGCAAAGGGTAGAGATAAAGGAGTTGCAGCTAGTGGAGAAACCCACAACCCACCCATTCATGTTTAATCTTGCTACTTGGAACATTAGGGGGCTCAATGACTCCTTAAAACAAGCTGCTGTGAGGAAGCTTTGTAAGAATTCCAATCTTTCTCTTTGTTCTTTACTTGAAACTAAAGTGAAAAACTTTAAATTCACTAATCTTGCTAAGGCCATTTTTCCTAATTGGGAGGTGGTAGCAAACTACAATTTTGCTGCAGGGGGTAGAATTTGGGTTGCTTGGGACCCAAAAGTACTTGATGTAATAGTTTTGGATACTACTGACCAAGTTTTATTTTGTAAGCTTACTATTAAGCATTCTAATGTTGTATGTTATATCACATTCGTATATGCTTCAAATTCTAAAGTGATCAGGAAGAAGCTTTGGGAATCCTTGTGCTCCCACCACTCACTCACTTCTCATGCCCCATGGCTTATCACCGGAGATTTCAATGTTATTGCCTCCCCTAGTGAGAAATCAGGAGGAGCTAAGGGATGGGATGATGGCATCTTTGACTTCAACAAATGCACTTTCACTATTGAGGTTGAGGACCTTGCATACTCAGGTTGTCAATTCACATGGTCAAACAAGCATAATGATGGAACCTTTATTATGTGTAAGTTGGATAGAGCCATGGCAAATATTCACTGGATGGACTCGTTCCCTGACACAAAGTGTCTCTTTGCTCCTCCCGGCATCTCTGATCACAGTCCAATTGTCTTACAAATGGAGAAGGACTCCTATAAACCAAGAGTAAGCTTCAAGTTTTTTGAGTTTTGGTTTGAAAGAGAAGGGTTTTGGCAGCTTTTGGATAGAGTTTGGGGGGCTGAGATTTCAGGGACAGCAATGTTTAGGCTCTGTAAGAAGCTTAAGGCACTCAAAGGTGAACTGAGGAGGTTCAACCAAAGATTTTGCAGTGATCTTCCTTCTAGAGTTAAATTGGCTGAAGCACACATGGAGTCAATTCAAAACTTGTTGGGAAATGACCCTTTAAATGCATTGTTACAGGCTCAGGAGAGAGATGCATGCTCCAAATTCTTTGAGCTTAGACATGCTGAAGAGAGCTTCTACAGGCAGAAGTCAAGAGTACAGTGGCTTCAGTTGGGTGATCAGAACACTTCTTTCTTTTTTCAAAGTATGAAAAAGAATAGATTCAAAACCAGGATTACACACCTGGACAACCAAGGCTCTCTACTTACTTCCCATGAGGAGATCCAGGATCATATATTAGATTACTACAAAAATCTCTTGGGTACACCAAATGAAGAAATGGGAGTCAATTGGAGTATACTTGATTGTGCTTTGCCAAGAAAGCTTGGACCTGATCAGGCTGTACCTTTGGCTCTTCCCATTGAAGAAAATGAGGTCAAGCAAGCTATTTTCAGTATGGGAAGTGGCAAAGCTCCTGGACCAGATGGTTTTTCAGCTGGGTTCTTTAAGAAAGCATGGCATGTGGTGGGTGGGGATGTAACCAAAGCTGTTTTGGAGTTCTTTACTACAGGTAACCTCCTAAAAGAGGTTAACTCAACTGCAATCACCTTAATACCAAAAGTCCCTAATCCCACTAGTATTGGGGACTTTAGACCTATCTCTTGCTGCAATGTAGTCTACAAGTGCATCACAAAAATACTTGCTGAAAGACTCAAGCTTGTATTACCCAACATCGTAAGTCAGAACCAAAGTGCTTTTATCCCAGGAAGGAGAATGGCTGACAATATTTTTCTCTCCCAAGAATTACTTAGAAGCTACCATAGATCACTTGGTTTGCCAAGGTGTGCTCTCAAGGTGGACCTTAAGAAAGCCTATGATAGTGTGAACTGGTCACTAATAGGTAAAGCTTTTCAATGCCTTGGCTTCCCAAATGTTTTCATTTCTTGGGTCATGGAGTGCCTTTCTTCTCCCTCATACTCAGTGAATATAAATGGTGAGCTGCATGGTTACTTTAGGGGTGCTAAAGGAATTAGACAAGGGGATCCAATCTCTCCTTACATCTTTGTCATCATCATGGAGGTCTTGACAGGGATCTTGAGCTTTGCAGCCAAACACTCAGAGTTCCAGTTCCATTGGAGGTGCAAAGAGCTTAACTTAGTTAATCTGTGCTTTGCTGATGACCTACTCTTATTCTGTAAAGGAGACAAAAAAAGCGTGCATGTGCTTAAGGAAGCTTTGGCCATTTTCCAAGAGCTATCAGGGCTTCAACCAAATATTTCAAAGAGTCAACTGTTCTTATCAGGGGTGAGCACAGAGATGTCTTCTATCATTCATGCTGAACTGGGTTTTACAGAAGGGTCTCTTCCAGTTAGATATCTTGGTGTCCCACTCATTACAACCAAGCTTACCAAATCAGATTGTCAAGGTTTGGTTGACAGACTCACTATGAGAATCAGTTCTTGGGAATCAAAGTATTTGTCTTATGCTGGAAGACTCCAACTTATCAAGTCTGTCCTTATGGCTATGGTCAACTTTTGGAGTGGTCTCTTCATTCTCCCTAAAAGAGTGGTGAAGACAGTCCAATGCTTGGTAAGAAATTTTCTATGGAATGGCCAAGATACTAAAGCTTCTAGGACCAAGGTAGCTTGGGCAGACCTATGTTTTGACAAGGTACAAGGTGGGTTGGGCCTTAGGGATTTGGTTCTAGCTAATGAAAGTTGCTATAGCCAAACACTTATGGTTCTTGCTACTCCCTTCTAAAAGATCACTTTGGAAAGATTGGTGTCAAACATACCTAATCAGAAAGAGTTCAATTTTCTTGGTTTCCATTCCTTCAAACCCATCTTGGGTTTGGAGAAAGCTTCTCAAGCTCAGGAGCAAGTTTCTGCCCTTTTGCTCTATAACTATTGGAGATGGTACTACTGTGAAGTTTCTGCCCTAGTTAAGCTAGCTTTTACTTCCTTCATCTATTATATATGGAGAGAAAGAAATGCAAGGATTTTTGAAGGCAAAATCAGAGATTCCAAGATCCTAACTGAGCTATTTCGCAATTAGTCAGATTAAGGCTTTGGGATTCGAAGTGTTTTGGCACTAATGATACTAATCTACGTTTAGTGGATAGATGGGGTCTTAACCCAAGCATTTTGTAAACCTTGGCTGTCTTATGAAGCATTGATATCTAATTTCAGTACTTTACATATTACCAGTTTAATTTGCGTGCAGATCTTAAGCCTCTAATCAGGCTCTAATTTTGTACTTCCTGGGGTATGCCCCTTGTACATGTGTAAGTATCTTTTGGTTTATACAATTTGTTTACCCAAAAAAAATGTGCTCGAATTGAGTTTTGAAATCTAATCCATGATTGGGATAAGAATTTGGAGTGTTGTGGACGCCTTAGGTTCTTCTACTGCCAGACGGAGACAAAATGACCCAATGGAATGTTTTTAGGCCCAAACCAAATGAACTTGTCTAAACTTTGCTCTTTTGGACGTGGTGCACTCGAACTAAATTTTGGCACCCAATACACTTTTGGGATAAGAATTTGGAGTGTTGCGGTCATTTTAGGTGCTTCTAGTGCGAAAAAGAGTCAAAAGGTCCAATGGGATGTGTTTAGGCCCAAACTAGATAAATTTGGTTAAACTTGGATCTTTTGGGCATGGCATTTTCACGAACTGAGTGTTGTGTTGTTTTAGGTTCTTCTAGTTCCATACAGAGTCAAAAAGACCCAATTAGACGTGTTTCAGCCCAACTAGACGAACTTGGGTAAAATTGGATTTTTTTTACATGACATGTACTCGAACTGTCTTTTGACACCCAATACATGTTTGGAAAAGGAATTTGGATTTTTGTGGTCCTTTTAGGTGATTCTAGTGCCAAATGAAGTCAAAAAGACACAATAGGACTTGTTTAGGCCCAAACTGGACAGGCTTGTCTAAACTTGGATCTTATAGGCATGACATGTACCCGAACTGACTATTGACACCCAATACACGTTTAGGATAATAATTTGGATTGTTCTGGTTATTTTTTATACTTCTAGTGCCATACAGAGTCAAAAACACTCAATGAGACGTGTTTAGTGCCAACTAAATAAACTGGGTTAAACTTGAATCTTTTGGGCTTGACATGCCCTCGAACTGACTTTTCACACCCAATACATGTATGGCATAATAATTTGGAGTTTTATGGTAATCTTAGGTGCTTCTACTTCCATACGGAGTCAAAAAAACCTAGTGGGACGTGTTTAGGCCTAAACTAGACGAACTTGGCAAAACATGAATATTTTGAGCATGGCATTAACTCGAACTGACTTTGGAAACCCAATACATGTTTGGGATAAGAATTATGAGTGTTGGTTCATTTTAGGTACTTCTAGTGCCATACGGAGTCAAAAATACCCGAAGGGACATGTTTAAGCCCAACTAGACGAACTTGGCTAAACTTGGATCTTTCTGAAATGAAATGTACTCGAACTGACTTTTAACCAATACACATTTGGGAATGTACTTTGGTTTGTTCAGGTCCTTTTACAAGCTTCTAGTGCCAGACGGAGTCAAAAAGGCACAATGGGACGTGTTTAGGCACAAATTGAACAGACTTGGCTAACGATGAATCTTTTGGGCATGACATGTACCCGAACTGACTATGGAAACCCAATACACGTTTAGGATAATAATTTGGAGTGTTGTGGTTATTTCCGGTGCTACTAGTGCCATACAGAGTAAAAAAACCTTGGTGACGTGTTTTGGTCTAAACTAGACGAGCTTGGCTAAACTTGGCTCTTTTGGGCATGGCATATACTTGAAGTGACTTTTGACACTCAATACATGGTTGGGGTAAGATCTAGAGTGTTAGTATCATTTTAGGTGCTTCTAGTGTCATACGTAGTCAAAATGAACCAATGGGAAGTGTTTAGGCCCAAACTAGATGAACTTGGCTAAACTTGGCTCTTTTGGGCATTTGTTCGGTAAATTAAAATTTTGTTTAAACCGAAGAAGAAACATACAAATATACAAGGGCCAAACCCCAGGCAAAAAGAAACAAAAAAGGAAACCAACCAACACATAAGATAGAGGCACCCAAACACTAACAGAAGATTACAAGAGATAACAACAGCCTAAAGAAACAGAAGAACCAAGCTTAATTGTCATAAATAGAAGCATTCAATCCCAAGGCAAGCTGAATGGCTTTGTTATCCTCAGTCACATAAAATCCTTTAAGACTCAAAAATCTACCTCTAATGGCATTTGTAATGCAAGCCAAGACTACTTTCTTGTCCCTCATTTTGCCCTCAAAGAATCGATTATTTCTCTCTCTCCAGATATGGTAGACAAACGAGCTGAACATAAGCTTCAACATAAGGCCCAAGAAGTAGCCTTTCTTAACTTTCACAAAGAGCCAGGAGATAAGTTGATTGCAGTTCCTAGGAGAAGACACCAAGCCACACAAACCAACCAAATTCTACCAAATAAAGCTAGAATAAGGACAAGAAACAAACAGGTGTTCAGAAGATTCTGAAGGATGCAAGCAAAGTACACAACTACCAACATTGGAAGACCCAGGAGAGGAGGTCCAAGCAGCCAATCTATCCACAGTTGCAAGCCTATTAAGAACAACAAGCCAAGTAATAAAGCTATCTATATCTGGGAATATGCTTCTTAAACCAAATAAGAGGAGCCCATCTCACTTTTACACCAGTTGGTGCCAGTTTCCTATAAGTGTGCCCCACAGAGAAAAGACCAGAGGGAGAAAAAGTCCAAATCCAAGAGTCCAAAGAGGACACTTTAGGAGGGGGAAGATGGACCTCTCTAATTGTGTTCATGGGAGTTAGAAATAGGCCAGTTCCAAGCTGCATTATGGATCACTGAGTTCACCTTGGTAGTCCAATCCCAACTAATACAAAAAAGAATTATAGGTCCAAACCTTTGAGAAAGAGCCCCCAAAGGGTGCCAAGGGTCCAAGAGAAGAGAAATCTGCTCACCATTTCCCACAAGAGCTTTGCAATACCCAGCAAACTTGTCTCTGATTTTCAGAGTTTTCCTCCAACTCCAAGAAGGATTAGTGGCAAGCTTAACCAAAAAGATAGGGCTCTTCTTGATCAAGAAAAACTTGCACCAATCCTTCAAAAGGGAAGCTTTATCCAAAGAGACCAGAAACCAGAAATGCTTGGGCATAGCCACTTCATCAGCTAGAGAGAGATCTCTAAGGTCCAAACCTCCTTGGGACTTATCAAGGCACAAGTCACTTCAAGCCACTTTAGCACCAGAATGCTTTACAGCTGACGCCTTCCGCAAGTAATTCCTAATAACCACCTGAATCATATTCAAGATCTTCTTGGGAAGAATAAATAAGCCAGCTCAGTACTGAAAAATAACATAGAGCACGGATTTAACCAGCTGTAATCTTCCAGCATAAGAAAGGTAGTTAGACTCCCAAGACTTCACCCTAGCTGTGATATGGTCTACTAGGGTGATACACTCTGTTTTTCTAAGCTCTGAGGAAATCAAAGGAACCCCCAAGTATCTCATAGGAAGCTCCCCAATGCTGAAATTGCACAAGTCCAGAATTGCTTGAGAAGTGGATGGATGGACCTCATACAGGAAAATCTGACTTTTTTGTAGATTAGGTTGAAGACCAGACATGGCCTCAAACAAGTTTAAGCTCTCCATAATAAGTAGAACAGAAGTAATATCACTCTTAGAGAAGATAAAGAGATCATCAGCAAAGCACAAGTTAACAATACCAAACTCCTTACACCTCCAGTGATAGCCAAAGTCAACTTTATGAGAAGCATGCTTGAGAATACCAGATAGAACCTCCATAACCAACACAAATTGATAGGGAGAGATATGATCACCTGTCTAAGCCCTATAGCACCTGAGAAGTAGCCAATCAACTCACCATTGACCACAATAGAGAAAGATGGAGAGGAGATACACTCCATCACATAGTTAGAGAAATGATCAGGAAACCCCAAGCAGTCAAAGATTCTCCCGATACTCTCCCAATTCAAGCTATCATAAGCATTTTTTATATCAACTTTGAAAGCACATCTGGGACTATTAGAAGGCCTATGGTAACCTCTACCAGCTCTTGAGATAAGAGGATGTTGTCAGCAATTCTCCTCCCTGGCACAAAAGAAGTCTGGTTGCTACTAATAAGATCAGTGAGCACTCTCTTAAGTCTATCAGCTAGCATTTTAGAAATGCATTTATAAACAACATTACAACAAGAGATAGGCCGAAAGTCACCAACCTTAGAAGGATTGGGGACCTTAAGGAGAAGAACAATGGCAGTAGATTTAACCTATTTCTATAATGATTGGGAGCTAAAAACTCCAAAACAGCCTTAGTAACATCTTTGCCCACAATATGCCAACATCTTTTGAAGAAACCAGCAGAGAAGCCATCTGGACTAGGGGCTTTATTACTCCCCAAACTAAACATAGTTGTGTGAATGTCTTCCTCTGTATAGGGGTGGTTGAGGATAGCTAAGTGACCTTGAGAGGGCTTATTAGGGAGAATCTGAGAGAGAACACTCCAATCCACCTCCTGATGAATGTGAGATGTCCCAAGAAAATTCTCATAATAAGAAAGAATTTGATCTTTGATAGCCTGGTCATCAATAATAAGGTCACCCTCCTCATTAACCAATTGATTAATTCTGGATCTGACTCTATACTTCTTTAGCTTCTAAAAAAAGAAAGAGGAATTTTGATCACCCAAGGCAAGCCAATCAACTCTGCTTTTTTGCCTCAGAAAATCTTCTTCTACATTCATGAGCTTAGTGAAATCAACAAATCTAATTTTATCCTCCTCTTGAAAAGAGATAACGCTAGGAGAGGCAATAAGGTCAGCTTGCACTTTAGAGAAGGCTTCTCAAGCCATAAGAGCCCTTTTAGAAATATTTGAGCAAAACGAGGCATTAAATTTCTTAAGAGCAAATTTAACAGATTTAAGCTTTTTATAGAGACAAAACATGGCTGCCCGAAACACCTCAATCTCCCAAGCATCTTTAAGAGCAGCCTAGAAGCCTTCAAAATCCATCCAAAAATCAAAGAACTTAAAAGAAGGCTTAGGTCTAGCTGAGTTAGCCCTAAGCTGAATAATAATAGAAGAGTGATCAGAGATACCCGGGGTGTGAAAATGGCAAGAAGCAGCAGGAAACAACGAAGCCCAATCACTGTTAACTAGGCTCTTTCGAGCTTGCGCATCTTGCTACCCTCACCAACTTGACCATTTCACCAGGTGAATTGACAGCCACTATAAGGGAGGTCGAGAACCTCCAAATGATCAAGACAAGAAGCAAAATCAATTGAGCTATCATTCCACTTGAAATCACCACCACAATGCTCAATAGGCTTCAAAATAGCAAAGTCACCAAGAATTAGCAAAGGCTTCCCCTGACTTAAAGTCTTATGGGAGCCAAGCTTTTCCCACAAAGGCTTCCTGGAGATAGCATCATTGGCTGCATACACCAGAGAGACAAAGAAATCTGTCCTTTCGTTAAGAATGGTTAACTTACAAAACATAGCTTGATCAAAAGCATCAATTAGAAGAACATCCAACATCTTGGAATCCCAAGATAAAACAATTCTACCTTTGCTAGTAGGAGAATGGTTAGCAAAGGTGGCCCAATTAAGAAAAAAAGATCTAGAAAGTCCAGCAAAATTATTACATTTGATCTTAGTCTCAACTAAAGCACAAAAAGATAATTTAAAGTCTTTACAAAGTTTCCAAACTTCAGCATGCTTTAGAAGGCCATTAAGCCCTCTTATATTCTAAGAAGCTAAATTAATCATAAAAAGGGGGTGAGAGTCACCATTCTCAGGGGGAGCCTGAGTAACTTGATCAGCCAATAAGAAAGAGCCTTCAACCTTTTGCTTCTTTTTCAACCTCTTCAAAGCTGATTTAGAGAGCTTGGGAGAAGGACCAGGTTGGATAGTGACATTGACAATTGGGGAAGCTTTTGGGGGAGCCAAACTCAATGTAGAGTCAGAAGAGGCTTGAGGCTCATTTTTATCCTCACAAGGCTCAATGAGACCCTTACCCTTCCTTTTGCTAACCACTTGAGTCCATTCATTGTCTTGGTCTTCCACATGGATGGTATTAAGAGGAAAGGGAGGAGAGATTTCACCCTTTGGCTCCTCATAAACCATAAGCTCCCTATTATCTTGGGGAGAGAATCTTTGCTAGTGGCATCACAATCATGACCAAAGAGGCAACATTTAGCACATCTCTTTGGTAGACACTCATACTCCACCTCCACCACCACTGGATCCCATCCGTCAAGGCCAAGGTCAATGGTAAAAAACTTAATCAAATCAGAGGAGGCTGAAATTTTCACACAAACTCTAGCATAATCATGTCTATAACCAGAGGCAGTGGCATTGTCAGAGTGAGAAGGGATACCCACAGCACTAGCAATGTGAGTTAGAGCTTCTTCAGTCCATAATTCAATTGGAACATTCCACAATTTATCCCAAATTGGAAGGGTTGAAAGTTTCTCCTTTGAGAATTTAACATTTGACTGCCACTCTTGAGTCAATTCGAGTATACATCATGCCTCAACAGGCCCATATTAGATGAACTTGGCTAAACTCTGATCTTTTGGGCATGACATGTATTCAAACTGACTATTGGCAACCAATACATGTTTGGGATAAGAATTTGGAGTGTAGTGTCATTTTAGGTGCTTCTAGTATCATATAGAGTCAAAAAGACCCAATGAGATGTGTTTAGGCTCTAACTATACAAGTTTGGCTTAACATGATTCTTTTAGGCATGACATGTGCTCGAATTTAGTTTTGACATCTAATACATGATTGGCGATAAGAATTTGGAGTGTTGTAGTCGCTTTAGGTTCTTCTAGTGCCAGACAGAGACAAAAATACCTAATGCAACGTGTTTAGGCCCAAACTAGATGAACTTGGTTAACTTTGCTCTTTTGGTCATGGCATGTACTCGAACTGACTTTTCACACCCAATACATGTTTGGGATAAGAATTTGGATGAACTTGGCTAAACTTGGGACATGTTTAGGCCCAAACTTGATGAACTTGGCTAAACTTGGCTCTTTTAGACATGACATGTACTCGAACTGACTTTTATACCCAATACACGATGGGATAAGTATTTGGAGTGTTGTGGTCGTTTGAGGTGCTTCTAATGCTATACGGAGTCAATTCGAGTACACGTCAAGTGTAAACAGGCCCAAACTAGATGAACTTGGCTAAACTAAGATCTATTGGGCATGACATGTATTCGAACTGACTATTGGCACCCAAAACATGTAGTGTCATACGGAGTCAAAAAGACCCAATGGGATGTGTTTAGGCTCAAACTAGATGAGTTTGGCTAAACTTGGCTCTTTTAGGCATGACAGGTGCTCGAATTGAGTTTTGAAATCTATTACATGATTGGGATAATAATTTGGAGTGTTGTGGATGCCTTAGGTTCTTATGATGCCAGACGGAGACAAAACGACCAAATGGAACGTGTTTAGGCCCAAATCAAATGAACTTGGCTAACCGCAACACTCCAAATTCTTATCCCAAAAGTGTATTGGGTGCCAAAATTTAGTTCTTGTGCACCATGTCCAAAAGAACAAAGTAGACAAATTTGGTTAAACTTGGATCTTTTGGGCATGGCATGCCCTCGAACTGAATTTTGGCACCCAATAAATGTTTGGGATAAGAATTTGGAGTGTTGTGTTGTTTTAGGTTCTTCTAGTGTCATACGGAGTCAAAAAGACCCTATTAGACGTGTTTCAGCCCAACTAGAAGAACTTGGCTAAAATTGGATCTTTTCGACATGACATGTACTCGAACTGACTTTTGACACCCAATACATGTTTGGGAAAGAAATTTGGATTTTTGTGGTCCTTTAGGTGCTTCTAGTGCCCGACGAAGTCAAAAAGATGCAATAGGACTTGTTTAGGCCCACACTGAACAGGCTTGTCTAAACTTGGAACTATGCATGACATGCACCCGAACTGACTATTGACACCCAATACACGTTTAGGATAATAATTTGGAGTGTTGTGGTTATTTTAGATACTTTTAGTGCCATACAGAGTCAAAAACACCCAATGAGACGTGTTTAGGGCCAACTAAATAAACTTGGTTAAACTTGAATCTTTTGGGCTTGGCATGCCCTCGAACTGACTTTTCACACCCATTACATGTTAGGCATAATAATTTGGAGTTTATGGTAATCTTAGGTGCTTCTACTTCCATACGGTGTCAGAAAGACCAAGTGGGACGTTTATAGGCCTAAACTAGACGAACTTGGCAAAACTTGAATATTTTGGGCATGACATTAACTCGAACTGACTTTGGACACCCAATACATGTTTGGGATAAGAATTATGAGTGTTGTAGGTGGTTCTAGTGCCATACAGAGTCAAAAATACCCAAATGGACGTGTTTAAGCCCAACTAGATGAACTTCGCTAAACTTGGATCTTTCTGGCATGAAATGTACTCGAACTGACTTTTATCCAATACACATTTGGGAATGTAATTTGGATTGTTGTGGTCCTTTTAGGAGCTTCTAGTGCCAGACGGAGTAAAAAAGGCACAATGGGACGTGTTTAGGCCCAAACTGAACAGACTTGGCTAATGATGAATCTTTTGGGCATGACATGTACCCGAACTGCCATTAAAAATGCCATTAAAGGTAGATTTTTTAGTCTTAAAGGATTTTCTGTGACTGAAGATAACAAAACCATTCAGCTTGCTTGGGGATTGAATGCCTCTATTTTTGACAATTAAGCTTGGTTCTTCTATTTCTTTAGCTGTTATCTCTTGTAATCTTCTGTTAGTGTTTGGGTGCCTCCAGCTTGTGTGTTGGCTGGTTCCTTTTTTTGTTTCTTTTGCCTGGGGTATGCCCCTTGTATATTTGTATGTTTCTTCTTCGGTTTATACAATTTTTTAATTCACCAAAAAAAAGATAATAATTTGGAGTGTTGTGGTAATTTCAGGTGCTGGTAGTGCCATACAGAGTAAAAAAATCATGGGAACGTGTTTAGGCCCACAATAGATGAGCTTGGCTAAACTTTTCTCTTTTGGGCGTGACATGTACTCGAACTAACTTTTCACACCCAATACACTTTTTTTTTTAGCAAATATTCTATTACTTAAACCGGAATTCAATAAACTTCTCCAAATTCCTCAGTTCGTCATTTTCCAACATACTAAAGCACAACGCCAATACAGCATGAGGAACCAAATAGCTTTCCAAAGACCAAATCCTTCATGAAATCAACACAAGATAATCAGCCATCCAGACATTGGCACCAGCCACCATCCTTTCATCCCACTGCTTAAGCATCAGCAAATCCTAGCTCAGAGAGCTTCTGGTGAGCTTCGGCATAATCAGCAAAAAATGCATCTTCATCAGCAGCATATTTTTCAACGAGTGGGCGGAAGGCAGGATCAGACAGAAGAGCCTTGTCAGATGGCAATTGCAGTAGACCTTCCTTCTCTCCAGTTAAGAGTTCAGTGAAGTACGTGTTGTCAAATATAAGAGGATTAGAGGTCCATGCTCCCTCAAATCCAGAGCGGTCCTTGTGTGCCCTTCCCAGGGTGTGGCCACCGGAGAGAGCAACAATGTCCTGGTCACTGAGGCCCATGGTGTAGAAAACATCCCTAAGATGATCAGAACCCTTAGTAGCATCAGGCAAACGGCCCTCCGGAGGTGGTTCAGGCTTGTCCTCTCTACCGGGGTGGAAGGGGACTTCAGGCCCGCCAGTAACTTCTACAGCAACAACCCCAGCCAACTGGTAAAAGTCGGCGTATGAGAGTATGGGGAACTGTTCCTTGATGGGCTCCAAGAGCCTTAAGGCAATATCAAGGCCACTGTTGGCGGCGTGAGCTAGCTCGGCCGGGTGCTTCATTGTTCCGAAAGGACCCCCAGTCCCGAACTTCACATCAAAAGTACCAGCAGAGTGCCATGCTAGGCGGAGCATAAGAGGAGCGCAGTTCTTCTCGGCAATAAGACCCCTGAGCTTCCTCTTGGCCTTCTCAACAGCTTTGAGGTACTCCTCACTGACAGTCGGGTAGCTCTTTCCCATGGCAACGATTCTTGGAAGCAAAAGCTGAAATCTGGTAGGTCGAAGAGTAGATTTCTAGCAAGACTTTTGACAATGGGGCACGAGCCAAGCTTCACACCCAATACACATTTGGGCGTGACATGTACTCGTACTGACTTTTCATACCCAATGCATGTTTCAAACAATAATTTAGAGTGTTGTGATTGTTTGAGGTGCTTCTAGTGCTATACGCAGTCAAAAGACCGAATGGGATGTGTTTAGGCTGAAACTAGATGAGTTTGGCTAAACTTAGCTATTTTAGGCATGACATGTGCTTGAATTGAGTTTTGACATCTAATACATGATTGAGATAAGAATTTGGAGTGTTGTGGCCGATTTAGGTTCTTCTACTGCCAGACAGAGACAAAAAGACCCAATGGAACGTGTTTAGGCCCACACTAGATGAACTTGGCTAAACTTTGCTCTTTTGGACGTGACATGTACTCGAAATAACTTTTCACACCCAATACACATTCGGGATAATAATTTGGAGTGTTGTGGTCGTTTGAGGTGTTTCAATGGGTCATGTTTAGGCCCAAACTTGATGAACTTGCCTAAACTTGGCTCTTTTTGGCATGACTTGTACTCGTACTGACTTTTCATACCCAATGCATGTTTCAAAATATAATTTAGAGTGTTGTGATCGTTTGAAGTGCTTCTAGTGCTATACATAGTCAATTCAAGTACACGTCAAGCGTAAACAGGCCGAAACTAGGATGAACTTGGCTAAACTCGGATCTATTGGGCATGACATGCATTCTAACTGACTATTGTCACCCAAAACATGTTTGGGATAATATTTTTGCTTGTTGTGTCATTTAGGTGCTTCTAGTGTCATACGGAGTCAAAAAGACCCAATTTGATGTGTTTAGGATTCGGAATCTTCTGAACACCTGTTTGTTTCTTGCCCTTATTCTAGCTTTATTTGGCAGAATTTGGTTGGTTTATATGGCTTGGTGTCTTCTCCTAGGAACTGAAATCAACTTATCTCCTGGCTCCTTGTGAAAGTTAAGAAAGGCTACTTCTTGGGCCTTATGTTGAGGCTTATGTTCAACTCGTTTATCTACCATATCTGGAGAGAGAGAGAAATAATTTAGTCTTTGAGGGCAAAATGAGGGACAAGAAAGTGGTCTTGGCTTGCATTACAAATGCCATTAGAGGTAGATTTTTGAGCCTTAAAGGATTCTCTGTGACTGAGGATAACAAAACCATTCAGCTTGCCTGAGGATTGAATGCTTCTATTTTTGACAATTAAGCTTGGTTCTTTTGTTTCTTTAGGTTGTTATCTCTTGTAATCTACTGTTAGTGTTTGGGTGCCTCCATCTTGTGTGTTGGTTGGTTCCTTTTTGGTTTCTTTTGCCTGGGGTATGCCCCTTGTATTTTTGTATATTTCTTCTTCGGTTTATACAAAATTTTAATTTACCGAAAAAAAAGGATGTGTTTAGGCTCAAACTAGATGATTTTGGCTAAACTTGGCTCTTTTAGGCATGACATGTACACGAATTGAGTTTTGAAATCTAATACATAATTAGGATAAGAATTTGGAGTGTTGTGGACGCATTAGGTTCTTCTACTGCTAGACGGAGACAAAACGACCCAATGGAACGTGTTTAGGCCCAAACCAAATGAACTTGGCTAACCGCAACACTCCAAATTCTCATCCCAAAAGTGTATTGAGTGCCAAAATTTAGTTCGAGTGCACCATGTCCAAAAGGGCAAAGTAGACAAATTTGGTTAAACTTGGATCTTTGGGCATGGCATGCCCTCGAACTGAATTTTGGCACCCAATAAATGTTTGGGATAAGAATTTGGAGTGTTGTGTTGTTTTAGGTTCTTCAAGTGCCATACGGAGTCAAAAAGACCCAATTAGACGTGTTTCAGACCAACTAGATGAACTTGGCTAAAATTGGATCTTTTCGACATGACATGTACTCGAACTGACTTTTGACAGCCAATACATGTTTGGGAAAGGAATTTGGATTTTTGTGGTCCTTTTAGGTGCTTCTAGTTCCATATGAAGTAAAAAAGACGCAATAGGACTTGTTTAGGCCCAAATTGGACAGGCTTGTCTAAACTTGGATCTTATAGGCATGACATGTACCCGAACTGACTATTGACACCCAATACACGTTTAGGATAATAATTTGGAGTGTTGTGGTTATTTTAGATACTTCTAGTGCCATACAGAGTCAAAAACACCCAATGAGACGTGTTTAGGGCCAACTAAATAAACTTGGTTAAATTGAATCTTTTGGGCTTGGCATGCCCTCGAACTGACTTTTCACACCCAATACATGTTAGGCATAATAATTTGGAGTTTATGGTAATCTTAGGTGCTTCTACTTCCATACGGAGTCAAAAAGACCCAATGGGACGTGTTTAGGCCTAAACTAGACGAACTTGGCAAAACTTAAATATTTTGGGCATGGCATTAACTCGAACTGACTTTGGACACCCAATACATGTTTGGGATAAGAAATATGAGTGTTGTTTCATTTTAGGTGCTTCTAGTGCCATACGGAGTAAAAAATACCCAAAGGGACGTGTTTAAGCCCAACTAGACGAACTTGGCTAAACTTGGATCTTTCTGGCTGAAATGTACTCGAACTGACTTTTATCCAATACACATTTGGGAATTTAATTTGGAATGTTGTGGTCCTTTTAGGATATTCTAGTGCGAGACAGAGTAAAAAAGGCACAATGGGACGTGTTCAGGCCCAAAGTGAACAGACTTGGCTAACGATGAATCTTTTGGGCATGACATGTACCCGAACTGACTATTGAAGCCCAATACATGTTTAGGATAATAATTTGGAGTGTTGTGGTTATTTGAGGTGCTACTAGTGCCATACGGAGTAAAAAAACCATGGGGACGTGTTAGGTCCAAACTAGGCGATCTTGGCTAAATTTGGCTCTTTTGGGCATGGCATATACTTGAAGTGACTTTTGACACTCAATACATGTTTGGGGTAAGATCTGGAGTGTTAGTGTCATTTTAGGTGCTTCTAGTGTCATACGTAAACTAGATGAACTTGGCTAAACTTGGCTCTTTTGGGCATGGCATCTACTTGAACTAACTATTGACACCCAATACACATTTGGGATAAGAATTTGGAGTGTTGGGGTCATTTTAGATACTTCTAGTGCCTTACAGAGTCAAAAAGACCCAAATGGACATGTTTAGGGCCAAACTAGAAGAACATGGCCAAACATGGATACTTTGGGCATGGCATTTACTCGAACTGACTTTTGACAACAAATACACGTTTAGGATAAGAAGTAGGAGTGTTGTGGTCATTTTAGATTCTTCTAGTGCCATACGGAGTCAGAAAGTACGAATGGGATGGGTTTAGGCCCAAATTAGATGAACTTGGCTAAACTTGGTTTTTTGGCATGACATGTACTCGAACTGATTTTTGACACCTAATGCATATTTAGGATAAGAATTTGGAGTGTTTTCGTCATTTTAGGTACTTCTAGTTCGTTACGGAGTAAAAAAAAACCCAGTAGGACGTCTTTAGGCACAAACTAGATTAACTTGGCTAAACTTGAAACTTTTGGGCATGGCATGTACTCGATCTGACTTTTCACACTCATTTCACATTTTGGATAAGAATTTCGTGTGTTGTGGTCGTTTGAGGTGCTTCTAGTGCTATACAGAGTCAATTCGAGTTTACGTCATGCCTAAACAGGCCCAAATTAGATGAACTTGGCTAAAATATGATCTTTTGGGCATGACATGTATTCGAACTGACTGTTGTCAACCAATACAGGTTTGGGATAAGAATTTGGAGTGTTGTGTCATTTTAGGTGCTTCTAGTATCATACAGAGTCAAAAAGACCCAATGGGATGTGTTTAGGCTCTAACTAGACAAGTTTGGCTTAACATGGCTCTTTTAGGCATGACATGTGTTCGAATTGAGTTTTGACATCTAATACATGATTGGGGATAAGAATTTGGAGTGTTGTAGTCGCTTTAGGTTCTTCTAGTGCCAGACAGAGACAAAAAGACCAAAAGACCAATAAATTTTTGGGAAAATAATTTAGGTTGTTTCTTTTTAGGTGATTCTCATGTGATACGGAGTCAAAAAGACCCAATGAGATGTGTTTAGGCAAAATCTAAAACTTGGCTAAACTTGGATATTTTGGCATGGCATGTACTCGGACTGACTTTTGACACCCAATACATGTTTGGGATAAGAATTTGGAGTGTTGTGTCTTTTTAGGTGCCTCTAGTGCCAAACACAGTAAAAAAGACCCAATGGGACGTGTTTAGGCCCAAACTAGAAGAACTTGGCTGAACTTTGATATTTTGGGCATGACATGTACTCGAACTGACTTTTTACACCCAATACACATTAGGCATAAGAATTTGAAGTGTTGTTGTCGCTTTTAGTGCTTCTAGTTACATACGAAGTAAAAAACCAGTTGGTCTTTTTTGACTTGTATGGCACTAAAAGCATCTAAAACGACCAATAAACTCTAAATTCTTATCTCATACGTGTATTGGGTGTGAAATGTCAGTTTGAGTACATTCCTTGCCCAAAAGAGCCAAGTTTAGCCAAGTTCATCTAGTTTGGGCCTAAACACGTCTCATTGAGTCTTTTTTAACTCTGTATCACTAGAAGCACCTAAAATGACCACAACACTCCTAAGTCCTATACCAAACGTGTATTGGGTGTTAAAAGTCAATTTGAGTGCATGGCATGCCCAAAAGTTCCAAGTTTAGCAAAGCTCGTGTAGTTTGGGCCTAAACTCATCCCATTGGATCTTTTTGACTCGGTATGGCACTGAAGCACCTTAAACGACCACAATGTTCCAATTTCTTATCCCAAACTCGAGTTCATGTCATGACCAAAAGAGCTAAGTGTAACCAAGTTCATATAGTTTAGGCCTAAACACATCCCATTCGGCCTTTTTGATTTCATATGGCACTAGAAGAACCAAAAACGACCACAGGAGTTTAGGCCTAAACACATCCCTTCTTCTCAGGTACAAAATGACTTGTTATTACTGGATTCTAGTGCTTTAAGGGTTCCTTCGTCATTTGGTGGAGCCCCATGTTTTGTAAATGAAGCTTTTACAGGTGCTTCTAAGAACAAAGAGCATGTTCAGAAGCAAACAAGCTTTCCCTTGTCTGAAAAACTCAGGCAAATCACCAAGGGTTCTCTGGCCAAAGGAGGAGCACGAAGAAGAGAGATAATCAAGGGTGAAATCTTTTGTCCATTGGTCAATGAGGCTGTACTTGAGAGCCAATCAATTCCTGCCACCTCACCAATTCTAGCTAACCCTAGTTGTGCATGGAGTACAAACAATGACATGCATTCTGATCAAAAAGTGAAAGGACAAAAGCAAAAGGAGAAAGGACACCTACTCTTGCATACCTTGGGCAACAACAAAGGTAAAAATTTGCTTGAAAGGACAGATAGCCAGCCCCAAAACCCGGAGCAAGGACAATCTGTCTTAATTGTGGCTGTACCTGAAGATAAAGGTGATTTGACATTGCCTTTGCCCAAGACATCCTTGGAGCACGTTTTAGGTACCCTTATACTACCACCTATGCATGGATATGACTCCTCCACGTCAGCTCCATCAAGGACAGACAGCCTGCCCCAAAAGCCGGAGCAAGGACAATCTGTCTTAATTGTGGCTGTACCTGAAGATAAAGGTGATTTGACATTGCCTTTGCCCAAGACATCCTTGGAGCACGTTTTAGGTACCCTTGTACTACCACCTATGCATGGATATGACTCCTCCACGTCAGCTCCATCAAGGACAGACAACCTGCCCCAAAACCCGGAGCAAGGACAGCCTCTCTTAATTACAGTTGTACCTGAACATAAAGGGGATTTGACCTTGCCTTTGCTCAAGACATCCTTGGAGCATGTTTCAGGTACCTTTGTACTACCACCTAAGCATGAAAAGGACACCTCCACGTCAGCTTCATCTTCTCCAACAGCTCGAAAACCTCATCCATCCATTTTTCCAGAATACAATCAAGTAGTTGATGATCTTGAGTTATATGCTTTTACTCAGGGGTTTAGACGAAATTGTGAGTATTATCCTTCCCCCAAACCTTTGGAACCTTTAAAGAATAAGGAGGTGGCTGCTAAGGGTATTTCTGAAACCCTTAAGTGCAACACTATCTACCATAAACTTTGTGAAGCTTCACCTAAAGCTCAACAAAAGGATGGATCTTGGGCTGATAAAGTTAAGAGAAACCAACCTAGTAGGTTTGAGCTTGAGTTTCAGGAGTCTACAATTTATGAAGAACATAGGGTCATTGTAAAGCTCCCTGACTTTGTTACCAAAGACAGCTTTGCCAAATGGGAGACTTGTTTGGTTGGCTATTTTGTGGGTAAAACAGCTCCATTACACTTGGTTAAGAGGATTGCGTTGCAGCTTTGGAAAGGGAGAGGTCTCCTTGATGTTCAAGCTTCCAAAGGACTCTTCTATTTCAAATTTGATAACTTAGAACATCGAGATTATTTCTTTAAAGATGGACCTTGGCATTTGTTAGGGAAACCTCTTATTCTGCAACCATGGGAGCCTAATGTCAAATTCACAAAGGAAAAGTTAGCTAAGATCCCCATTTGGGTGAAACTTTGGAATGTTCCCCTTGAG
Source organism: Datisca glomerata (assembly GCA_003255025.1). Lineage (NCBI taxonomy): Eukaryota > Viridiplantae > Streptophyta > Magnoliopsida > Cucurbitales > Datiscaceae > Datisca > Datisca glomerata. Next base: position 161,870 of record QANY01008292.1, read on the forward strand.
TTGAGAACCTCTGAAGCTCTAAGCTACATTGCTAGTGCAGTGGGTAAACCCCTATACTCGGATCACTTGACTGCAAAAGGAGTGAAAAGAGACTTCGCTAGAATCTGTGTTGAGATTTCAACCAAGTCAAGAATCCTTAAGCATCTTGATATTGATCTTGGTATTGAAGGATGGGATCCAATTGATGTTTTTGTAGAGTATGAGGGCCTACCAAAGAGGTGTGACAAGTGTGATATCTTTGGTCATGATTGTGATTTCATCCAGCAAGCTAAAACACTTTCTCCTAATCCCCAAGCTACAGCCCCATCTCTACCACAATCCAACCCTAGCTCCACCTCAAACTCCCCAAATCACTCCTCTCCCTCATCCCCCACACATTCCACCCCAAAACAATCCCCCATTTCTCCCTCACTTCTCCCAAACACCACTCCCTCAACCCATTTGGATGATGACAGTGGCTGGATTGAGATTCCATCCAAGAGATCAAGGAAGAAAATCAACTCAGAAGTGGGACTTGAATTGGCCTTAGTGCTAGACCAAGACATAGTTGAAGCTTCCCCACTAAGGGTGGAACCTATTGAGCACTCAACTGAGGAAGAAGAGGATAATCTTGCTGTCGTGAGCAAGAACCAAGAGCTTTCCACCCCTTCACCTTCTCTAAACACTTCCAGCTCAAGCAAAAGGAGAAAGAAGAAGAAGAAGAAGAAGGTCAATGGCACACCACACCCTGCAAAGGGTAGAGATAAAGGAGTTGCAGCTAGTGGAGAAACCCACAACCCACCCATTCATGTTTAATCTTGCTACTTGGAACATTAGGGGGCTCAATGACTCCTTAAAACAAGCTGCTGTGAGGAAGCTTTGTAAGAATTCCAATCTTTCTCTTTGTTCTTTACTTGAAACTAAAGTGAAAAACTTTAAATTCACTAATCTTGCTAAGGCCATTTTTCCTAATTGGGAGGTGGTAGCAAACTACAATTTTGCTGCAGGGGGTAGAATTTGGGTTGCTTGGGACCCAAAAGTACTTGATGTAATAGTTTTGGATACTACTGACCAAGTTTTATTTTGTAAGCTTACTATTAAGCATTCTAATGTTGTATGTTATATCACATTCGTATATGCTTCAAATTCTAAAGTGATCAGGAAGAAGCTTTGGGAATCCTTGTGCTCCCACCACTCACTCACTTCTCATGCCCCATGGCTTATCACCGGAGATTTCAATGTTATTGCCTCCCCTAGTGAGAAATCAGGAGGAGCTAAGGGATGGGATGATGGCATCTTTGACTTCAACAAATGCACTTTCACTATTGAGGTTGAGGACCTTGCATACTCAGGTTGTCAATTCACATGGTCAAACAAGCATAATGATGGAACCTTTATTATGTGTAAGTTGGATAGAGCCATGGCAAATATTCACTGGATGGACTCGTTCCCTGACACAAAGTGTCTCTTTGCTCCTCCCGGCATCTCTGATCACAGTCCAATTGTCTTACAAATGGAGAAGGACTCCTATAAACCAAGAGTAAGCTTCAAGTTTTTTGAGTTTTGGTTTGAAAGAGAAGGGTTTTGGCAGCTTTTGGATAGAGTTTGGGGGGCTGAGATTTCAGGGACAGCAATGTTTAGGCTCTGTAAGAAGCTTAAGGCACTCAAAGGTGAACTGAGGAGGTTCAACCAAAGATTTTGCAGTGATCTTCCTTCTAGAGTTAAATTGGCTGAAGCACACATGGAGTCAATTCAAAACTTGTTGGGAAATGACCCTTTAAATGCATTGTTACAGGCTCAGGAGAGAGATGCATGCTCCAAATTCTTTGAGCTTAGACATGCTGAAGAGAGCTTCTACAGGCAGAAGTCAAGAGTACAGTGGCTTCAGTTGGGTGATCAGAACACTTCTTTCTTTTTTCAAAGTATGAAAAAGAATAGATTCAAAACCAGGATTACACACCTGGACAACCAAGGCTCTCTACTTACTTCCCATGAGGAGATCCAGGATCATATATTAGATTACTACAAAAATCTCTTGGGTACACCAAATGAAGAAATGGGAGTCAATTGGAGTATACTTGATTGTGCTTTGCCAAGAAAGCTTGGACCTGATCAGGCTGTACCTTTGGCTCTTCCCATTGAAGAAAATGAGGTCAAGCAAGCTATTTTCAGTATGGGAAGTGGCAAAGCTCCTGGACCAGATGGTTTTTCAGCTGGGTTCTTTAAGAAAGCATGGCATGTGGTGGGTGGGGATGTAACCAAAGCTGTTTTGGAGTTCTTTACTACAGGTAACCTCCTAAAAGAGGTTAACTCAACTGCAATCACCTTAATACCAAAAGTCCCTAATCCCACTAGTATTGGGGACTTTAGACCTATCTCTTGCTGCAATGTAGTCTACAAGTGCATCACAAAAATACTTGCTGAAAGACTCAAGCTTGTATTACCCAACATCGTAAGTCAGAACCAAAGTGCTTTTATCCCAGGAAGGAGAATGGCTGACAATATTTTTCTCTCCCAAGAATTACTTAGAAGCTACCATAGATCACTTGGTTTGCCAAGGTGTGCTCTCAAGGTGGACCTTAAGAAAGCCTATGATAGTGTGAACTGGTCACTAATAGGTAAAGCTTTTCAATGCCTTGGCTTCCCAAATGTTTTCATTTCTTGGGTCATGGAGTGCCTTTCTTCTCCCTCATACTCAGTGAATATAAATGGTGAGCTGCATGGTTACTTTAGGGGTGCTAAAGGAATTAGACAAGGGGATCCAATCTCTCCTTACATCTTTGTCATCATCATGGAGGTCTTGACAGGGATCTTGAGCTTTGCAGCCAAACACTCAGAGTTCCAGTTCCATTGGAGGTGCAAAGAGCTTAACTTAGTTAATCTGTGCTTTGCTGATGACCTACTCTTATTCTGTAAAGGAGACAAAAAAAGCGTGCATGTGCTTAAGGAAGCTTTGGCCATTTTCCAAGAGCTATCAGGGCTTCAACCAAATATTTCAAAGAGTCAACTGTTCTTATCAGGGGTGAGCACAGAGATGTCTTCTATCATTCATGCTGAACTGGGTTTTACAGAAGGGTCTCTTCCAGTTAGATATCTTGGTGTCCCACTCATTACAACCAAGCTTACCAAATCAGATTGTCAAGGTTTGGTTGACAGACTCACTATGAGAATCAGTTCTTGGGAATCAAAGTATTTGTCTTATGCTGGAAGACTCCAACTTATCAAGTCTGTCCTTATGGCTATGGTCAACTTTTGGAGTGGTCTCTTCATTCTCCCTAAAAGAGTGGTGAAGACAGTCCAATGCTTGGTAAGAAATTTTCTATGGAATGGCCAAGATACTAAAGCTTCTGGGGCCAAGGTAGCTTGGGCAGACCTATGTTTTGACAAGGTACAAGGTGGGTTGGGCCTTAGGGATTTGGTTCTAGCTAATGAAGTTGCTATAGCCAAACACTTATGGTTCTTGCTACTCCCTTCTAAAAGATCACTTTGGAAAGATTGGTGTCAAACATACCTAATCAGAAAGAGTTCAATTTTCTTGGTTTCCATTCCTTCAAACCCATCTTGGGTTTGGAGAAAGCTTCTCAAGCTCAGGAGCAAGTTTCTGCCCTTTTGCTCTATAACTATTGGAGATGGTACTACTGTGAAGCTTCTTACAGATAATTGGCATCCTCTAGGTGTCCTTTGGGCCAGATTTGGGCAAAGACTTTTGTCAGGAACTTCTTGGACTATGGACTCTATGGTGAGTGTTGTCATTCAAGACAATCAATGGCATTGGCCAACTTCAAACACCTTTGAGTTTCTTGAGATTAGAAGTGTTCCAATTCCTCCTCCCCAAGCTCAACGACAAGATGTTTGGAAATGGAGTTCAAGTCAGAATGGAGATTTCTCTCTAAGTCTAACCTATAAGGCACTGTCCCCTACAAGACAACCGGTTAAGTGGGCAAAGGTGATATGGTTCTCTAAACACATCCCAAGGTGCAGCTTTATCTCTTGGTTGGCTTTGAGAAACAAACTTTCCACTAGAGATAGGGTTGCACAATGGGACCAAACACCAGGGTTTTCTTCTGATTGTGTGTGTTGTGTTGGCTACCAGGAGACACATGAGCATCTTTTTATCAATTGTTGTTATGCAGCCAGAGTATGGGCCACACTTGTGAACAAATGTGATCTACACTGCCAGGTTAGGGATTGGGATCAGTTTGTAGATTGGATGCTAGCTAATGCAACAGGGAAGTCACTCAAAGGAGTCCTAGTTAAGCTAGCTTTTACTTCCTTCATCTATTATATATGGAGAGAAAGAAATGCAAGGATTTTTGAAGGCAAAATCAGAGATTCCAAGATCCTAACTGAAGCTATTTCACAATTAGTCAGATTAAGGCTTTGGGATTCGAAGTGTTTTGGCACTAATGATACTAATCTACGTTTAGTGGATAGATGGGGTCTTAACCCAAGCATTTTGTAAACCTTTATTGGGTGTCAAAAGTAAGTTTGAGTGCGTGTCATGGCCAAAAGATCTTAGTTAAGCCAAGCTCGTTAAGTTTGGGGCTAACTTGGGTCTTTTTGGCTCCGTATGGCACTGGAAGCACCACAAACGACCACAACATTCCAAATTCTTATCCCAAACATGTTGTGGGTGTCCAAAGTTAGTTCGAGTACCTTCCATGCCAAAAAGAGCCAAGGGTAGCCAAGTTCATCTAGTTTGGGCCTAAACCCATCCCATTGGTTCTTTTTGACTCCCTATGGCACTACCAACACTAAAATGACCACAACATTCCAAATTCTTAACTCAAATGTGTATTGGGTGTCAAAAGCTTGTGAGTATATACCATGTCCAAAAGAGCCAAGTCTAGCCAAGTTCATCTAGTTTAGGCCGAAACACGTCACCATTGGGCCTTTCTGACTCTGTATGGCCCTACAAGCACCAAAAAAGACCATAACCCCTCCAAATTCTTGTCCTGAACATTATTGGGTGTCAAAAGTTAGTTCAAGTTCATACCATGCCTAGAAAGATCCAAGTTTAGCCAAGTTCATCTAATTTGGGCCTAAACACGTCCCACTAGGTATTTTTCACTACGAATTGCACTAGAGCCACCATGCCAAAAAAAAGTCAAGTTTAGCCAAGTTCGTCTAGATTGTTTACTTTGTATCGCACTAGAAGCACTTAAACCAACCACAACACTAAATTTTTGTCCAAAATGTGTATTGGGCGTAAAAAGTCAGTTTGACTACATGTCATGCCCAAAAGAGCCATGTTTTGCCAAGTTCATCTAGTTGGAGACTAAACTAGTCCCATCAATTTGCGTGGGTGGGTGTGAGTCAGCTGAGCACCTTTTTGTGGGATGCAAATCCACAAGGCCAATTTGGGACAGTCTTCTAGCTAAATGTGGTTTGAGCAGACCCCACTCCAACTGGTGCCAATGGATCTCTTGGCTCCTAGTTAGGGCCAAAGGTAAGTCCCTTGTTAGCTCCATTCTGAAGCTTTTGTTCACAACCTTTATCTACCATATTTGGAGGGAGAGGAACCTCAGAATCTTCCAGGAAAAAATCAGGGATAATGCTGTTTTGATCATGGTTATCTCGGGCTTTAGGGATAGGCTTTGGTTGCTTAGGGGTGTCCTTGCCTCAGAGTTGAACCTGTCTCTCCAAACTTCTTGGAATCTCAACCTTTTGATTTTTTAGCCTCCTTAGGGGCTGATATGTTTATTTGTTTCTTTGTATTGAGGAGTTTGGTTTGTTTTTGTAATGCGTTGAGATTCAGTTGACTTATTTTTTTGGGTTTAGATTTATTTTGGCTTTAGCTAGCCAGGCTTATCTCTTTTTTGGCTTTTGTAGCTTTGTATTTCCTGGGGCATGCCCCTTGTATATCTGTTTGTATTTGTCGGGTTAATACATTTTTTTGCTTACCGAAAAAAAAACTAGTCCCATTGGGTCTTTTTGACTCCGTATTGCACTAGAAGAACTTAAAATGACCACAACACTCTAAATTCTTATGTCAAACGTGTATTGGATGTCAAAAGTCAGTTCGAGTAGATGTCATGCCCAAAAGATCCGAGTTTAGCCAAGTTCATCTAGTTTAGGCGTAAACACGTGCTATTTGATCTTTTTGTATCCGAATGACACAAGAAGCGCCTAGAACGACCACAACACTCCAAAGTCTTATGTTTTGCACTGTTAAGGATAAACCTACACACCAACTTCAAAGGATTCAACATCTTAAAGATGAGCATGATCAAGAAGGCAGGGAGCGAGTTCAAGAGGTTTCTAATCCAATTAGCATGCCTCAAGGACCAATAACAAGGTTGCGGTCTAAGAAGCTTCAACAAGCTTTAATCCACCATTTGCAAGGCTTAGTCAATTCAGCTAGTGAAGGTCTACAAGGACATCAAAGCTTTGGGATAAGTGCAACACGAGTCCAGTACAACTTGGTTCAAGTCCAAACTATTAATGGGTTGGATTAAGTATGTAATGAGCCATTTTTGTGTTACCTTTTGGGCTGAACGAAATTTCACTTTATTTAGAGCCATGAGTTTTATTTAGCTTGATATAGTCTATTCTTAATTATTTTTTAAATATAATTAGGTTAGTTTCCTATTATTGAGTTTTAGGATTTTAGGAAACCTTTGTAAATGCTATAAATATGCCTTGCTAGAATGTTTTAAGGGGTCCAGAATTTTAATTTAAGAAAAACCAAAATGTTGTTTTGCTTTTATCTTTGTGTTCTTGAGTAGAATACATGCTTTAAGAAACATTCAAGTAGATTGATCACCTTCTTGTGCTGTGTTTCGAAACTGGAATTTAGAAACAGGTTTTCTTTATTCTAGTTCTTGATCATCTATCTAAGAAATCTGTTTTTCTAGCCTTTTCTTAGGGGTTGCTGTCGAATTGGGTATTGGAATTTTCACGTTAATGCTTCGCGGGTTCCTATACATAAAGGGGTTCTCAAGCTTATTCTTAGAGGTTCCATATCATTTGGTATCAGAGCTTTGGTTCTAGATCAGGTTTTATCTCTTTAAAATTTCGTTTCTTTAATTCTGATTTCTTGCGTTTTTCTTGTTCTTTTGAATTCAATTTTAAGTTTATAGTTGTAGTTCAAAAAGAAAAAGAAAAAAAAAGAAGAAGAAAATTCGTGCAAAAAAGAAAAAAAAGAGCACGTATCAACTAAGAAGAAGAATAAGAGAAAATTTCGTTCAAAAAAAAAGAAGGGAACGGAAATGGTTACTTTCCTAATTCTAGGAAGATATTTTGTTTCTAAATTCGTTACTTTCTAATTCTAGGATGTTCCTTATTTCTAAATTCATTACTTTCTAAATTGGTCACTTTCCTAATTTGTTTTTACTTTCCTAAATTCTCTACTTTCTTAAATTCACCACTTTCCTAGATTAGTCTCTTTCCTAAATTCATTTTTTCCTAAATTAGTTACTTTTCTAACTTCATTACTTTCCTAAAATTAGTTACTTTCCTAAATTCTTTACTTCCCTAACTTCAACACTTTCCTAAAATTAGATACTTTCCAAAATTCTTTACTTTCCTAATTTCATTACTTTCCTAAAATTTGTCAATTTCCTAAATTCGTTACTTTCCTAAATTCATTACTTTCCTAAATTTGTTTTCTGTTCAACTTGTTTTGAAAATTTCAGTTTTGAAATTCTACACATTACAAGCTAGTTGAATTATTTTAAATGTGTGATTCACCTAAGAACATGAAAGAAATAAGTTAGAGTGATGTGAGGAAAACCATGAGCGAATTATTTTTTTTCTTTGTTTTTGAGTTAAACACGAGTGACCCCCATCTTTTGAGTGTAAACACGTGTGGGAGTGCTTGTGAGGTCCTTGAATTATTTTTGTTTCTTACATTCTATTGCAGTAATGTCAAACCAAAGTGGAGATAATGATGTTGGTCATGTTCCTGATGCTATGCTACGTAAGGCTCAACGAGGAGAGTTTACACGTTTTAATCGAAATATGAAGGCCATGAGGGATGCATTAGAGCGTATGGATGCAAGGTTGCAGGCGGTTAAAAGAGCAACACCAAATCACAACGAGAGGCGACGAGGAGGCAGAAACTGAATATCTCAAGTTGATTTGGAAGATGAATATTTTGATTATAATGAGGATGATGATGATACAATTGTTGGAAGGCTCATGCCTAGAGGAGGAAGAGAAGGTCGCGGTTTTGGTAGAGGTAGAGGGAGAATGCGAGAAAGTCAATTCCATGGTCGAAACCGAGGCAATGACGATTTTGTAGATAGAAATTTGGGAAGCATTAAACTTAAAATACCTCATTTTCAAGGTAAATCAGATCCGAAGGCGTATTTACGATGGGAAAAGAAGGTGGAACTCATATTTGATTGTCAGCAATTTAGTGACGAGAAGAAGGTCAAGTTGGCGGTCACCCAATTTTTAGATTATGCTATAGCTTGGTGGGATCAATTGGTGATAAGTAGAAGAAGAAATTTGGAGAATACAATTAAGACTTGGAATGATCTCAAGTCTACATTGAGGAAGAGATTTGTACCTAGGCATTTTAATAGGGAACTTATGCAAATACTTCAAGTTCTTAGACAAGGCGGTAGGGATGTGGATGATTACTACAAGGAGATGGAAATGCTCATGACTAGGGCTGATATAGAGGAGGATATGGAGACCACTATGGCACGTTTCTTGACTGGTTTGAACAATGAGATAGCTGACCGAGTGGATTTGCAATCCTTATGTGGAGTTAGAAGAGATGGTGCACATTGCCATCAAGGTGGAAAAGCAACTCCAAGGAAGAGGGGCAGCAAGGTATGTTTCCAAACCTTATTCCAACTCTAATTCTACTTGGAAAAAGGATGGGAGGAGTGATTTTAAGGGTGGAAATATGGCTGCTTATGATAGTTCAAAAGGAAAGACAGATTCGATTTACAGAGAAAAATCCAAACTCGAAGAGCCTAAAGGGAGAAATAGAGACATTAAGTGTTGGAAGTGTCAAGGTGTAGGTCATATTAGCAAGGAATGCCCTAATAGGAGAACTATGACCCTATGAAATAGTGAGATAGTGACTGATGAAGACGAGTGTAACAATGAAAGCGATGAGGAGGAGATGCCCGAATTGGAGAGTTGTAGTGATGGGAGCATTGAAGAACCGATTAGGGGTGATGTGTTGGTTACAAGACATGCTCTTAACACCCAATTGAATGAGGATTGTCATGAGGAGCAGCGAGAGAACTTGTTCCATACATGGTGTCATGTTAAAGGTAAGCCATGTAGTGTGATTATCGATGGTGAGAGTTGCACTAATGTGATGAGTACAATCTTGATTAATCGATTGTGGTTGTCTACTACACTACACCCACGACCATACAAGCTTAAGTGACTTAATGATTGTGGTGAGGTCAAGGTGAATGGGCAATCTACTATCTCATTTTCAATTGGTAAGTATCATGATGAGGTGTTGTGTGATGTGGTTCCTATGAATGCTGGAGATATTTTGCTTGGTAGGCCGTGGCAATTTGATAGGAGAGCTATGCATGCTGAGAAGAAGATCTGGTGCTTAAGAAGATTAGGCTGAAGCCCAGATAAGGCTTCAAAGAGAAGGAGACCCTCCTTAATAATTTGGACTGGTATAACATTTCCTTTAAAAAAATGAAGAGATCATCCGCAAAGCAAAGATTCACTATATTGATCTCATTGCATCTCCAATGGAACTCAAAGTTAGGGTCTTGGGCAGCAAAATGAAGGATGCCAGAAAGAACCTCCATTACTAAAACAAATAAATAAGGATAAAGAGGGTCTCCTTGTTTGATCCCCTTGGCCCCTTTAAATTCAAATTTCCATTATTTTAGTTATCATCTTATCATCCTATTCATCTTATTTCATCATATCTTATCTCATCTCATCTTATCTTATCATAACTTAATCTTATCTTTTCTTATCTAATCTTATCATATATTAACCTTGTCTTATATTATCATATCTCATCTTATCTTATCTTGTCCTTGTCTTATCTTATCATATCTTTTTTTTATATCATATCATCTTATCTTAGTAATTATTATTGCCTTGGCTACTAAACTCACACTCTTTGCACTTTTCTCTCCTTTTTCTTTTCCCTCTTTTTTTCTCTCGTTTTGTTTTCACTCTCTAAAGCACTTTTCTTGCTCTCTTTTTCTTTCTTTTCAGCCTCCACTCCCATCCTTTCCATTTTAAATTGGTCTTCATACACTTCTTTTGAGGAAAGTTGTGTTAGTATGGTTTTCCGTCCATCCTTGGTGAATCAATACCTATTTGGGTGTCTGATACTGTCCAACAACATATTTTGGAGATTATGCCTTTAACCGTGGGCTCTTTGCCTATGAAATACCTGGGAGTCCCCCTCATTACTTTTAAGTTGGAAAAAACTGGCTGACTTCTTGGTTGAGAATATTGTGGCCAGAATCAGATCTTAGGAAACAGCATATTTATCTTTTGCTGGGAGGCTTCAATTGATCAAGTCAGTGTTGGCAACTATGTTTCAGTTCTTGTGTAGGTTTTTTATTATCCCAAGAAGGTCATTAAATTGGTCCAAGCAGCCCTTAGGAACTATCTTTGGAATGCTAATGAGGCCAAACAATCTAGGGCCAAAGTAGCTTGAGAGGATCGTTGCTTACCTAAATCTAAGGGGGGTCTTGGTTTAAAGGACTTGATTCTGTCCAATGAAGTTTGAGTGGCAAGGCACCTTTGGTTCTTAATCTCAAATGATTGTTATTCCTTGTGGAAGGATTGGTGCTTCATCTTCTTAGTGAAAAAGAGCTCCATTTTTATTACTCCTATTCCTTCTGCTTGCTCTTGGGTTTGGAGAAAGATTCTGAAATTAAAGGATAAATTATCTCCCTTTTGCAAAGTTACTATTGGCAATGGGGAGTCTGTGAGGCTTCTTACTGATCAATAGCACCCTTTGGGGGTTCTCATTACCAAATCTGGCCCAACGCTTCCCTCGAGTACAGGGTGGAATATTGACTCTAGAGCGAGTAAGGTGATTCGAAATGGGTGCTCGAATTGGTCGCCTCTCCCAAGGGTCTAGTGAGAGATTCTTGGGCTTGGACCCCCTAGCAAGAAAGGGTTTTTTCTGTTAAAGAAACGTATAAAGCCCTTGCTCCGGATAGGGAGTGTGTGAGGTGGGCTAAGCTGATTTGGTTCGCCATGTGCCTAGGTTTAGCTTCCTCTCTTGGGTGGCTATCAAAGGCAAGGTACTGACTAAGGATAGAATGGAACATTGGTCCATGCCTACATCAATTAGCCCTTCGATGTGTATTTTGTGTGGGTGGGTGTGAGTCAACTGAGCACATTTTTGTGGGATGCAAATCCACAAGGTGAATTTGGGACAGTCTTCAAGATAAATATGGTTTGTGCAGCCCCCACTTCAACTGGTGTCAATGGATCTCTTGGCTCCTAGTTAAGGCCAAAGGTATGTCCCTTGCTAACTCCATTCTGAACCTTCTGTTCACAGCCTTTATCTACCATATTTGGAGGGAGAGGAACCTCAGAGTCTTCCAAGGAAAAATCAGGGATATTGCTGTTTTGATCAAGGTTATCTCGGGCTCCATTAGGGATAGGCTTTGGTTGCTTAGGGGTCTCCTTGCCTCAGAGTTGAACCTGTCTCTCCAAGCTTCTTGGAATCTCAACCTTTTGATTTTTTAGCCTCCTTAGGTGCTGATATGTTTATTTGTTTCTTTGTATTGAAGAGTTTGGTTTGTTTTTGTAATGCGTTGAGATTCAGTTGACTTATTTTTTTGGGTTTAGATTTGTTTTCGCTTTAGCTAGCTAGGCTTATCTCTTTTTTGGCTTTGCAGATTTTTATTTCCTGGGGTATGCCCCTTGTATTTTTGTTTGTATTTTCGGGTTAATATATTTTTTGCTTACTGAAAAAAAAATTTGAATTTAAATTCTGAATTTTAGATGAGACTACGTAGGCCCAAACTAGATGAACTATAAACATAGCTTGTTTGGGCATCGCATGTACTCGAACTAACTTTTGACGGCCCAATACACGTTTTGGATAAGATTTTGGAGTGTTTTGGTCATTTAGGTGCTTGTAGTGTCATACGGAGTAACAAAAACCCAATGGGACATGTTTAGCCCCAAACTAGGTGAACTTGACTAAACTTGACTCTTTTGGGTATGGCATGTACTTGAACTGAGTTTTAACACCAAATACACATTTAGGAAAAGAATTTGGATTGTTGTGATCGTTTAAGGTCCTTCTAGTGCCATAGGGAGACAAAACGACCCAATGGGACGTGTTTAGGCCAAACCTAGATGAACTTTGCTAAACTTGGCTCTTTTGGGCATGGCCCCAGGAAATACAAAATTTAAGCCTAATCAGAGGCTTAAGATACTTACACATGTACATGGGGCATACTCCAGGAAATACAAAATTTGAGCCTAATCAGAGGCTTAAGATCTGCACGTAAATTAAATTGGTAAGATGTAAAGTACTGAAATTAGATATCAGGGCTTCATAAGACAGCCAAGGTTTACAAAATGCTTGGGTTAAGACGCCATCTATCCACTAAACGTAGATTAGTATCATTAGTGCAAAAACACTTCGAATCCAAAAGCCTTAATCTGACTAATTGTGAGATAGCTTCAATTAGGATCTTGGAATCTCTTATTTTGCCTTCAAAAGTCCTTGCATTTCTTTCTATCCATATATAATACATGAATGAAGTAAAAGATAGCTTAATTGGGACTCCTCTGAGTGACTTCCCTTTTGCATTAGCTAGCATCCAATCTACAAACTGACCCCAATCCCTAACCTGGCAGTGTAGATCACATTTGTTCACAAGTTTGGCCCATACTCTGGCTGAATAACAACAATCGACAAAAAGATGCTCATGTGTCCCCTGGTAGCCAACACAACACACACAATCAGAACAAAAACACTGGTTTTTGGTCCCATTGTGCAACCCTATCTCTAGTGGAAAGTTTGTTTCTCAAAGCGAACCAAGAGATAAAGTTGCACCTTGGGATGTGTTTAGAGAACCATATCACCTTTGCCCACTTAACTGGTTGTCTTGTAGAGGAAAGTGCCTTATAGGTTAGACTTAGAGAGAAATCTTCATTCTGACTTGAACTCCATTTCCAAACATCTTGTCTTTGAGCTTGGGGAGGAGGAATTGGAACACTTCTAATCTCAAGAAGCTCAAAGGTGTTTGAAGTTGGCCAATGCCATTGATTGTCTTGAACGACAACACTCACCATAGAGTCCATAGCCCAAGCAGTTCCTGACAAAAGTCTTTGCCCAAATCTGGCCGAAAGGACACCTAGAGGATGCCAATTATCTGTAAGAAGTTTCACAGTAGTACCATCTCCAATAGTTATAGAGCAAAAAGGAAGAAACTTGCTCCTAAGCCTGAGAAGCTTTCTCCAAACCCGAGATTGGTTAGAAGGAATGGAAACCATGAAATTGAACTCTTTCTGATTAGGTATGTTTGACACCAATCTTTCCAAAGTGATCTTTTATAAGGGAGTAGCAAGAACAATAAGTGTTTGGCTATAGCAAATTCATTAGCTAGAACCAGATCCCTAAGGCCCAACCCACCTTATACCTTGTCAAAACACAGGTCTGCCCAAGCTACTTTGGCCCCAGAAGCTTTAGTATCTTGGCCATTCCATAGAAAATTTCTTACTAGGCATTAGACTGTCTTCACCACTTTTTTGGGGAGAATGAAGAGACCACTCCAAAAGTTGACCATAGCCATAAGGACAGTCTTGATAAGTTGGGAGTCTTCCTGCATAACACAAATACTTTGATTCCCAAAACCTGATTCTCATAGTGAGTCTGTCAACCAAACCTTGAAAATCTGATTTGGTAAGCTTGGTTGTAATGAGTGGGACACCAAGAATCTAACTGGAAGAGACCCTTCTGTAAAACCCAGTTCAGCATGAATGATTGAAGAACAGTTGACTCTTTGAAATATTTGGTTGAAGCCCCGATAGCTCTTGGAAAATGGCCAAAGCTTCATTAAGCACATGCACGCTGTTTCTCTCTCCTTTACAGAACAAGAGTAGGTCATCAGCAAAGCACATATTGACTAAGTTAAGCTCTTTGCACCTCCAAGGGAACTGGAACTCTGAGTGTTTGGCTGAAAAGCTCAAGATCCCTGTCAAGACCTCCATGATGATGACGAAGATGTAAGGAGAGATTAAATCCCCTTGTCTAATTCCTTTAGCACCCCTAAAGTAACGAGGGCATGGCATGTTGTGATCATTTTAGGTGCTACTAGTGCCATACGGAGTCAAAAAGACGTAGTGTGGTTGTTTTAGCTGCTTCTAGTGCCATACGGAGCCATAAAATATCCAGTGGGACGAGTTTAGGCCCAAACTTGATGAGCTCGGCTAAACGTGGATCTTCTAGGCTTGACATGCACTCAAACTAACTTTTAACACATCAAGTCTGTGATAAGAATTTGGAGTGTTGTGGTCATTTCAGGCGTTTCTAGTGCTATACAGAGTCAAAACGACCGATTGGGACATCTTTCGGCCCAAACTAGACGAACTAGGATAAACTTGGCTCTTTCGGGCATGGAATGTACTCGAACTGACATTTCATATCCAATACACATTTGGGATGAGAATTTGGAGTGTTGTGGTTGTTTTCGATGCTTCTACTGCCATATGGAGTCAAGAGACTCGAAGGGACGTGTTTAGGCCCAAACTAGATGAACTTGGCTATACATGGATCTTTTGGGCATGACATGCACTCGAACTCACTTTTAACACCCATTACCTGTTTGTATAATAATTTAGAGTGTTATGATCATTTTACGTGCTACTAGTGCCATACGGAGTCAAAAAGGCACAATGGGACATGTTTAGGCCCAAACTAGATGACCTAGGCTAAACTTGGATCTTTTAGACATGACATGCACTCGAACTGACTTTTGACACCCAATACACATTTGGATAAGAATTTTGAGTGTTGTGATCATTTTAGGTGCTTCTAGTGCCATACGTAGTGAAAATGACACAATGGGACGTGTTTATGGCTAGAGAAGTCCTCTCTAAAGTGCAAGCTGACCTTATTGCCTCTCCTAGTGTTGTCTCTCTTCAAGAGGAGGAGAAAATTAGATTAGCTGATTTCACTAAGCTCAGGAATGCAGAAGAAGATTTTCTGAGGCAAAAAAGCAGAGTTGATTGGCTTGCCTTGGGTGATCAGAATTCCTCTTTCTTTTTTCAGAAACTAAAGAAGAATAGAGTCAGATCAAGAATTAATCAGTTGGTTAATGAGGAGGGTGACCTTATTACTGATGACCAGGCTATCAAAGATCAAATCCTTTCTTATTATGGGAATCTTCTTGGGACTTCTCACATTGATCATGAGGTGGATTGGAGTGTTCTCTCTCAGATTCTCCCTAATAAGCTCTCTCAAGCTCACTTAGCTATCCTCAACCACCCTTATACAGAGAAAGACGTTCACACAACTATCTTTAGTTTGGGGAGTAGTAAAGCCCCTGGTCCAGATGGCTTCTCCGCTGGTTTCTT
>QANY01008325.1:0-14923 GCA_003255025.1 Datisca glomerata
CCTCCAAGGAAGAGCTAGAAGCAACTCTGACTTCTGAGTTTTCCAGCATCGAACTCCCATCTCCTTTAAACTTTAGAACATCTTCATGAGACTGAAAGCTCATCTTACCCGAACTTTTCTTACTGATCTTTGAACCTTGCTGAGTCTTGGTTTCAAAATAAGCATCATTCACCATTTTAGAAACTAAGCTCAGCTCCTCCTCGAGCAACAGAAAAGCCTCACCTGGTTTCTAGAGAGAAGGGAGAGCTTCTCTCTCTAAACATTGTAATCTATCTTCGGCTGTCTAAATGAGACTGTTTATTCCCACACTAGACGAACTGGGCTAAACTTAGATTTTTTGGGCATGGCATGTACTCGAGTACATGAATAATATTAACCAAAAGATAATTACACATTTAGAAGGGGCATACCCCAGCCAAAAACCTATATCTAAACTATGAGCTTTTACAAGTGAGTCTAATATCAACTATGGTCAACCAAGCAACCTGGGGAAACCAAGAAGATACAAAATTTAACTTAGTCCTAACGGCTATATGAATAGTCACTGGCTTAGCCTTACAAAACGAGGATTTCAGTATCTTATGAAAAGCACAAAGCTAGATTCGGCTTTATAATGTAGCCTTACAAAAGAGTGTAAATAATTTGCTTGGAGAAAAGCTAGGAGGTCTATTTGCAAGCTGTAAGGTGATGCTCTAGTAGTTGTGGCCAGTGAGATGTCGTCAAAAGAGTGTAAATAGTTTTCCTGGAGAAATGCTAGGAGGTCCATATGCAAGCTGCAAGGGGATGCTCTAGTAGGCTTTATAATGTAGCCTTACAAAAGAGTGTAAATAGTTTGCGTGGAGGAAAAGCTAGGAGGAGGTCCATATGTAAGCTGCAAGGTGATGCTCTAGTAGTAGTGGCCAGTGAGATGTCGTCAAAGCTAGGAGGTCCAGACCACCTGCAAAACAACAGAGCCATTGCAAAACAAACACCTAGGATGCTCAAAGTGAAATGTAGCAATGTAGCACTAAGGGGTGAGCATCTAATGAGGATCCGGTTGCACAACCTCAAAGGACGGATCCATTTCAAGTACCAAGAGGCCAAATCACAAGAGCTAGAGAAAAGAGGATGGATGAAGCACTCAATGGGAGTATGATGTGGATCATGACGTGGAGCATGACATGGAGTATTATGGAGTATGACAGCCTACATGGAGAAAAATCTTCCTCTGACATTATCTTTCATGAGCTTCTCAATAGTTGACTTATCCCTCATCTTCCCTTCAAAAATTCTAGAATTCTCTCTCTCCAAATGAAGTACACAAATGATGAGAAAATGATCTTCAGTAAGCAAGCTCTCAGAAACTTTCCTTTACTCCAAACAAGTAACCGAAAGATCACTTGTGTCCAATTTGAAGCTCTATAGGTTAGTTCACATTTGCTCATTAGGGAATTCTAGACTGTTTTGGCATTTTCACATTCAATGAAGAGGTGTAAGTGAGATTCAGCATGACCCACTCAAAACACCCAATCTAGCATACTACCACGTGAAGGGTGGTGTCAAAATGCAATTATATCCCTAGTAGCTAGTTTGTGAAGGATGGCAAGCCAAGCAACGAAACTACATCATGAGATACTATATCTGAACTAGAGTAGTCTTGCCCATCTTACCCTTTTCCTTTTGGGTGGCCAAAATCTTATAGGTATGAGAGAAAGAAAATGATCCATGCGGGCTAGGGGCTCAAATCTAAGAGTCAGGTCTAGTTACTTGAGGTAATGGGGGCTGGATATTCCTGAGTTCTAGAAGCTCCACGGTATTGGTTGTAGGCCAGTGCCATTGTCCATTAGTATCATTAACTTTGGATTTGAGTTTCCAAGCACTACCTGACAAAATACTATTTTTTCGGTAAGTTAAAATTTCATTAATTGAAGCATTATTTAGAAATATTCAAAGGACATACCCCAGGCATATTTAAAAGATTAGGTGAGCAAGATAGGAAAGAGAAAAACAATTGGCTATATCGGCACAACTATCCAATAACTTTAACTTAACTTAGCCGACAAAAAATAAACTCTCGAAATTTTCCCACATCCCACAAAGTAGGAGAAGCAGAAAAACATAAGTCTAATATAGAACTTAACAAACATAAAGCTTTTGATTTAACCAACAGCCCATTAATCAAGTAGAGGGGAAGGGAAAGGTACCCCCTCAAGAGGAGCTTGAGATCTATTGAAGCTCGACCTTGAAGGAAAAACCTCTTTCCCAGCGCTGCCTTGTGTTCAGGAAAAATTGCTATGAGAGAAAGGGGAAGAGAGACCCATCTCTAAACTTGCTCTTTCCCTTAGACAAATAAGGAGCTGCTGAGTTGGCACTTGCAAGGAGCTGCAGAGCTGGCACCTTGGTTAGCTGCTGAACTGACACCTTGATTAGATGCTCTTTCAATCAGATTAGGATAAATATATAAGGAGAGAGAATAATCTCCACCTTGTCCTATCACATTTGGAATCAAATCATTTTTTTGTAACAAATTGTATAAACCAAAAGATACTTACACACTTACAAGGGGTATACCCCAGGAAATACAAAATTACAGTCTACTAAAAGGCTTAAGATCTGTATGTAAATTAAACTAGAAATATGTAAAGTACTGAAATTAGATACCAAGGCTTTATAAGATAGCCAATGTGCACAAAATGCTTGGGGTTAAGACCTCATCTATCCACTAAACGTAGATTAGTATCATTAGTGCTAAAACACTTCGAATCCCAAAGCCTTAATCTAACTAATTGTTAGATAGCTTCAATTAGGACATTGGAATCTCTGATTTTGCCTTCAGAAATCCTTCCATTTCTTTCTTTCCATATATAATAGATGAAGGAAGTAAAATCTAGCTTAACTAGGACTCCTCTTAGTGACTTCCCTTTTGCATTAGCTAGCATCCAATCTACAAACAGAGCCCAATCCCTAACCTGACATTGTAGATTAAATTTGTTAACAAGTGTGGCCCGTACTCTGGCTGAATAGCAACAATTGAAAAAAAGATGCTCATGTGTCTCCTGGCAGCCAACACAACATACACAATCAGCACAAAACCCCCGTGTTTGGTCCCATTGTCCAACCCTATCTCTAGTCGCAAGTTTGTTTCGCAAAACCAACCAAGAGATAAATCTGCACCTTGGGATGTGTTTAGAGAACCCTATCACCTATGCCCACAACCGTTGGTCTTGTAGGGGACAGTTGATGAGGATCTGATTGCACAAGCTCAAAGGATGGATCTACTTCAAGTAGCAAGCGGTCAAATCAAAAGAGCTAGAGAAAAAAAAATGGATGAAGCACTCAAAATGAGTATGACGTGGAGTATGACGTGGCATATGGTAGCCTACATGGAGCATGCCGTGACATCGAACATGGGAGTGTGCATGGAGTATTCTGTGGCGTCCAACATGGCAGCCACATGGAGCATGATGTGGTATCCAACATGACATCCTTGATGGAGCATGATGTGGCATCCAACATGGCGGCTTTCATCGAGCATGTTGTGGCATACAACATGGCAACCCACATGGAGATGAGTTGGCATCCTACATGGTATTCCACATGGAGCATGATGTGGCGTTCAATATGGCAGTCCACATGGAGCATGACTTGGAATTTTAAATAATGACAATGAAGCAAGATAAATTGACAATCCTAACCTAGAAGTGGACAACCAATAGGAGTCTATTGGAGTATGACACTTTGGCAATCCTAGCCTACAAGTGGACAGCTAGTAGGAATCTTTTGGGTGGATTACTAGTTCCTTATTTACTGTAATTAATATTTATTTATCTTTTAAATTTAATTTAGGTTGTTTATACACTTTAGGACTCTTTAGGCTTCTAGTTTTTCTATTTAAGCATGATTTCACAATGTATTAAAAACTTTGAACAATATAATTTCTTTGTGAGAGTTTTCTCTTTGGTTCTTCTTAAAACTTTTCAGACTTATCAAGAATATTCTTGTGTCACCTAAAACCTAGACTTATCACTCACTTTTCCTTCTTTTTCTTGAGTGTGGCGTCTAAACCATACATTTGGTTCTTTTCGAAGCATTAATTTGGGTCTTAGGTTACCTAAGGTTCTCTTTGTGTCATAGAAAACGGGTCGGGGTTTCTTCTTCTTTAAAATCGATCCTTGGGTTCTTGAGACATCATTTTTATCGAGTTTCATCACAAAGGGACAGTGAGGTTCTTATCATTTGGTATCAGAGCTTTTGGTTCTCTAGAGTCAGATTCAATTCTGATTTTTTTCTGATTTGACGGTTGTTCTGAAAAAAAGATCACAACTTTGGATTCGAGAGTCAAAATAGTCAGTATTGCATATGAAATCGAACGGTTTTTCGAGATCTACAATCTGTACGTTTATTGTGAAGCCAGATTTCGTCATTTTGATCACTTCCCGAGGTGTTTAATTTTTCTACGCAGTTTCATCTAAAAATTCAGAATTACAAATTTCACATTCGAAATTCCTTTGTTTTAGTTATCATCTTATCTTATCTCATCATATCTTGTCATATCATATCTTATCTCATCTTATCATAAATTATCTTATCTTTTCTTATCTAATCTTATCTATCTTATCATTGTCTTATCTTATCATATATTGTCATATCATATCTTATATCATCTTATCATAAATTATCTTATCTTTTCTTAAGTTATCCTTGTCTTATCTTATCATATATTTTCTTATCTCATTTTATCTTATCTTATCCTTGTATTATCTTATCATATGTTTTCTTATCTCATCTTATCTCATCTTATCTTATATTATCTTATCATATCATATCTCATCTTGTCATAATTATCTTATATTTTCTTATCTCATCTTATATTATATTATCTTGTCATAACTTATCTTATGTTTTTTCTTATCTTATCTTATCTTATATAATACAAATATTATCTTATCTCATCCTTTCTTATCTTATCTCATCTTATCCTTACCTTATCTTGTCCTAACTTATCTTCTGTAAAAAAAAAAGATAGTATAAGTTGATCTCCTTTTGTTTCCTTCTCTTTGAAGCCTTATCTGGGCTTCAGCCTAATCTTCTTACGGGCCAGATCTTCTTCTTATGGATGTCTGATACTGTCCAACAACATAGTTTGGAGATTATGCCTTTAACCGTGTGTTCTTTGCCTATGAGATACCTGAGAGTTCCCATCATTACTTCTAAGTTCGGAAAGACTGACTGTGAGTCCTTGGTTGAGAATATTGTGGCCAGAATCAGATCTTGGAAAAAAAAATATTTATCTTTTCTTGGGAGGCTTCAATTGATCAAGTCAATGTTGGCAGCTATGTTTGAATTCTGGTGTAGGTTGATTATTATCCCCAAGAAGGTCATTAAATTGGTCCAAGCAGCTCTTAGGAACTATCTTTGGAATGCTAATGAGGCCAAACAATCTGGGGTCAAAGTAGCTTGGGAGGATCTTTGCTTCCCTAAATCTCAGGGGGGGTCTTGGTTTAAAGGACTTGATTCTGTCTAATGAAGTTTCAGTGACAAGGCACCTTTAGTTCTTAATCTCAAATGATTGCTATTCCTTGTGGAAGGATTGGTGCTTCACCTTCTTAGTGAAAAAGAGCTCCATTTTTATTACACCTATTCCTTCTGCATGCTCTTGGGTTTGGAGAACGATTCTGAAATTAAGGGATAAATTCTCTCCCTTTTGCAAAGTTACTATTGGCAATGGGGAGTCTGTGAGGCTTCTTACTATAGGCTGTCATGCTCCACGTCATGCTCCACTTCATGCTCCACGTCATACTCCTATTGAGTGCTTCAACCATTATCTTTTCTCTAGCTTTTGTGATTTGACCTATTGGTACTTGAAGTGGATCCATCATTTGAGGTTATGCAACCGGATCCTCATCATTCCCTCCCTCTTGAAAAAGATTTGTCCTCAAATCATCACCTACATCAAAGGGAGACAAGTCAGTCACAGCAAAAGTAGCACTTTTATTGTACTCACTGAGAAGATCTAGCTCTTAGGCATTGTCATTGAGTCTTGCAAGGACTTGGAATGGATCATCCCCTCCAGGTAGCAACTTGGAACGTTTTTACCCTGAAAACTGTTCATTTTTCATGTGTACCCAAACCCAATCTCCGAGATCAAAAACCAATTAATGACACTCTTTATTGGCTAGCTTTGCATATTGCTCCGTTCTCCTCTCAATATTGAGTTTTGCCTTCTCATGTATTTGAGTAACGAATTCAGCCTTCCTCTTTCCATCTTGTTTGTACCGAATGACATATGAGAATGTCTCGATGAACTCCACCCAACGAGCATGTACTTTATTCAGCTTGTCTTGCTCCTATAAATGCTTCAAGTACTCATGACCGTTGTGAATCACAAACACCTGCAAAAGTGAAACAATATTGCTCGGCAAAGAACCGGCGAGATCATTAGTACATAAAAGAGCCTCTTTGTACATAAGTACAATAAGAGGTTGATGTGAAAATAATGCTTTCTTGATCTCACTCTCTCTTGCATCAAAACTCTCTTTTCTCCTCTCCTGATTTTTCTCACTCCTCTCACCCAACTCTCTATTTTTCACTCTTTTCTTTTGTTCTATAACACTCCTTTTCTTGAACTCCCACTCTCTTGATTTTGCTGACTTGCTCTCTTTTTTTCATTCTTAATCTCTCTTTGTTTTCCATTCTCTATTTTCTACTTCGATTGATCTTCTTGAACTTGTTTTGGGGAGAGGGGTACAAGAGTAATGGGTTTCTTATCAATTATAAAAGTATATCTATTTTTGTAACCATCATAGGTGGCTTTTCTATCACATTTCCACGGCCTCCCCAAGAGAAGATGACTTGTTTGCATTGGCACTACATCACACAAAATTTCACCTTTGTACTTGCCTATAGAGAAAGAAACTAACACTTGCTTTGCACCTCGATTTTCCCACTATCATTCAACCATTTCAGTTTGTATGGGTTAGGATGTTTTAATATAGGCAAGTTTAGTTTTTCCACCATGTAAGTGCTAGCCGCATTAGTACAACTTTCCCCATCAATAATCATACTACACGCTTTATCATTAACAAGGCATCTAGTATGAAAAATATTTTCTCGTTGTACCTTCTCATCTTCTTTGGCTATGGCATTAAGAGCTCTTTGTTTTACAGAAAGTTCCCCATCGACCGATTCTTTAATATCGCTTCCATCTTCTAGTGGTGGCATGGACTCCTTTTCAGAATCACTTTTGATTTCCACATTCTTGCCTTGCAATGATGGTCTCTTCATCTTAATGCTAGAAAAGTTGTTATTCACCCTCTCACCAAACCTATGTTCTCTATTTCCATGTCGCAATCCCCTATCTCCAACCTTATGGCCTAATCTGCCAATGTGAGAATATCGCTCATCTTCATCAAAGTAGAAAAATCTCACAAATAAATTATTTTGATCAAAGTTGTTTTAATACATTGTGAAACCATGCTACAATAGAAAGAAAACTAGAAGCCTAAAGAGTCCTAAAGTGTTTAAATAACCTAAACTAAATTTAAAAGATAAAATGAATATAAATTGCAATAAATAAGGAACTTGTAATCCACCCAAAAGACTCATATTGGCTGTCCACTTCTAGGTTAGGATTGTCAAGTAGTCATGCTCCATGTTAACTGCCATATTGAATGCCACATCATGCTTCATGTGGAATGCCATGTAGGATGCCACGACATCTCCATGGGGCTGTCACGTTGGACGCCACGAAATGCTCCATATAGGCTGCCATGTTGGATGCCACACCATGCTTCATGTAGGCTGTCATACTCCACGTCATACTCCACGTCATGCTCCACTTCATGATCCACGTCATACTCCTATTGAGTGCTTCAGCCATTCTCTTTTCTCTAGCTTTTGTTATTTGGCCTCTTGGTACTTGAAGTGGATCCATCCTTTGAGCTTGTGCAACCGGATTCTCATTAATGCAACTCTCTCTTGAGCCTATAGCAATGCATTTAAAGGGTCATTTCCCAACAAGTTTTGAATTGACTCCTTGTGTGCTTCAGTCAATTTAACTCTAGAAGGGAGATCACTGCAAAATCTTTGGTTGCACCGCCTATGTTCACCTTTGGGTGCCTTAGGCTTCTTACAAAGTCTAAAACATTGTTGTCCCTGAAATATCAACCCCCAAACTCTGTCCAGAAGCTGCCAAAACCCTTTTCTTTCAAACCAAAACTCAAAAAACTTGATGCTACAATTGGTTTATAGGGGTACTTCTCCATTTGTAAGACAATTAGACTATGATCAGAGATGCCAGGAGGAGCAAAGAGACACTTTGTTTCAGGGAACGAGTCCATCCAGTGAATATTTGCCATGACTCTATCCAGCTTACACATAATAAAGGTTCCATCATGATGCTTGTTTAACCATGTGAATTGACAACCTGAGTATACAAGGTCCTCAACCTCAATAGTGAAAGTGCATTTGTTGAAGTCAAAGATGCTTTCATCCCATCCCTTAGCTCCTCCTGATTTCTCACTAGGGGAGGCAATAACATTGAAATATCCGGTGATAAGCCATGGGGCATGAGAAGTGAGTGGCTGGTGGGAGCACAAGGATTCCCAAAGCTTGTTCCTAATCACTTTAGAATTTGAAGCATATACGAATGTGATATAACATACACATTAGAATGCTTAATAGTAAGCTAACAAAATATAACTTGGTCAGTAGTATCCAAAACTATTACATCAAGTACTTTTGGGTCCCAAGCAACTCAAATTCAACCCCCTACAGCAAAATTGTAGTTTGCTACCACCTCCCAATTAGGAAAAATGGCCTTAGCAAGATTGTTAAGGATGAACCTACACACCAAGTTTCAAGGATTCAACATCTTAAAGATGAGCATAATCAAGAAGGCAAGGAGAAAGTTCAAGAGGTTTCTAGTCCAATCAGCATGCCTCAAGGACCAATAACAAGGTCGCAGTCTAATAAACTTCAACAAGCTATATCCACCATTTTCAAGGCTTAGTCAATTCAGCTAGTGAAGGTCTACAAGGACATCAAAGCTTTGGGATAAGTGCAACCCGAGTCCAATACAACTTGGTTCAAGTCTAAGCTATTAATGAGTTGGATTAAGTATGTAATGGGCCATTTTTGTGTTACCTATTGGGCTGAACGAAATTTGACTTTATTTAGAGTCCATTAGTTTTATTTAGCTTGATATAGTCTATTCTTAATTATTTTTTAAAATATAATTAGGTTAGTTTCATATTCTTGAGTTTAAGGATTTTAGGAAACCTTTGTGAAGGCTATAAATATGCCTTGCTAGAATGTTTCAAGGGTCTAGAATTTTAATTGAAAAGAAACCCAAAGGTTGTTTTGCTTTTTATCTTTGTGTTCTTGAGTAGAATACATGCTTTAAGAAACATTCAAGTAGATTGATTGCCTTCTTGTGGAGTGTTTCGAAACTAGAATTCAGAAGTAAGTTTTCTTTATTCTAATTCATGATCATCTATCTAAGAAATATGTTTTTCTAGTATTTTCTTAGGGGTTGTTGCCAAATTGGTTATTGGGGTTTTCACGTTAATGCTTCTTGGGTTCCTATACATAAAAGGGTTTTCAAGCTTATTCTTAGAAGTTCCGTATCATTTGGTATTAGAGCTTTGGCTCTAGATCAGGTTTTATCTCTTTAAAATTCTGTTTCTTTAATTCTGATTTCTTGCATTTTTTTGTTCTTTTGAATTCAATTTTGAGTTTATAGTTGTAGTTCAGAAAAAAAAGAAAATTCGTGCAAAAAAGAGACAGCACGTATCCAAAAAGAAGAAGNAAGAAGGGAACGAAAATAGTTACTTTCCTAATTCTAGGAAGATATTTGTTTCTGAATTTGTTACTTTCCTAATTATAGGAAGTTCTTTATTTCTAAATTCATTACTTTCTAAATTGGTCACTTTCCTAATTTTTTTTACTTTCCTAAATTCTCTACTTTCTTAAATGCACTACCTTCCTAGATTAGTATCTTTCCTAAATTCATTTTTTCCTAAATTAGTTACTTTCCTAAATTCTTTACTTTCCTAACTTTATTACTTTCTGAAAATTAGTTACTTTCCTAACTTCAATACTTTCCTAAAATTAGATACTTTCCTAACTTCTTTACTTTCCTAAATTCATTACTTTCCTAATTTAATTACTTTCCTAAAATTGGTTAATTTCCTAAATTCGTTACTTTCCTAAATTCATTATTTTCCTAAATTTGTTTCCTGTTCAACTTGTTTTGAAAATTTCAGTTTTGAAATTCTAGACATTACAAGCTATTTGAATTGTTTTAAAAGTGTGATTCACCTAAGAACATGAAAGAATAAGATAGAGTGATGTGAGGAAAACCATGAGTGAATTATTTTTTTGTTTTTGAGTTAAACACGAGTGACCCCCATCTTTTGAGTGTAAACACGTGAGGGAGTGCTTGTGAGGTCCTTGAATTATTTTTGATTATTACATTCTATTGCAGTAATGTCAAACCAAAGTGGAGATAATGATGTTGGTCATGTTCCTCATGTTATGCTACTTGAGGCTCAATGAGGAGAGTTTACACATTTTAATCAAAATATGGAGGCCATGAGGGATGCATTAGAGCGTATGGATGCAAGGTTGCAGGCGGTTGAAAGAGCAACACCAAATCACAACGAGATGCGACGAGGAGGCAGAAATCGAATGTCTCAAGTTGATGGCTTGGAAGATGAATATTTTGATTATAATGAGGATGATGTTGATAAAATTGTTGGAAGGGTCATGCCTAGAGGAGGAAGAATGTGAGAAAGTCAATTTCATGGCTGAAACCGAGGCAGTGACTATTTTGCAGATAGAAATTTGGGAAGCATTAAACTTAAAATACCTCATTTTCAAGGTAAATCAGATCCGGAGGAGTATTTACAATGGGAAAAGAAGGTGGAACTCATATTTGATTGTCATCAATTTAGTGAGGAAAAGAAGGTCAGGTTGGCGGTCACCTAATTTCCAGATTATGCTATAGCTTGGTGGGATCAATTGGTGACAAGTAGAAGAAGAAATTTGGAGAATACAATTGAAACTTGGAATGATCTCAAGTCTACAATGAGGAAGAGATTTGTACCTAGGCATTTTCATAGGGAAGTTGCAAAAACTTCAAGTTCTTAGACAAGGCAGTAGGGGTGTGGATGATTACTACAAGGAGATGGAAATGCTCATGACTAGGGATGATATAGAGGAGGATACGGAGACCACTATGGCACGTTTCTTGGCTGGTTTAAACAAGGAGATAACTGACTGAGTGGATTTGTAACCTTATGTCAAGTTAGAAGAGATGGTGCATATTGCCATCAAGGTGGAAAAGCAACTCCAAGGAAGAGGGCAGCAAGGTATGTTTCCAAACCTTATTCCAACTCTAATTCTACTTGGAAAAGGGATGGGATGAGTGATTTTAAGGGTGTAAATAAGGCTGCTAATGATGATTCAAAGGGAAATCCAAACTCGAAGAGCCTAAAGGGAGAAATAGAGACATTAAGTGTTGGAAGTGTCAAGGTGTAGGTCATATTAGCAAGGAATGCCCTAATAGGAGAACTATGACCCTACGAAATGGTGAGATAGTGACTGATGAAGATGACGGTAACAACGAAAGCGATGAGGTAGAGATGCCCGAATTGGAGAGTTGTAGTGAAGGGAGCATTGAAGAACCGATTAAGGGTGATGTGTTGGTTACAAGACGTGCTCTTAACACCCAATTGAACGAGCCTTGTAATGAGGAGCAGCGAGAGAACTTGTTCCATACAAGGTGTCATGTTAAAAGCAAGGCATGTAGTGTGATTATCGATGGTGGGAGTAGCACTAATGTGGTGAGTACAATCTTGATTAATAGATTGGGACTGTCTACTACACTACACCCACGACCATACAAGCTTAAGTGGCTTAATGATTGTGGTGAGGTCAAGGTGAATAAGCAATCTACTATCTCATTTTCATTTGGTAGATATCATGATGAGGTGTTGTGTGATGTGGTTTCTATGAGTGCTGGAGATATTTTTCTTGGAAGGCAGTGGCAATTTGGTAGGAGAGCTATGCATGATGGGTACCTCAATAGGTATTCATTCACCAAGGATGGACAGAAAATCATACTAACACCACTTTCTTCAAAAGAAGTGTATGAAGACCAATCTAAAATGGAAAGGATGAGAGTGGAGGCTGAAAAGAAAGAAAAAGAGAGCAAGAAAAGTGCTTTAGAGAGTGAAAACAAAAAGAGTGAAAAGAAAGAGGGAAAAGAAAAAGGAGAGAAAAGTGCAAAATGTGAGAGTTTAGTAGCCAAGGCAAGTGAGGTTAGACATGCATTGTACTCCAATCGACCTATATTTGTACTCTTGTACAAAGGGGCTTATTTTGTAACTAATGAACTTAACCCCTCTTTGCCTAGTGTGTTTGTTGATCTTTTGCAGGAATTTGAAGACATGTTTCCTGAGGAGATGCCTAGTGGTTTACCACCAATTAGAGGAATAGAACATCAAATTGGCTTCATTCATGGAGTTTCCTGGCCCAATAGGCCAGCATATAGAACAAATCCAAGTGAGACAAAGGAGATCCAAAACAAGTGGAGGAGTTGCTAGCTAAGGGGTATGTGAGGGAGAGTCTAAGTCCTTGCTCGGTTCATGTTATTCTTGTGCCAAAGAAGGATGGAACATGGAGGATGTGTGTGGACTGTCGAGCCATCAATAAAATCACTGTAAAGTATCATCACCCAATTCCTAGGTCATATGACATGCTTGATGAGTTATATGGTTCTTGTTTGTTCACTAAGATAGACTTGAAATCTGGTTATTATCAAATTCGAATGAATGTTGGAGATGAATGGAAAACAGCGTTAAGACAAAGTATGGGTTGTATGAGTGGCTTGTTATGCCATTTGCTCTTACTAATGCACCTAGCACATTCATGAGATTGATGAACCATGTGTTACGTGAGTACTTGGGAAAGTTTGTTGTTGTATACTTTGATGATATTCTCATTTACTCTAGGTGCTTAGATGATCATATCATGCATGCGCGTCAAGTACTAGAAATACTTAGGCAAGAAAAGTTGTATGCATAAGAAGTGTAGTTTTTCTATGGAAAGGGTTAATTTTCTTGGTTTTGTAGTGTCTAGTCAATGTATTGAGGTTGATGAGGACAAGTTAAGAGCCATTAAGGAATGGCCAAGACCTAAGAATGCTAGTGAGGTGAGGAGCTTTCATGGGCTTGCTGGTTTCTATAGGAGATTCATTAGGAATTTTAGCACTATAGCCGCACCTTTGAATGAGTTAGTTAAGAAAAATGTTGGTTTTGTTTGGAGTGAGGCACAAGAACATGCATTTAATGAACTTAAGGATAAATTGTGTGCTGCACCTTTGCTTGCTTTACCTAACTTTGATAAAACTTTTGAGAATGAATGTGATGCTAGTGGAATAGGAATTGGAGCTGTGTTGATGCAGGACCAAAGACCATTAATGTACTTTAGTGAGAAGTTAAGTGGGGCAGCCTTGAAGTATCCAACATATGACAAGGAATTATATGCTTTGGTTCGAGCTCTGCAAACATGGCAGCATTATTTATGGCCTAGGGAGTTTGTGATACACACTGACCATGAAAGTCTAAAGTATTTAAAGGGTCAAGATAAGCTGAACCGTAGGCGCGCTAAATGGGTGGAGTTCATTGAAACATTCCCATATGTAGTTAAGTATAAGCAAGGTAAAGAGAATGTAGTTGCGAATGCATTATCCAGAAGGTATACTCTAATTAATTCTCTTAGTGCTAAATTGTTGGGTTTTGAGCATTAAGGAGTTGTATCAATATGATGATGATTTTGGTGAAATATATGCATCTTGTGATCATGGGCTGTTTCGGATGATTTTTACTTGCTTGATGGTTTCTTGTTTAAGAGAAATAGGTTGTGAATTAATAAGTGTTCTATGAGGGAATTGTTGATTAAGGAAGCACATGGAGGAGGCTTAATGGGGCATTTTGGGGTAAATAAGACCTATGAGATGCTGTTAGCATATTTCTTTTAGCCTGTTATGAAACATGATGTGCATAAGGTTTGTGAGCATTGCATTACATGTAGAGAAGCTAAGTCTAGGTTGAAACCACATGGGTTGTATACACCACTTCCTATTCCTAGTGAACCTTGGACATATTTGTCTATGGATTTTGTGCTTGAATTGCCTAGAACTAGGAAATGCCGTGATAGTATCTTTGTCGTGGTTGATAGATTTAGTAAGATGGCTCATTTTATACCATGTCATAAAATTGATGATGCTAAGCTGATTGCTGATTTATTTTTCAAAGAAGTTGTGCGATTACATGGCATACCTAAGAGCATTGTTAGTGATAGAGATGTTAAGTTTTTGAGTCACTTTTGGCGTGTGTTATGGGGAAACTTAGGAACTAAGTTATTGTTTTCAAATACTTCACCCTCAAACTGATGGACAAACTGAGGTAGTTAATAGAACGTTGATTACTTTACTTAGGGTAATCATAGAAAAGAACATTAGGACGTGGGAGAATTGTTTATCATTTGTGGAGTTTGCTTACAATAGGGCTATTCATAACACTACTCATTGTTCTCCATTTGAGATTGTTTATGGATTTAATCCACTCACTCCTATTGATTTATTACCATTGCCACCTAACAATTTTGTGAGTGTTGATTAGATAAGGCTCCTCTAGTGTTTGGACCACCACACTCCATATTCCTCTATGGAAAAATTGGTGCCAAGTCTACCTTTATTTTCGGTAAATTAAAATTTTGTATAAACCGAAGAAAAAACATACAAATATACAAGGGTCATACCCCAGGCAAAAGAAACAAAAAAAAACCAACAAAACCAACACACTGACTAGCTATAAAAAATACAAGAAAAAGCAAGTCAAATGTTGGTAAGCAAGTGAGAGAAACTCTCCCCTCTCTC
>QANY01008329.1:0-48271 GCA_003255025.1 Datisca glomerata
GAAATAACCAAGAATAGTCATAATCTTTTCAATTTCCAAAATAATAATAGAAACATGAACAAAATCAATTCTTGTAGCTTGTAAGAACTCAATCAGAAAAAGAAATTAGGAAAGATAATTTTGATCTGATTGAGAATTATGAAATTTGAATGAATGAAGATAAACTATTCGATCTTAAGAGTAGTGGATATTGCTGGCCCATGCCCCTTCTAACCACTAATATTAATTTATTTTCATAATATATTTTAACTTATTAACGAATATTAGTCTATCAGTACAATGACTTTCTCCCCTGAACATGCAATCTGCCATACAAATTTAAGAAATATACCATAAGACATAAATTGTTATTAGGGCGAGAAACAAAAGAGTTCTAGAGAACATGTACCACTGAAATGGGAGAGCAGGCTATAGCACGACCACATATATCTTTGTGTATTCTAATGGGAAGCATAATATTTATTCTCAAAGATCAAATCCTAGGGGTGAAAAATAGTACCGAACCGAGCCGAACCGAAAATGATTGGTTCGGTCAGTTATATAAGTTCTCTCGGCTCGGAATTTCTGATGAACCGAAGTTTTGGTTCGGTTCGAAAATTTTGTGTTTTTGAGCCGAACCGAAACTTATATAACAGAACCACGTCGTTTTATATCCCTATGTTGTTTCTCATCTAATCTCTTTAAAACTACATCGTTTTGAATGTCTACCTCGATATATAAGCTGAAACATTAGGGTTAGGTCTCATTTGTACCCCTCCAAAATCACGCAATTGCCTTCCTTTCCTCTCTAGTCTCCAAAAACCCGACGATCTTCTCGCCTTCCCCCATATCTTCTCTTCGAAGTTCAAACTCTCTCCTTCCCACTGAGATCTGCTCGAGTCGAGATGGTGGAGCACTTGATCTCGATGATGGTTTCAAACCCTCAGATCTGCTCGAGAATGGGTTCAAACCCTCAGATCTGTTCGAGAATGGCTTCAGGCCCTCAGATCTGCTCGAGAATTGCTTCGTACCCTCAGATCTACTCGAGTCGAGATGGTGGAGCACTGGAGCTCGAGGATGGCTTCAATCCTCAGATCTTCATACCCTTAGATCTGCCTGTGGATGGCTTCGTCGACGTTCATCGTACCCTTAATCTGCTCCCGAACGATTCGTCATTATAGATTATAAGTGTTTCTCTTGATTTAGTTTAGGGTTTGTAATTATCGAACTTAAGTTTAATTTTTACTGATCTAGGATTTGTAATAGATTTAAGTTTGATTATTTCTTGATTTAGTTTAGGGTTTGTAATTATCGAACTTAAGTTTAATTTTTACTCATCTAGGATTTGTAATAGATTTAAGTTTGATTATTTCTGAATTAGGGTTTGTAATAACAAATTTTAAGTTCAATTTATGTTGATTTTTCTTGTAGACGTATTTGATTACAAATTTTATGTTTTATGTCTACAGATTCAGTGATTGGAATGAAGATTTTGATTACAGATTTAGGGTTTGAAACACGAACCGACGAACCAAAACGAAATTCACGGTCCATTTTGGTTCGGTTCTTTTGACCTTCACGATTCGGTTCGGTCCGATTTTTGCCCAAATAACCGACCGAACCAAAGCGTGAACACCCCTATCAAATCCTCCATACATGCAATTTTTAAAACTAGAAAAGGGACACAGTTAACGCACCTCACAAGAATGATTAATCAAATGAGCAATGCTTCCAGCCCTTGTAGCATCAATTACTCGTTCATCATCAATCCTAAACATGTACGTTCCAGCGCCCTGTACATGAAAAGAGCTCTAAAACTTTCTATAGCTTTCTAATGTAAGTTCCATCACACGAAACACATCTTCTAAAGAAGCCTCTTTGATGTTGTACCAAATAGGGGAACTAAGGAGATTCAGGCAGAAGAAAACGTACTACTGAATTCCATGCTAGAAAATTAATTATTTCTATCAACTATAGAGTTACGTGCAGGAGACCACGTATTATAGCAACAAGTGTCACATTAATATATAAAGGCAAGTAAAGAATCAGGTGAAGCAATTCTATTAATAATTACAAGCAACAAACTATTGCTTATGCTTGAGTAACCGTTTCTTTTCTTCAAGAGCAAGACTCAGTTGAATTTTCCTCTTACAGAACAAAGAACACTCGCTTGAATTTGCTTATTTTGCCTTTCCTAGTTTTTCTTTTCTTGACACTAAACTTGCATTTTCTTTCATACGAGAATTTAGTATTCATCCTATTTTTCATTTTGGGTTTTAAAGCATTGTTATCATTTAGCAAACATAAGTCCTTACATATTTCCTCCGCATGACATGAGATAACTAGTCCAGACTCCAGGACCTAGTTTTTGTTGGAATTACCCAATAAACCCACATATATGCAAACACACATCCAAAAACTAAAAAAGATATAGCTAGTTTGATTATCCCTACAAAGACTAGCCTATTTCACACGAAGGTGTAGGTATATGAGTTGATTTCTAAGATACAGGAATACATCCTTTGTGGTAACTGGTATCATCTGATTCTTATTAGAAAAAGGCGAGCAAACAATTCAATCAGTAGTTCATAAGACTTATAATTGTACTTACCACCAATGAATTATAAATGAAGCGCTCTCTTCTATCAGCAATAGGAGGTCTAACAAGTTCCCCACTGTATTCAATCACCTATAGAGACAGCCATTGTTAATACGACTAACTTAAGGACATGATATGATCAATTGGAAAGTTGTTTACCATGTCTCCTGCTCTATGAGGATGTTTTGCAAAGATACCAAATCCATGAATTCCAGACTTCCCTAAAGTAAGTGATCCACGTCACCACAAAGCCACAGATGAACAAGAAAACCAGTTAACTCACTTTCAGGATAAGAGGAATATAAAATTATGCAAATAACAAAAAAGTAACAGAGAGTATTGTAGGATGCCTGCATGGTTACTGATTTAATGCAAGAGTTCAAGTAGATAAAAAACATGAAGATAACCCAGATAGAATTCTAGAGGATCTTGGAATGCAGCATTGATTCATGTTGTACCACATTCAAAGAAAAAACGAAATACACTTGGATTTGTTAACTACGGTTGATTAAGAGGAACAGGAAAATGAACAAAAAACCATGCTAATTACAATGAGACTCATAGTGACAACTGCTTCGAAAATAGCTAATTCAATATTAGTGTTATCGTACTTTATAAAGGATACAATAGCCCAAAAACTTTCCAAGATGGACCAATTGCCTTGAAAAGAGCTCTCACAGAGCAGACTTTTGATTGGAAAATTCAATGACTTACATATGAATGAGGTAGGAAAACACTAAATAATTTGTCAAAGAAATCAGTAGGAAACAAGCGAAAGAATAAAGAAATGCTCTTTCTGCATTTGATTAGTAAAACAAAATCCATTAAACTACTCTAACGAGTGAAACGAAGATCGCGAATTCATTTTAAAACTCACAATGAACTTAACAGTAACAGAAATCTTACTTACCAAATGCAAGTCTCTTTCTGAAGGTCTCCCTCATGTAATTATATTTCTCAGTCATAGAAAGTATGTTATCAGGAGCATCAAGCTGAGAGGTTTTGAGCCTTTGGAGTCTAATAAGTTTAGAGCCTATAACTTCACTGGAAGGAAGTGAGCTTCCTGGCAACTCATGTTGGCAAAATCCACTAATAAGGTAAGGCTGGTTTTCTACATATAAGCGCTTCAAGGATGCTGCAGCAAGGGCCTCAGGTTCTTTCCTCCCTCTTCTTCCGAAGTAATTGTAAGGTTCTGCTCAAGTAGGGGGAAACAAGATTTCATGACAAAATAATCTGATCATGGAATTAATAGCTATGCAATAAGGAACCAATTAATATGCAACATATAGAGAGAATAGAGGTTTAAAATGCTTATAGTTGCTTTCTTATACTGCAAGCTTTAGATCTAAACAAGAACTCATTATCTTTTCCCTTACTCAAGAATAAATTTTGTACATACAACTTATCCGAACCACACTCTTTCCTGCTTGATCCAAGACCGAACTGCAAAATCAGATGGGACCATTTTGTGCATGTCACCTTACAGGGCGTGACATTGATCTTACTAACTGCCCCAACTTTTCTTTCACTGTGTAAGTAATATAGACATTGATCTTAACAAGTATTATAGACAGAGACGTATAAAGAAAACACATAGTAGGAAGAGTTGTTCTAGAATGAACACAAGGTGGTGAGAATATACCACCAACATTAACGAAACCAAAAATGCCGTAGCACAAACGTACTTGTATGAGCACGCACACGCCCATGCCCACGCCCATGCCCCCACCCGCACAAGAGAGAGAGAGAGAGAGAGTTATATTTTATAAAACAAAAAAGATATTGTTCTCTTTTTTTTAAATGAACAAGAAACTAAACTTTGAAATACCAAAGACGAAGGACAGCAAATTTTTTTTAAAATAAACAATTACACCAGGACAAATACCCTGGTATACATCATCAACTAGAGAGCCAGAATTGTGTAAGGGAAAATCAAAGACCAAAACCTGGAAATAGTTCTCCTAGTCATAAAAATGATATGCAGTCAGTGTTTTCTATTATTAAGGTAAAGATACTCTTAGAAGCCCAAGTAACAGTACAGGAACACAAAGAGAGAACAAGAAAGAGATAATGACGCATAAAAAAAGTCTGTTATAGAATTATCATAGTTGCACCATTGAGTAACAGTAACTAATGTGAATTCACAAATTAGCATTTAGCAGACTGACTAGAACAAGATACTGAACTTGATCATACCACTGCGAGCACAGCCAGATGGATTACATGATGGGATGTAGTCCGAACATCGACGAGAGGAATGTGCAATACGATCATCAGCTACTAGACGATCACTAGACGGTGGCCTATGCTTCTTACAGAAGGAAAGTAAACGAATGCACTGATCTTCTTCATCCTCATCCATAGAAAGTAGATGGAGTCTGTCCTCATCCTCAAGCTATGAATCACAAAAGTAGAATAAATACATTTACAAACAAAGTATCCAGCGACTTTATAACAAACAAAAAGATCTGGTGAAATCAGCTGCCAACTCAGCAATTAATGCTTTTTTGTTAGAAACTGAAAAAAAACTGTATCAAAACAAAAAGACAACAAACAGTGTTATATAACAGGGGATATAATGAACGCATAGAACAAAAAGAACAAATATAAAGTATACCTCAACACAAAGTCCTGCAGCACGTGCACAAAGCGGGTGATATGCTACATAACAACTATTGTTTGAACACTGTAACACATCAACAATAAAATAGAAAAAAAAAACTCAGATAAAAAATCAGACATCTGACTTTTAAAAAAATGTAACAAATGTTAAAGAAGAATTTTGGTTCAGTCACATTTGAGTACATCAATGCAGATGACAGAAGACAACTCGCCGACCTACACCTTCATATTACTCTTCATGAATGATAAAGCAAGCAACACTTAGTTCACCACAGAGCCATCAACAAACTAGCTGAATAATAGCATTAACTTTTTTTTCAGTGAATAATAGCATTAACTAACAGTCCGGCCACCACAATGAGTGGATGCCGACTTCCTCGTTTCTATGATAGGTACTTTATATCGAATCTATCATAGCAAAGAGATGGAAGAAAGCCAATTAAAGGTGCGGACAACTATCTCAAAATCCAAAAGCTTGGAGCAAGCTATGACTTACATAAAAGTAATTAACAGATAATTACACTTTAACTGAAAAGATACATCCATATTCAACAAAGCCAATCTCTACTCTGATAAGTGATCAGCCAAAGATGAAATAAAGCTGGCCAGCAATCATAGTCATTAACTTCATCTCACCCCCAGCATAAGTAATCAGCTCAAGGAGATTGAGGTTTTATATGTCACACTATGTTTAATAATAACAAGCTTACTTGGATACATGCTCCATAAGACACCCCGCAGATGGTACATAACAGCTTCCAACGATCCTGTTTAAAAATAGCACTGAAAAACATAAGTGGGGAAAAAACCATGGCTTAAATATTTTTAAGAACAAGAATTATATAAATAAAAAAGAAAGTCACAGGAAAAGTAGAACAAGAAGTCCTTCAAAGAAGCAACATAAAGTAAACCAAACTGCGCTTAATGAAATGTAACGACGATGAATTCAACTCCTTTAATTTGTTGGAATGTTGTCTTACATAGTCAAGATTTTCCATTTATGGGATGTTATAGGGCTTTAGTTCCCCTCCCCTTAACACTTAGGTTTTAAGGAGTAGAAGGCTTTTCAACTTGGTATCAAAGCTTGGTTGGGCATGTGTAGCGTGCTGCATAGTTTGGAATGTGTTTGGCATGCCGCGTACTCGGCTGTCGTATGTTGTCGTCTAGGAGAATGTATTAGAATGTTGTCCCACATCGCCTGACTTTGCCTCACTATGTCTTAGTTATATAATATTTTAGTTCTTCTCTTCTTAACACCTAGGTTTTTAAGGAGTGGATCAGCCTTGGACTTTTCATCTAATTTAGACTCCCAAAACGAAGCCAAAAGAAAAAATCTCCCACCATAAAGTCTCAATGTCACCAACTAAATAAAAAAAAAAGTCTGGACAACATGAAATTACCCATATCATAGCAGCCACAACATGAAACCACATTACTTGATTCTTTTTCTTATCACTACATGACTAGTTTCTACTCGTCTTCTCTTCCTAAAAATTAAACTGGAATATATTAAAATAAACTTGAATATATTAAAAAGCATATACGACAACCTATATAAAACCTTTTCCTCTCATAAGCAAATACATGAGTCAATTTTTCAAAAAAAAATAAGGTATTCAAGTAATAGCAAGAAGATGACAACGTTCCAAATATGCATGTATGCAACAACATTGCATGCATATGTGTCCCTTCTAGTTCGCATATGCATGTTTTTTCTTAAACTTGCATATGAAAACCTACAATAAGGGATGCTTATATGTTCCAATTGCCTACCACATGTGGATGCGATGTTATAATGTTTTTGTACATTTCAAACAAAAATACTTGCAGCCATTTTACGTAGAATGATGCTTGTATACATGCATGTGCCACTATACTGCTCCGCCTTCTAGTTCACAAAGGCATGTTTTTCTAGACTTGGATAT
This sequence comes from Datisca glomerata, assembly GCA_003255025.1. Lineage (NCBI taxonomy): Eukaryota > Viridiplantae > Streptophyta > Magnoliopsida > Cucurbitales > Datiscaceae > Datisca > Datisca glomerata. Next base: position 7,126 of record QANY01008329.1, read on the forward strand.
GGATACATCCAATTGCTTACCACATATGGATACAGTGTTAATGTATTTGAACATTTTAAACCAAAAAACTTACAGTCATCATGCATAGAATGATAAAAAGTTGCAATTTGCATTTTCAACAACAGAATGCATATGAAAATAGTAATATCATATTTTCTATAATTGTATAAACGTAGCAACGTATTACGTTTTCCCTGTTAAGCAACACCCAGCTCATACATAATAAAAAGCCTGTTATACAAAGGGCCATAGTAATATCCATTTCTCTTATGGTTCACCTTCTTTCATTGCTTTTACTCTCCTTATATATTACTCATTTCTTTAATAAAAAATGAAGTACATACTTCACCTTATTAATCCTACTCAGTCCATCAATTGGCTCCATTCTCTTAATATCAGATAAGCATGTTTCTGTGAGACATGAAAAGTGAGACAAACTAAAATATTCAAAATCTTAAAATGTTACAACAAAATCACGAACCAGGTATCCATATCGCACAAGCCAAATGAGCCCAACGCCCATCAGTCGTAGGCTTCATTGCGCCCCCTAAAAAGAGATCATAAAATTCAATTATACTAACACTAAATAAAAGTACATGATGGCATTTTATGAAATGTAAGTACCTATAACAGGACAGAGGCAGCAGGGAGGGAGACAATCAGGAGCCCCTGGGCGACATAAGTTGCATAACCAGAGCACCCCATCGACTGGTTCCAATTCTCCATAGCATCTGGCGTGGACCTAAACATAAGTTAGAACTTTCAATCTAAGAAGGTGATATGCTACCAAATTGATGACCATTTTTTTATTAGTAACAAATGGATAACCAAAATATAAAAGCAGAGAAGGAACAGCAGACCTATTTAGTTGACTCAGCAGAGCTATTTAGCTTCTCTGTTTTTTTTTTGAAGAAAGGTAAAAGAATGCTATGGCAAGTTTATGGCTTCAAAATGGACTTATAGTTCTAATTGTTTTAAAAGACTTTCCATTCTTTTTGGTCCTCTCAAGTTGGAGAGACGTTGTAAACTGATACATAGTGAGGATTGCTTATCCTTCTTGTACATTTTTTTAACATTCATGGTGTAGCAATGTTTCTTATATGTATATATATATATTTCAGCTCACTGCTACACGAGATGTGCATTAGTCAATTAAGATGAGATTGAACATTTCAGAATCCAATTCCAGTCAACTGCTTACGTTATAAGATCCAGATCAGTTCAACTGAAATTCTTTAGAAAATCTCAGATATGGAACTCTTACCATCATTCTACATTTGTCACACTGGAGGAACAGATTATTGACGTACTCCTATACACAAAAGCGAATTCAATTAGCAAAATTCCATGATATACAGCATCAAAGATCATTAATGACCAATAACACTTGGAAATTTGAGCCATGAAGGACAAACGCCAAACTGAAAAGTTTAGTTTCCTATCAAAAAGAGAGAAATTGGCTGCTGCCTGAAAGGATGAAAACTGTATTTAGTTCTTTTCAACTGCATATTTCATTCTTATAAAACATGCAAAACATGAACCACAGAGGAAAAATTAAAATTGTTGACAACATAATACAAAGATAGAAATGGATGTTTCAAGTAAAACTAGCTCTCACCTCGTCCATATGGCAGACACTGCACTTGTCAAGGTCTTTCCAGTCAACACGAACAGGTCTAAAACCAGCAGGAAAGTCTTGATACTTTTTAGAGGCTAATTTGCATGTAGAAAACTTTGACGAAGAAACTCCAGACTTAGATAAGCCCTGTTTGCACCAAGAACAAGTAATTCAAAAAGAAAAAAGGTTAAACGTAATTCAAACCAGAGTTCCTTAAAAGTAAAAAACCAATATTAGGAAATATTTCCGGGGATGTTATAATTGATTCAAACATGGGAATTACCAGAATGAAAGGCATAAAAACCAACATATGAAGGAGAATAAAAGATTTACTTGATGTATACCCGTATAAGTTTCAAAACTTCAGGATTGGAGAAACCAAACATATCAGAACCGGACTTAAAAATATTCTCTGTTCCATCTTCGGTATCAGCACCATCAGAAATATTAAGTAATCTCCTGAGCTTTTTGTATATCTTGTTCCAGCAAGCAGAGGGAGAAGATCCTTTGAACTGCAAATACACACACCCACAGAATGAAAAATTACTAGAACAAGAAACTCACTCCAAATTATCGCACATAACATATGTTAAACAAATATATGAATGTGTGTGTGTGTTTTATCACATGACGGGGAGAAACAAACTACCAGCACACATGTAACTCAAAGATCACCTATAGAAAATTACGAAAGTAAAAGAGTAAAGAAACTGTAACAGATGTTAAACAGATAATTACACTCTCTTCTCCATTCCTTTTTCTTAATTTGATTTTTCTAGTTTCTAACTTAATCCAGCACTTGTGCCATCCGAAAAAAACAAATCGTAATATTCCATGACAGTTCAGGGCCATCCAATAAAACATGTTTCCTTGGTACAGAAGGATCACTGGGCCAACAATGATGGTTAAAAAACTATAATGAAGTGGTAAAATGAATTCCTTTCACAATGTTCGATGTAGAAAGGTATTAGACCACCATGCATAAGAAAACATTTAGCAACAAATGTTTCCTACTGGAAAAGATGCTAATATATCTAAATATGACTCCATGAATGCCAAAGAAACTTCTTAAAGCCCATAGAGTTGCAGAACGAAGCTGGTGGATACACACATTCAAAATTCTAAGCATAATATATTATATTAAAGTTAAAAAAGTATACAAGTATCAAGAAGTAAGTATCTGCCACTCCATAGCAATAACAATAATGCAAGGCGAGCATAATTAGGTAACAAGAAAAAATCACAGAGCGAAAAAATATAAGCAAAACAAACCATAGATAAAACAAAATCTCACTGATTAAATTACAGAAGTACCTGCTCTCCATTATCCAATGTTACTCTGAATAAAGGTCGAATCTTCAACTCAAAATCCCTCAAAACTTCCATTTTATATGAAGTACAAACCTTAGGATCTAGAAGCCCCATGTTAGAAGGGGAAAAATTGTCAGCTGAAACTAACACATGAAATGAATCTGATTCATATGAATGGAGAAACTTAAGAAAAAAAACATGGCAGAAAAACCTGATTTATGTGATATACTTATAACTAATGTACAAAGACATTCGACCTGTCAATGAAGCAAACTTCCTTATAGCAGTGTAGCCTTCGGGCCAGATGAATCCATTATCCTGGAAATGTTCTGAATCCCTAACAATCTTTCCTGGAAAAAGAATTCAATATACCCATAAGTTGAATGAAGGGCATTGGAAAAGGTATGTGTATTGAATAAAAAGAAACAAATACAAAAAATCAACAGATTATCCAGCTAATAAAAGCATTGGATTGAGAATTACAAGAAAGAACATTGTGAAAGGAATCTAGGAGAGAAGCTCCCGATTTAAAAATGATTATCCAAGGGAAAATTTGGGCCATCCCAAGGTCAGTTTCTTGTAATATGATTTAACCAAAAAAATGGAATGATTTTTCCAGTAGGGGGTATGATTATTTCCATATCCACCAACATTACATGCAGCTTTGCTTTGAGAATACTCATGAGACCACAACTGAAAGAATCATAAAAGTCAAGCAGACAAAAAAAATTCTGACAGCTACAAAATCTGCACATCAACTTAGTAGTAAGTACTAAAAGAACCAATGCAAGATGGGTTCAAACAGTTTCGCCTTTGATAACAGCGCAACTAATATTCACCTTTCCCCTTAAAAGAGGAGTTTCAACGTTCCAATCATTGTAGTACCAAGCAACTAAAATAACAATATCTTAGATGGACATCAATAACACTGAGAAATGCATTAGAAGCATGAGAGATCAAGAACAAAGGATATTCTCCTTAAAAAAACGGATATTCTGGATGGCAAGAAGGAACTAGCAAGATATGTTTTTGGATAAGTAGCCTATAAAAATGTAGTAGTATTGATCTGATAGCAAGAAAAAACATACCAAGGCTTACTATTTGCAAGTCTCCAACAACATATGGAGGAGCTCCTATGCCATCCACTGATTGTTCTGTCCCTCCTTCATGTTCTTCACTTGAATCTGTACTTAGTTCGTCCTCTCCACTAACACTGTCACAATCACCTACCCGGATTCTATTTTGCAACCGTACCATACTGACTGGAAGCTTCTGCTCACTTAGGTACCTGCATAAAATGCGTACTTTCAAAATGAAAATAATTAACTTGAACAGAAACAGAGAGACGACAACATTAGCTTTATAGAGAAATAACCACATGACTATAGGGTGATGAATCAAATACTACGTAAACAGAAAATTCTTGGTACGAGCACATCTATTCCGGACGTGGACATGCTATATTAAATCCAGGCAACACTTCAACATCCTGAAGCACTCAAAGAGACTACAAAGTTTATATTTGGTTAAAATAAATTACAAAAATGTACGTATCAAACAAAACTAGCAGCTTAGTTCTCTAGGGTAAAATGAAATAAAATAACATCTAAACGTTACATTTTTGCCTCTTCCAAACTCCGGAAAAAACGAGGTTTCTTGCACTTCAAGTGGAAAGAAGAAAGAAGTCCTCTGAGGAATGAGATAGTTTGTTTTACTCTAATCCTGCACAATCATTTAAAAGTAACTACATGAGTTTGAGGAGAAGAGCTTGCTACAAGTTACATGATTTGAGAATTTCCATATCACTAAGAAACATAAACCTTGCAAAATCATGGCTACCGAAAAATTGAACTGGAACTGATCTTCCTCCTGAAGTTTTGCTTAAACCCTTATGATGACCAATAAGTGATTCATCTACAACAAGTGCCGGCCACATTGCATGACCTGCTCTAATACAGATTAAAAAAGTAATTAGCATAATAATTCGAACAATAAGAACATTGAACACAGATGCACAAACTGACAGAATTACTTGTAGAACGAGTGTGAGAAAGAAAAGGAGTGTGTGTCAAAAGGTTCTTTTAGTTTCGATCAACAAGTTGTTACTACATTTCACATCATTGAGAACCGAGACACCAAACTCATCAGATAATTGTACTAGCCAAATTAAGCGCCTGACGCTGCACAAATGTCAAAGATAACCACTGCATCCGACAAAAAGTCGTCTTCCACGTCATGAAGCAGAACCAAGAATAGTTCTTTAGCAAGAAGAGCTACTAATTCATCCTATCATTGTCTAGTTGAAGAAAAAGTAGATGCAGAAATAGTTATTTTCAAGCCAAAATCATATCAGGTTGGTATCAGACTATTACTAATCTATCTTCTGAGATCAACTGCCTGACTTTCTCTTTTTCTGCAATTAGCAGGGAACTAGTGGATATTTTCCCTAAGCCAACAAACTGGGATAAACATAAAGACAGAAATTTACTCAGCACAAACCGGTAAGCTTTGCCCAGATAATGTCACCAGGTTCAAGATCTAAGCAGTCATCCAAGCTTGCAGCCAAGGCAACCATCTCATTGTAATCATAAGCATCGCCATCCACGGTGTTAATACCGCAGCTCAAGTTCAAATGCTGCATCTCTTCAGGAGAAATATAAAATTTAATTTTCTCGTTTGAAATAATCAACTCTTCCTTATCCCCGTCTTCATACTCCACCTGCATTGCATGTCATTCATGATAAAATTAGTTCTAACAACTATCCAAGCCCTAGTCACCATGGCAAATAAATATAAACCGCAAAAGTAGATGAGTAACAAGCACAAACTTAAATAAAAAGAGGATGTACATGATGGTGACCAGTCTCCTTATTATAGCCCAAAACATGTCCAGAATACCAATCAGCATCCAATGGCCAGTAAACCTACCATACCCTGAACAAGCTTAGCTTTCTTTATCCTTTTACAAATTCAAGCATATAAGGCCAAATCAATCCAAGTTGTAATCATGTACAAAGACCTAACCTTGCATTGCAATCCAATAAATACTTTTGGATCAACATTCTCGAAACTCAACCTGTTTGAAGCCAGATTAATAATCTCCCTCAAAAAAACTGAAAGCTAATAAGTGGAGTCGAGTGAAAGAACGAGAAGACTGTGAAAGTGAGGAAGTGAGTGAGTGTGCATTTGAAAGAGAGAACGTGTTGTGTGCAATCTGAGAAACCGAAAATCAGCCCAGGTATGACTTCTAGGACCGCAAACTTAAATGGAACTCAAGTATGAAACATACCTAACCCATCTCTTCGTGGAAGGTGAATCATACGAAGTCTTATGGGGATTCTCTGAAGAATTGCGCTTCCTTTTCCTCGAACTCCCACTACTATTAATATTTACATTAATCTTACTATTATTATTATGACTACGGGAATCTCTTAGCCTAGGACCATTTAGTGCACGTAGAACACTAGAATCAATATCCAATTTGAGAAGCTCATTCCTTCCAAACTTGCTTTTCTTCTTCTTCTTCTTCTCGAGCAATCTACCGAACCGAGGATCACTAAGTCCATCAATTCTATCATTTGCACGGTCCTCAAAATCACGAGTTTCAGATTTCACGACAATTGTGGAACCCAAGTCAGCCCTGGCGGGCAATGAGTCATATAACGATGGGTTGTCAGAAGAATGGCGAGGCATTTTACAGCGGCGAGAGTAGACGTGGAGGAGAGGAGGTGGCTTAAATTCAGGATTATCAAAATGGTCGACAAGGAGCCTACGAGCCTTAACTTTCTTCGACATGACGTTGGAGGAACCGCTGGCACTGACGCAAGGGGACGTAGCGGAATAGACGTGATCGAGAGATAGGTACCGGATCGGAGTATCTGTGGTGAGAACGTCGATGTCGCTATCTTCCACCACTTTTTCCCCCTGTTCTTGTTCTTCTCGTCGTTTTGGCTTGAGATACAATGCCATTGAGTGAAAGGAGAGGAAAGAGCAAAAGACCCAACACTTTTGCTCTCTCTCTCTCTCACTCTCACTCACAAGCTGGCGATTAACTACTTGAGTGAGTTAAAAGAGATAATCAGTGAAAGGTTTTTGATAATTGGGGAAGAAATTAGAGGGGTTGGTTAGGGTTTATCAAAACAGAGGAAAATGAGAGTGACAGAAATTCTCCTTTTTGGAGGGAGGGATTCGCAAAAAAGAAAACGTTTCCCGCCGCATATGCAGAAGTCACTTTCCCCAATCTTGTGTCTACTCATTTCTATCATGTCTACTCCAGTCCCATCGGGCACTCATGGTCATGGATGTCAAAAATTGCCCACCAGCTGCCCGCCAGCCTTTTAGTTCGCTCTATCATTACTTATTAGCCCTCTTTTTAATAAAATTATTGATGACACCAATCAACTAGTCTGTTATTTTCTTAGTATTCTCAAAGTCTAATTAATTCCAACATTATATGTTGGATAAATAGAAGAAAATCAATATTGTCTAAAAGAATGTTTGTAACAAACATCATGAAAAATAAAATAAATGATTGTTTGGTTCGCGTAATAGAATGATCATCATAATTTAATTATTTATAAAATATTATTGTTAAGTTGGTGATGCATGATAATCTATGATGATGGGTGATTATCAATGATTGTTATGTTTGTTATAGGTTAATTTTTGTTGTGAATTTGTGTAAATAAGAAGAAGTTATTTAAATACGTTTTTAATTATATATTAGGGAGAACTGCAAAAATGGTCGTTTTTCTAGCTCAAGTTGCAAAAATGTCCATAAATTTTTTTCACAAAAATAACCGAAAAGGACGAAATATGGTAAATAACTCATTTACTATTATGTAATTTTGGTAAATATAATATTTACTGCAGTCATATTCGGCCATTTTTGCAAATAAAACTTTTTTTGGCCGTTTTTGCAACCCCACCCCCGAAACTTGTATATTACTATTAGCCCTATATGTTATCTAAAAAATATTTTGATGTCCAATTTTAATATTAATTTTTTTAATTAATATTTAAATAAATTAATGATGCTAAACTAAATTTAAATAATATTTTTAATCAAATTAATAAAATAAGAGATAAAATAAAAAGAAAATTTTAACGTTAATTTTAGTTATTTTTTATTAATATTTAAATAAATTAATGTTGCTAGACTAAACTTTAATAAATTTAATTTTAAATTAATTAATAAAATGAATTTTTTTAACATTTTAATTAAAAAAATTAATAATTAATAATTTAACAAAATAAAATTTATTTAATTCTATTTAACGTTTAAATAAAATAATAAAATCAGACTAGATTTAAAAAAATAATTAAATTAATAAAAAAACAAGAGATAATAAAAAATTATTTTCACTTTAAAATTTAACATTAACTTTAATTAATTTTTTTAATATTTAAATAAATTACTAATCGTAAACTAAAAATTAATAAAATTTATTTTAATTAAATTAATAAAATGGGAGAGAGTGTGAGAAAGTATATTTCAATGAGGGTACGAAAGTAATTTTGTTTTATTTAGAATTGTAGTGGAATTGTAAATTAGGATTGCTTTTATTTTATTCTGTAATTTAATTGACTCAAATGAGTGCAAATTAGGATTGCAACCTTATTTAAGAATTACTCCAAATAAACATGTTCGTTCAATTACAAATGGATTGCAATAGGATTACAAAGGTTGATAGCCCAAAACAAATGGGGCTTAGGAACAAAAAGTTAGAGCAATCCACTAGCGATTAGGAGTAACTATACAGGGGTTCTTAGATGCTAAATGACCTGTAACATGATTACCCACATGGTAAATGTGGGTTCCAACAAATTTCATTTGAGAGAGAAAACTCAAACATCTATCCCAAGCAGGCGACAAAGCCAAGGAATCTTATGAGAATGGGAACGAAGAATGCCTACCAAATAAATAGAATCACTCTCCAACCACAGCTGGCGCTAACCAAAGGTCTAAGTATGAACAATCGCACGAACGACATTGGGAATTTCAACCTCGAAAGCAAACTAAATGTTAAGAGGAATAGCGATGCAGCCCTTAACAAAAGCCTCTAGAAGATAAAAAAATGACTACACAACCAACAATACAACGACCACTGAAAGTTGCTCCATCTATGTTAACCTTAATCTAACATGATGGGGAGATGCCAAACTTATAGAGTACGTGGGGACTTAAAAGGCAACCAGAAACATGAAGTCGCCGAATAATCATTATTGACCCTAGTCAAGGTGAATTTTCATGATGACAAATAATTGTTTAACTAATATTTTATAGTGCAGAAAAATTATCATGTACAAAATAAAATATAAACACAAGATATAAGAATTGATCTAGTACATCAAGAAAAATATCACACCAAAAAACAATGATCGAATTTGGAAGGCTATACATAATTGATATATCGCGAGAAGTCAACCAAAGAGAAAAATGGTCAATACCAAAAATGGAATCAGACCTGACTAGCAAAAGGGACAAATACGTCGAATCGGGTTTGGTTTTGGTCCAATCAATGATCTGACGGGACACTAGCAAACCAGTTAGATTTAGTTCACCAGTGGGCTCCCAATCAGTAAAACGGTTGTCCAATCAAGGAATTTTATTCCTTGATTAAAAGCCAGTGGTGTGGTTGCCCGAAAATCGGTGCACCGGGTTGAATAGTGTTTTCACATCTATTATATACCCCTCAGCTCCTCATTTCCTTCACACCTCTCTGACAAAGATTTATAAAGTTTATATTTTTCAGAGGCTTGTATTTTCTAGCGTTGATTTGCCACAAATTTGATAGAGAAGCTATAAAAATACTACGAGCAAAAAATTCAAAGATCTACACTTTGAGAGAGTGAGTGATTTTGTAAGAGATCAAAATCTCGATCAAGTTGCATTGTCAATGTTTGACTTGCACCATAAGCTAATAATGTTTGTAAATATTTGGTCTTCACCCAAAAGAAGATCGCGTGGAAAAAATCTTAAAGGAAGAATCTTTGAAGCGTGGACATAGGATGATAGGTTATCTAGAACCACATAAAAACATCATTTGTCAAATCTCTTATCCCTACTCTCTTTATTTACGTGCACAACATATCATTATATATATAGGTGTTTTCGCACCTACATATACTCCTTAGCTCCTCATTTCCTTCACACCTCTTTGAGAAATATTTATAGAGTTTATATTTTTTAGAGGCTTGTATTTTCTAGCATTGATTGCCATAAATTCGAGAGAGAAGCTTGAAAAATACTACAAGCAAAAAATTTAGAGATCTACTCTTTGAGAGAGTGGGCGATTTTGTAAGAGATCAAGATCTCGACCAAGTTACATTATCAATGTTTGATTGGCGCCATAAGCTGATAGAGATTTGTAAAGGTTTGGTCTTCACCCATAAGAAGATCGCAAGGAAAAAATCTTCAAGGATGAATTTTTGAAGCGTGGGCATATGATAGGTTTTCTCAAACCACATAAAAACATCATGTGTCAAATCTCTTTTCCCTACTCTCTCTTATTTACGTGCACAACATATAATTATATATAGGTGTTTTCGCACCTACATATACCCCTCAGCTCCTCATTTCCTCCACACCTCTCTGACAAAGATTTATAGAGTTTATATTTTTTAGAGGCTTGTATTTTCTGGCGTTGATTGCCATAAATTCAAGAGAGAAGCTAGAAAAACACTTCAAGTAAAAAATTCAGAGATCTACTCTTTGAGAGAGTGAGCGATTTTATAAGAGATCAAAATCTCGACCAAGTTGCATTATCAATGTTTGGTTGGCGTTATAAGCTAATAGAGTTTGTAAAGGTTTGGTCTTCACCCATAAGAAGATCGCTATAAATAGATTACATAAGCACTATTTGGCAGCACAACAAAGATGACAACGAGAAGAAAAAATTTATAACCACGAGCACTCAACGTAAATCAGTATGAACTTTCCTATGAAATAAGCACGAGTGAAGATGGACCGAGAAAGAGGAATCAATGCCATCAAAATCTACTTACTGTAACTACTCAAACTCTCAACCTAAAAAAGAGAGACATAAGCAGTCGGACAAGATACGACACTATCTAATGGAATGTACAAACCAACTAGTCATAGTTCACCACCATGCCCTCAATTTCAGAAGTAAGTGTCAGGTGGGAAGAATGAAATGATCTAGGAAGTTACCAACCCCATGTATCCATATAACATTTTAGGATTCTGAAGGGGGTTGCAACAAATGATGATCTTCAACTTAATTAATCAACGAAGGACCAAATTCAACCTTGGAGTGACGATCAATCAATCACTAGATGTGATCATCAAGGGAACATATTGATATTTTAGGCCTAGCCAAACATAAGATGAGACATACCACTATCTCAATCTATGATCTAGGGTGAAATACCAGTCACAAAGATAAGAAACAGAGAGAATCCTTAATCAACAATATGTAAGGGAGATTTTTTAACATTGTCTTGTTAAGAATGCAGAGATCATTAATGTCAAGACCACCATCCTCTTTCAGCTTATAACAAGGCTTTCATGCTATTTGAACAGGTTAATGTGTATCGACTAGTCTGAAGGAAGTTTTTAATAGCGTCATTTCAAATTCGTCAAAAGAGAAGAAGGCTAATGACAAACTTGAAAAGATTGTAGAAATGAACCTTGAATCACCGACCTAATGAAGCGTAACCTACCTACCATGGATAAGGAAAACCTTGCCAAAATTCAAGTTTGCTCAATCTTATATGCCCATAGGATCAACCAACAAAGTCTAGGAGTACCAATGAAGAATTTCTTGCCTTATGTATTCTACACATTGAAAGAAAAAAAATGATCTGGGGCCTTAAGATGCCCCTCCTAAAATAGATAGATGATTTCTACCAATTAACTCCTTAGCTTGAGAAAAATCTATAAGTATCAAAAGTATCTAAAATAACGCACAAATTTTTGAGGAGCAGCCTTGCAGAAAAGTAAAACCTTGTCTAGATACAAAAGTGTCATTACAATAATAATTGTTTGATATGATTGAAATTAATAACACTAAAAGAGTAAAGTGAAATTACAATTGCAGAGTAGGAAACTACTTAATATCAGTGAGATATTCAATGAGAGAGAGAAAGGGCTTGTATGGACAATTCCCTTATCAATCACTTTATCTAAATCAATTCTGCTCCAATTGTTATAGCATCTCAGTAGCACTACCTTAGCTCTTAAGCACAATAAACTATCATTTTTTAGATTACCAATTCCAGTCGTAACTATCTTATGCCTAAGCTTAGTCAGATTTGAGATTAGATCATTAAATTCCAGCCAAAAATGTTGTAAGACAAGTTCATATGTCTATGTAACTCACAAAGTATTTAAATCTTCACGATTCCATATTCATGTATTTTTAATTTAAACACTCAAGCATCAATTAAGTCTATTCCATTAAACTAAGTCCTTTTAGATCTTAATCTAACTTGCATTCCAATAGAAATGACCAATCACTAATACAAATTAACTTTTTTAAAGCTTACTTAATTGAAATATCAAAGAGAGCTTAACAACAGAAACAACATTAATAAGATAAAGTAAAATCTAAGTTCATGTTACCATACTAGCCGCCGAGTGTTTACCTCATAATGAGATCAAAGTTAAAAATGGAATATCCCATTACACTTTTTCTGGCAGACTAAGAAATAGAATGAAGCTAAAACAGAGAGTGAAATGAGGTAAAAATGAGAGAGAAAAGAATAAAAATAAACAAATTATTCTAAGCCTTATCTTCTTCCTTGAATTCCTTCCTTTTATGTCATCTTCTTCCTCTTCTCTTCCTATGCAAAGTCTCTTTCTTACCAAGCAATGTCTTCTCCTTTTCTGGTATGTCCAATCCTCCTTCCAAAAATAGATGTACACCCTTTTTATATGGGCCTCAAGATTAGGGTTCTCCATTACACGGGGACGCGTGTCAAGCTTCCAAGAGTTAGGGATCAAGATAGCAGGAGCTGAGGACACCTGTAATAATAGCTTGAGACGCACAAGAGTCTCTTTTTTGTGTTTAGCGCCAGCTAGACTACGCGACAAACCACTCGCCAAGCTAGCGATGCACTGCTACAGCTATAACAATATTAGGAATTGCTACAACATCGAAAGATATCAAGCTCTGCAAGGGGTCCTGCACCGAGGAAACTTTAACGCATAAAATTGATTAAAAAACTAGCAAGGCTAGTATAATAACAAAACTAACTCTAGGAATAAATAAACAACAAATAAATAAGATTTATGCAATAAAAACATTAAATCACCCTAAATTAAGTAACAATTCAAACTCAGGAATGCTAAGATAACTCTAAAATATTAGAGTTATAAGCTATTATGAAAATAAGGTACATTGCATGTAAACTGTGCAAAAGGTAAATGCTTAACACAAGTGGGATATCTAAAACATGGGCAGTGTACAAGTACACGCGTCTGAATTAAGTGCGATATAAATTAGGTACATCGAATATAGAAGGGGTAAACTAAACCTTCTAATGCATTTAAGGGTGATAACATCAACATAATTGGCGTAGTGTGCACTGAAAAGAGGTACATCGTACCTTCTAAGAGGTATGAAGTATTGAAAATGTTTCTAAGGTACACCACACATTTTTAACGCATAAGAAGTACCTCAAATGCTTAAGGAGTACACGCATACAAAATGTAAGTAACATATACGTAAAATAGGTGGGATAACATAAATAAAATATTTCCCACATAAATGAGGTAGCATCAAGAGAAACTTGAGGTGTGAATTAGAAACTTGATGTCTCAATGAGAAACTTGATGTCTTCAAGTGAGAAACTTGAAGTCTTCAAATGAGAAACTTGAAGTCTTCAATGAGAAAAATGAAGTCTTCAAGTGAGAAACTTGAAATATCAACAGGGTCCTCAAGAAACTTTAATGTGAAAGTCATATTCGCTTTCAATTAGGAAATATGATAGTGGATCAACTCAGCTCAAGTTTCCATAAGAATTTTGATTAAAACAAACCAAACCAGTCAATAACTTTGGTTCTTGTGGAAACATGAATTATTGAAGCTAAACTGTCTGAATTCAAGTTTAGAATTTATCAAATGGTCAAATATCATTACAAACTATGTCAAACTCTCATTACAAAGTATGCCAAGATTTTACAAAATGATCAAATCTCATTACTTAATTAATGCATTAAAGGTGAAAATTTTTTTTTACATATCTTGTAATTCTCAAGCTCATCAGGTTGAACACTTTTCGATGGCGTCGCCCATTCTCTAATAACTTATACTAAGTTTCCCCAAGTACATAGAGCCATCCCCACTTGAAATCCTTAAGAACCATCTTAAAGACAAAGTTTCATAGCTCTCAATGCTCATTGGTCCCTGTAGAGAGGCTGAAGCAGACAAGATGTGGCAATATACTTCAAGACTAATGGTTGATTGAACCCATTTTCCTATCTATCTTTTCTTCAATCTCTCAAGGGAAGGGATAGGCAAAACTATAAACGACTGAAGCCGAAGCGTTGAAAATGTAAGCCTAAGCCCAGTGATGAAAGAATAGTAGGGAACAAAGGGAGTAAAACTGAAATGCTATGTGTTCTAGGTATTCCTCCTTGATGTTAGGAAAGACATACAAAAGAATTTGAGGAAAGATTTTGAGTATAGAACAAGGCATAATCAGATTACAAAAGGGGAAGTTCTTAGATCAAAATAGCATCAAAGTTGAAGATGCAAGAAGAATCATAGAGAAGCTTGAACACTCCTAAAATGATCATTGCCTATTTATAGTAAGGATTGGAAACCCACAATCACATTGAAATGCTATGCTTTCCATTTAAGTTAGCTTACAAAATTCTATTAGATATTATATGCAATATTCAAACATATAATAGAATTTAAAGACCATACATGTAATCTGAAAATTACAACAAAATTATCAAAAACTATAAATTGTTATAATGTGGAATATGAATATGAAACGAACGATATGATGGAGATATTCTGGATCTTCGAACTGAGCAAGTCCTATGTATCACACAGTCTCTTTGCCTCCTCAGGTGGTTGCTTGGGTTCATTAAGCATATGTCTTCTAGAATGCAATGGCAGAATAAACCGCTTCGTGCACCACTAAAATTGCTTCGGCGAACTGATCAGAACCCTATCTCTATTGCACTGGAACTCAAAATTTTTCTACACACTACTAGAAACTTAGAATCAAAGAAGGAAACAATTAGAGAGTATATGAAACTGTTTGAGTTTGGTGTGTTATAATGAACATAGGATGTGTCAATTTACAGGGGTTTTTTAAAATTGAAAAATTGAATTTAATTTTGAAATAAATTAAGGGTTACTTTTGAAAAATGGCATTTATTTCATAAATTTTACTTAATAAATTTCAGAATTAATATTGCAATTTAATTCTAAAATAAATTTCAAAATTAATTAGACAGCTTAATAGTGCATTTATTTTGATAGTTTCAGAATAAAAAGTTGGAAGAACGATCTATACAAGTGTAAATTGATCACACGTTCACATTTTTCCAACTTCATGGGTGTACTTTGTGCATTAATTTCTCCTTCACCCAAACATCGTGTTTGACCATATGAATACCATCCGCCATGAACCATCAACATAAGATGTGGGTCCCACTCAAAATCGAGCCTCAATATGTTACCTCAAAACAAAACTTACTACCAATTAATTCTCATTTTCCAACAATCCTCCACATGATTGAAACTAACAGAGGATACAGAAAGCTGACAACTCAATGATGCTTATGACTTGGTGATAAAGTTCAACGAACGAATACCTGCATAGGATAGGTAGGTTTTACCTTTTAGACCTTCCCCTTTGAAAGTACATTTACTTTACTGGCTAATCACTAGACACGCTTAGCTAGCGCAATACCTGTAGTAGGAGATACCATAGTGACTTGGGTTTGGGGTGGTTTCTCCATGGACAATGCCACCTTAAATCATTTTTTTAGTCTTCATCATTTACAACATTTTCTTTTAGTAGGTGCCAGTCTTCTTCATCTGGCCGCATTGTATCAAGTCTTTGAATTGTTCTCTCATCTATGTAAATGATGACATACCTCACACATATATATTTTTTCTGGTACAATTCAACTCTCATTGTTATGTTCGTTTTGGCCATGAACACACATCTGGATCTATGAGAACTTCTAAGAATTGAGCCCTGCACAATTTTATTTAGAAGCGTCCCCATTTCTTTCTCACATCTGTGATCTCTTGATAAAGAGTAACATGTATTACTCATCTCAAATTTTCGACGCTAAAGAATCATTAAAAACACAACTTAACCTTTCTTTATGGGCATCTCTATTTCATTGCAGGAATGAACATGAGGATAACCCCCACAGTGATCTGACTAAATATTTATTATTAGGTTGTCACTTCGAACATAGTTCTTGGGATCTCTAGTCATCTAGGTTTGGTTTCCATTATATCAACTTGCTCTTCATGGGATTTAGTCCCGTTTCCCTTGACGATTTATCAGTTAACTTTATATTTAACTCTTTGGTTAATGGATACACAATATTATCTCTTGACTTCACATATTCAACAAAAATAACTCATGTTAAGAGTAGTTGTCTAATGGTGTTATGCCTACGACGTATGAGTCTAGACGTACCATTATAAATGTTGCTCTATGCCCTTCCAATTGCATTGGCTTCAGCCATAACAAAATATTTTCTAAGAAATTATATAGCCATCAGCCTCTTCACTACACTTATCTAAAGTGAACTCGGATTCCATTCTGGATTGAGCTATACATGTTTGTTTAGAAGTTTTCGATGACACATTTGAATATTCTAGTGTAAGCACATACCGACTAGTGGACTTCGAGTCCTTTATATCAAATATCTAGTTTGCATCAGTGTATCCTTTAAGAACAATTGAATATCTAATCTAGTGCAACTCATAACTATGAGTATACTGTAAGTACCTAAGTACTCTGACGATTCCCCAGTGATCATATATTGCATTACTCGTGTATCTACTCAGTTTACTAACTAAGTATGTTATGCTGGTCTCGTATAACTCATTAAGTACATCAGACTTTCTATCACTCTAGAATACTATAGTTGAGAATCACTTTCTCCTTTATTCTTAAATAGGTGTAGATTTATATCTATCGACTTTATGGACATACCATAATCATCCTTGTTGAATTTATCAAGTATTTTGTCAGTATAATGTGATTGACTAAGACCGAGAACATTCAAAGATCTTGAGATTTTAACTCCCAAAATTACATAAGCTACTCCCATATCTTTCATATCAAAACTTGAGTTCAACATCTTCTTGGTAGATTTGATCTTATCAACACTACTAATAATGAACATGTCATCAACATAAAGGCACAAAATGACAGCCATTTTCTGGACATAAGCCCATTTGTCACATTCATTTATTTTAAAGCCATTTGCCATCATGACACGGTCAAATTCATCATGCCATTGTTTTGGTGCTAGCTATAAACCATATAAATATTTTACTCATTTACATACTTCATTTTCTTTCCTTCGAGCTAAAAAAATCCTCAGGTTCTTCCATATAGATTTCTTCATCTAAATCTCCATTCAGAAATGTAGTTTTCCCATCCATTTGATGTACCTCAAGATTTCACAAAGCTGAGATTGCAAGTATCATCCTAATGGAGTTTATTCTCAACATATGAGAAAAAGTATCAAAAGTAATCTAGGCCTTTACATTGTCTTGAACCTTTAATTACAAGCCTAACTTTATACTTCTTAATTGATTTGTCTCCTTTAATTTCTCTTCAAAATCCATTTATATTCTAGTGGTTTACATCATAGAGGAAGGTCCACTAGTTCTTAAGTATGATATTGCAAAATTGAATCAATTTCACTTTGAACAACCTCTTTCCACAGAGGTGCTTCTGAAGCTTTGAGGTTCACTTTCTAGCAAATAGGTTAGAAAGATATGGGCCAACATATTTTTATCTCCTAGCTCTTTTTATTCGCCTAGGTTCATCCTCAACTTCATTTTGGGTTCTAGGTTTTGACGGTTCTCATTTACAGTCTCACTTGCAATCTCATGAGTTTGTTTAGACGAACTTGATTGCTCTTTGGATTTACACAAAAATACATGTTCAAAGAAAGATACATTTCTAAATTCCATAATCATGTTTTGTGTATATTAAGGATTTATGACTAATACACAAGAAACTGATAGCATTACTATTATGCGCATAACCAATGAAGATGCAACCAATTGTTTCTAGACCTATCTTTACCTTCTTGGGTAAAGTTATTACTACTTTGGAAAGACATCCACGCATTTGTACGAATTTGTAGGAAGGCTTTCTTCTTTTCATAAAAAGCTTCTCCCCACATTGGGGCAACCCAGAACTTATTTCTTTCAAGGTACAATTTTTGCGTTTAGTAACACCATTTTGTTGAGGCGAATAAGGTGTTGTGGTTTGGTGTATAATTTTGTGTTGTACACAAAAATCTCCAAACGGTGATTCGTATTCACCATCTTGGTCACTTCTTAACGCCTTAATCTTCATGTTGCGCTGATTCTCAAATTCATTATTATAGAGAATAAACTTCTCTATAGCTCCATCCTTGATTTTAAGCAAGTACACATAGAAATATATCATGCTATCATGGACAAAAGTAATAATATACTTATTATCACCATTTGTTTGTACAAATTTTAAATCACATAGACCATTGCAAATTAAATAAAGTGGTTCTGAGTTCTTTTCAATTGATTGTAACGATGACCTTGTTAATTTAGCTTCAACACGTCTCACACTTATGTTTGAAAAATATGGGAAGCTGTTATATGATGTAAGATAATTAATCTACATAAAGTATCATAATTAATATAACCTAGCCTACAATGTCATAAATTGGAAGGCTCAAACAAGTAAGAAGAAGAATTATTATTCACATTAATAATTGGCTTAACACTCATTACATTAAGCTTAAACGACTCATCAGTTATATAGCCCCTTTTGACATACTCGAAAACTGTGTTTGTTGAGTAAAGAGACGGATACCAGATTCTTGCGTGTCTCTGGCATGTACAAGACGTTGTTTAGAGTTAGATCCTTTCCAAAGGTGATCTTTAAGATCACTTTACCTTGACCCTTGACCTCAGGCGTAGTCGAGTTCCCCATGAACAATATTTCCCCATTATCAATGGGTTTAAATGAAGAGAATAATCATTTTTCTAAGTAAATGTGATTAGTAGCACTAGTGTCAATCCACCATTCCTTCGGATTGGACTTGACCAAATTCACTTAAGAAACCGTTGCAGATAAAGACGCCATCTACCATGTTTGCCTCCGCCTTTAACACTTAGCTTGTTCCTTTTAACAAATTTATTCTTCTTGGAACTTCGGCCATGTTCCACAATATTTACCTTGGCCATATGTGCATTATAACCCATTTTCTCAAAATTCATGTTGTCTTTTTCTATTTGTAGTCTAACAATGAGGTCTTCGACGCTCATTTCCTTTCCCTTACGCTTAAGGTAATTCTTGAAATCCTTTCATGCGCAAGGCAACTTCTCAATGATAGTATCCACTTGGAAAGACTTACTCAAGATCATCCCCTCTATATGAATCTCATGTAAGATTACTTGGATTTCTTGTACTCGACTGATTACGATCTTATAGTCCAGCATGTCATACTCAAAGAACCAACCCGTGATATGTTTTTTGGCTTTGGCGTCCTCAGTCTTATACTTTCTGTCTAAATATTAGCACAATTCCTTGACTATTTTCTTTTAACTATGTAAGTTAAACAGGGAATCAGTCAAACCATTCATAAACTAGTTCTGATATAAGAAGTCAGAATGCATCAATCCGTCAACCGCATTGACCGCTTGAATATCATTCTCACTCTATTTCATTTGAGGAGCTTTCTCGGTCAAGAATCTCATAAGATTCAAGATGGTTAGATTAAACATCTTTTGCTGCCACCTCTTAAAATTTAGACCACTGAATTTCTCTGGTCTTTCATTGTCGTGATTCATCAAAACTGAAATCGATATCGTTAGGATAGCGACAGTCTCGTTTGCCACTTGTGCCACACTTGACCTCACCACAGTTGGAGTCACAATATTTGAAATGTTTTCCATTTCTAGGATTCACAACAAATAATTAGACAATTGTTTCTACAATTTCAAAATTATAGCTAATTATATAATTTCTTACGGTTAAGAGTAGAAACGCAATCATGCAGGAATTTAAGGTCAGAATTATTATTATTCTGAACATTATGGGAAAATTTGATAATACTTAAATGTTCATGGGTCAAATTATAATTACCTAAAATTACATGGTTTGAATTATGAATATACATAAATTTAGGGACTAAAAACTAAATATTCAAAAGTAGAAGGGCCAAAATATAAATCAAACAAAATAGAGCGGAATAGTGATTTTTATAAACACATATGCAGAAATATGATTAACAGAAACTAATATGCTGAAACTATAATTTTTAGAGGCCCAACACAAAGTCCACATTAGTATTACTAGTTTTTCTTATACACATAAGCCCTATAATTTGATTCCGCCAGACAAAAAGTAGTTCACTTTCAAAAAGTCAGCCCAACCATATACTTAAAATTATTTAGAATTTGTCAGAAAAGTTCCATATTTCAATTTTTTTTTCAGAAACACAATTTTTCAAAAAATATTCAAAATCATTGTCTTTTGCATAAAAAACATATTTTAAGTTGTTAGATATTATATGGAATATTCATACACATAATAAATTTTTAAGACATTACATGTAATATGAAAATTATAAAAATATTATCAAATTATAAATTATGATTATCTAGAATACGAATACCGAGCGATATGATGGAGAAATTATATAAAAAACTATAAATTATGATTATCTAGAAGGCATATCTATTTTAAGTATGATATTGCAAGATTGAAAATTATCAAAATATTATCAAAATAGATATGCCTCCTCCGGTGGGTGCTTGAGGTCGTTAGACATCCATCTCCCAGGGTGTAATGGTGGAATGAACTATTATCGTGCACCATGAAAACTACTCAGGCGAACTAGTTAGACTCTTAACTCTATCACACTGGAACCCAAAATTTCTCTACATACTATTAGAAACTCATAATCGGAGAAAGCAACAATGAGAGAGTATAAGAAACTGTTTGAGATTGGTGTATTAAAATGATGAGAAGATGTGTCAATTTACAGTCATAGAGGGGTTTAGAATTGAAAAATGAATTTATTTCTAAAATAAATTCAGAGTCAATTTTGAAAAATGACATTTATTTCATAACTGTTACGTAATAAATTTAAGAATCAATAATACAATTTAATTCTGAAATAAATTTAAAAATTATTTAGACAATTTAATGCTGTATTTTTTTTACAGTTTCAGAAAATCAAGAGTTGGAGTCCGGTCTATACAAGTGTAAATTGACCACACTTTCACATTTCTCAACTTTATGGGTGCACTTTGAGCATCAATTTCTCATTCACCAAGCATCATTTTAGACTATATGAATACCATCCTCCATGATTCATCCAAATAAGATGTGGGTCCCACTCAAAATCGAGCCTCAAAATGGTACCTCAAAATAGAACGTATTACCAATTAATTCTCATTTTCCAACAAATTCAAGAGTAAATACTGAAAGAGATTCAAATTCAAACGTGAGAGGATATGTTCAATAGATCTCCTCTATCGGCTTATATCTCAATGACTTCAATATGCTGAACATATAGACTTATACAAAAGTTTTGATGTGACATTTTTTTCTTTTATTTATATTTATCTATGCTGAATAAGACGTGCATAGAGGAGAGGATTGAGTTTCGACGCTGAACTTTTAATGCATGAAGGGAGAGATGAAATGACTACTCAAAGTAATAATTAAATCACCCTTAATAATCAACTTATCTCTCCAAGTTGATGAGGTGAAACCGTATAATCACATATGCTAGAAATATTTCGGTTCGTTCAATAATATTACTTTTTCTTTATCAGCTGGGTTTCAACATAATATGGGTAATTATCTTCTGATGATCTATTCCATCTAATGTATATAAGGAATGACCAAGATCTTCTGGTCCTAAAAATCAAGAAGGTATTGAAATTTAATAAGGTATTGAATTGTCAGAAGGTCTTCTACAAGTGAATACTGACTAGAATACGATGTTCAACTTTCATCATGGTATCAGAAAAATTAAACTCATCATTTTAGATGAATCCAATAGTAGTTCAAGTGATGAGAAAACATATGACTCCTAGGCTGACTTTATTGTATTGGTCGACCTTGTATTCATTTTTTCATTTTTTTGGCATAAATGCACCTTCTTTATTTTTTTATATCTCATTTTATTTTATAATTATAATTTTGCTTATTGGAAAATAGATTTATTTTAAATATCTTAGTTGTTTTTTTTCAAATTTGCATGATCATATAAAATTCACTTATAAATGGGGTGACATATTGTTCTAGAAATTGCCTACCTCAAATATTAAATTAACCATTTAAAATCATATAATTGAATTAATGTGTTCATGACATTTGTGTCTACTTGTCAAAAATTATGCAGTTAGACCTCAAACCATTGTGAAGTCTTGCTCTCCTTAAAGGTTTAAGGATCTCTTATGAAAATTCTCTCGTGGTGTCGGTAACAACACTAAATATTACTAAATAATACCGTTCATTCTAAATGTAAATAATTAAATTGTAAAGTCTTGCTCTCCTTATAGGTTTTAAGGTTGTTAATTTTTTTTACCAATATTGTATATCATTTCAAGGGTTTAACTTGAGCCCTTCTACATCGAACTTAAGATTGGGATGACCCTGCTTTTATTATATGTTAAGCTCATTATACTATTAAGTGAACAACTCCTGCTCCTATATCCCACTTGTTTTGTGGTCTGTTCATTACATGTGGACTACTCTAAAACTAACGACTTATGGGATCTCACAAGGTGTATGGTGTACCAATGTTGTTTGGGAGGGAGTGATTATAACAGAAACTAACAATGATTTGATGGATCTCTATAGTCTATACGAGATCATTGTATAATGGTAATTCATCTCTTTATTGTTTAATTTGAGAGAGTATATACCGATCTAAACAATGCTACTAAGTAATGGATTTGCAAGCTCAATCAGTCTATAGACGGGTAGGTAGATTAAATTCTATAGGGATTCTCAGCAACTCGTTGTTAACACCAATGGTCTTGAACAATATTTGTAGCTCATTGAGAAATCAAATTGGAGCTTGATTACAAAACCCATCGAATAATTTGGAGATATCTACTAAGAAATATATCTCCTCTCTGTATGATATCCTTAATGAGATGATAGTTTCACTCAATGTGTTTGCCTCCTTGATGTTTTCAAGGTTCTTTGGATTGTACGATTGCACATGTGTTATCACGATAAATTGTGATATGGATTTTGTTAATCATGTCAATCTTTAACTCTCCGAAGAACATTCACAACCAGAAAACTTCTTTTGAAACTTCTAAGCTACGTTTTCAACTTCCATGTTAAGTCCGCAATACAGTTATGTTTCGCACTCTTCCAACTGACTGCTCCTCCTTCTAGAGTAAACATATACCTCAAGGTAGACTTCTTAGATTCTCTTTTTGATTAAAAATTTGAATATGTATATCCAACGTGTACGAGACTCTCACTATGGTAGACAAGCATATAGTCCTCGTTCTGCGAAGATACTTGAGTATATGCTGCAATGTTACCTAATGTTCTCTGCCTGGATTCAATTGATATGTGCTTACCATTCCTATTTTGAAACAGTTTGATAACATTACATACATGAGACTTTCCACTGTAAAAGCGTAGGGAACAGTCTTCATGCTATATATTTCATCTTGCATATTAGGATACTAATCCTTGGATACATGAATTTTATATCTGAAAGTCAAATGACCTTTCTTGAAATACTCCATCGCGAACCTCTTCAGAATCTTATCTATTTATGATGGCTGGGATAAACATATTTTTCGAGATCCTCGATCATGATGATCCCATCCCAAGAATATATGTTACTTCTCTCAGGCCCTTCATATCAAAGTTATTGACAGTCACAACTTTACATTCGAGATTCTTTCCCCAATGAGTAAAATTTCATCTACATAAAAAACAAGAGAGCAACTATGTTTCCTTCCTTTCTCTTGTACACCCATGATTCACCAGGATTTTGATCAAAATAAAAGCACTTGATTGCTTGATCAAACTTGATGTTCCATGACCTTGATTCTTACTTAAGTCCATAATTATACCCATTTAACTTGCAAACCATATTTTTTTAGCCTTTTATGAAGAAACCCCTCAGGCTGAAACATAAAGATATTCTTTTCAAGAAATGCAGTCTTGACATAAATAAATTCAATCTTGACATTTCAGAAATGCAGTCTTGACATTCATTTACCAAATCTCGAAATCGAGATGAGGCGCAATAGAAAACATTATCCTTATAGACTTAAACATGACCACAGGTGAACAAGTGTCCACATAATCGATTCTCTCTTCTTTAGTATACCTTTTTGCAATAAGCCTAGCATTGTAGTTTTCCACTTTCCTGTCTATTCCTCGCTTTCGCTTGTAAACCCACTTGCATATGATGGGTTTTAACCCCTAAGGTACTTGTACTAGCTCTCATACTCCATTGGAGTACATTGAGTCCAATTCAAATTCCATCACATTTTTCTAATGATCTGCATCAACATCTTTTAGTCTCATTGTAGTTTTAGGGATCTGAGTCATGTTCCTGTAAGACATACTTAAAGCATCTATCAAGAACATGTATCTCTTAGGCAGATGTGATTCTGTCCCACTAAGATGTGGCTGTGTAGTACTAGGAAGTACTCATTTTCGTTCTCTCCATTCATTACTTTCTTTGTAGCCTCTCTATACTCTTCGCATTGATCTTGCACACCAATATCAGAATTAGCTAACTTTTTTTAAATAATGCTGCTCCTAAACATGAAGTTTGTAATATAGTCATCTTCTAAGAAGACGACATTTGTGCTAACAAATACTATATGCTCCTTAGTACTATAAAAAAGAATCATCTTATTCGTTTTCCATACCCAATGAAAATACATACTTTTTATCTAGGTTCTCCCTTAACACGTGTACTAGACATCCCTAAATATGGAGATGGCATAAATTAGGTTTACATTTATTCCATAACTCTACTGGAGTCCCAAATACAACTTTAGAAGGTACTAGATTGAGAATATATTCAGTTGTTTCCAAGACATATCCACAAAAGAAAACACGAAGAGTAGTATAGCTTAGGAAAGATACCACCTTGTTCAAGAGAGTTTTGTTCCTCCTATCATCCATACCATTTTGTGTGGGAGTCCCCGGTGTAGTGCGTTGGGAGGAAATCTCATTTTTAACTAAATAGTCCATGAATGTCTTGGAGAGATATTCACCTCTTCGATCTAATCGAAGACATTGAATATTTCTATTTAATGCATTATCGACTTCTGCTCTAAACTCTTAAAATTTCTCTAAAGTTTTGAATTTTTTGATGCATTAAGTAAATGTTGTCGTATTTGGAGTAGCTATATAATAATGGGTTTAATCGATTGGTTTGAGGTCTGTGCTCTGTCCACAAAATCCTTTAATGAGATATATTGGTCCTTAGAATTTGTCATACTCTTCCTGTCCCGAATGACTGTCTTGAAAGTCACGAAATACTCATAGCCACTTCTAAATTGGACATTCATTAGTCAACATAAGTCAGTATGCACTAACTCGAATGTCTATGACGCTCTATGTCCTTTTACCTTAAAAGATTTCTTGGTCATCTTACCTTTTATATAGCATTCACCAACTGGTAAAGGATATATGCTCAAAGATCTAAGAGGCCACTCTCTTACTAGCCTTTAGATTCTATTTAGATTAATATGAACCATACGTAAAGCCACAGATAGGTTTCGTTATCTTGAGAAACCTTTCTTCTTTTAGGTGTACTATATGAACTATTATCTGCTTTAGTATCATGCAACATAAATATTTTAGAAGTATAATACAAACCATCAACCAATGTACCAAAACAAATGAAACTCTTATTTATTTTAATAGTTAAAATATTTGAAAAATTAAAATGAAAACCTTCCAAACCAAGGCATGAAAAAAAATATTGAGTTTTTATGTTTATTCGATACAAAAATACAGTCCAACAAAGTTATACAACAAAATTATCAAAGTAAAGAGTAACAAGGCCAATCGAGACAACTAGAACCCTCGCGTCCATCCCATGAACAACTTTTGATTCTCCCTCACTTAGTCACTGTTGGGAGTTATGCCCTCAAAGCACGTGTATTGACATTTTAATATGAAATTTAATGAAATTATATTTTTCTTATGATTGTTCTTTTTAATTATTGTTGAATAATTTATATAAATATATGAAAATTTCATATTTATTAATGGGAATATGATCTTTTATTAGTACAAGAGGATTAAGAATATAAATAATGAATAAAAATGTCAGCAACATATTAAAGTATGAAATCTTTAATGAATGATTGCTAGTACGGTTCACTAAACATTATGAATGTATGTAATCTAAATCCGGATCATTGATGTGGATAGACATCTTAGTGAATATACTTTATATAATTAGATTATATATGACATGACCGATATAAATTAATATCTTGATTAACATACTATTTATCATAAAGATTTAATACATCTAAATCTGATGATCATATGTAGATCCGTCTGAATCCTGAGTAGTCATGAACTCCTATACATGTATATTGGATCTTTTGATTCACTCGTTAAGGTTTGTTTGTAAATCAAGCTAGTGACTTTTGTGTTGGAGATTCAGTGATATGGATGGTTGAGAACATTATCTTACAAGATTTGGAATCCAAGCTTTCCTAATAGATCGTATATTGGTTCCCTTAAGTGTTAATTCTGGAACTGAATGCTTATTGAGCTCAAATTTATAATATGATTATAAATTAGTCATTCAATAGTGAATTAATGGTATTTAAGGATCAAGAGGTAACTAGAAGGTTAAAATGATAATTTTGACCAGCTCTAATTTACAAACCAATAATTGGAGGATAGAACTACGTGAAATGATTATATCAATAGACTATACGAGGATATTCTGTAAATACATTCTATAATCTCTAAGAGTGTAATTGCATATATATAGTGGAGTAATAATAGAATTAATAAAAAAGATTATTTAATTAAAGAATTTAATTAATAATCTTGTTTATTGGAGCTTAAGATTATATGTCCATAGTCTCCAAGCCACATTTGTACTACACAGTATAGAGTGTGAATATTCCTAGGATAAGTATGTAATTATGAGATAATCATGTATGATTAATTAATTAATTGAATTATATATATATAATCTGCAAGCAGGGTGTTTGCGTATCTGCCTCATTTGTGTTAACTAAAAACATGACACTGAGTATCATCTTAGGCAATCTTTTTCTCAACTCTATTATGCCTATTATCATATGAGATTACCTTTGAATTCATAACAAAACCATATACAAAATAAGTTGATCTTATAAGACATCTGATTGATAATAAAACAAACCAGTTGAATTTGCTACAAAAAGAAATATACTTTCTAACTATTGATCAACGTATACAATAACCCATAATACAGAATAAAATAAAAATAATTCTCCATGAATTCAAAACAGAAATCTGTAGTGATATCCCTAATGCTTTTTGGGATAGGAAGAAACATATAATCTCTTTACCATATCATTCAGACTTTAATGAGAAAAATATTCCTACTAAGTCTAGACCTAGTCAAATGAAAAAGAAATATTTAGAACTATGCAAAACATATATTGAATCTCTTTTACAGAAAAATTAATTAGACCCAGTAAATCTCCTTGGAGTTGTACTGGTTTCTATGTTATTAAAAATGCTGAAACTAAAAGAGGATCACCTAGGTTAGTGATCAATTACAAACCGGTGGATGATGCTTTACAATGGATTAGGTATCCTATACCAAATAAAAAAGATCTGCTTGACGAACTTTATGATTCTATGATTTTCTCAAAATTTCCTGAAACCAGGTTTTTGGCAAATTCAAATAGCTGAACATGGCAGGTATAAAACTGCCTTTACCGTACCCTTTGGCCATTATGAATGGAATGTTTTACCCTTTGAGGTTAAAAATGGCCCTTCTGAATTCTAACATATCATGAATGATATATTTAATGCTTACACTACATTTATTATCTGTTACATTGATGATGTCTTAATCTTTTCATCATCTATATAGATCAACATATTAAACATCTGAATATTTTCAAGCATGTCATTAATAGAGATGGCTTAGTCTTATCTGCCAATAAAATGAAAATATTTCAAACGACAATAAGATTTTTAGGCCATAATATTTCTAATAGCACAATCAGCCCTATTAACCCCGCAATATTAAATTTGCTTCTAAATTTCTACCCGCAATTAGCACATGATACTTCTCTTTTGAATAATAGACTTCAGAAAAATCCTGCTCCTTGGACTTCAGAACATACACTAGCTGTCAAAAACATTAAAGCAAAAATGAAACAGTTACATTGCTTATCTCTGCCTAATCCTAATTTTCATAAAATTGTAGAGACAGATGCTTCCAATCTAGGCTATGGACATAACCAGAAACATTAAAGCATTCTTAAACAGTTTAATCCCCATAACCAGAAAGAAGAACTATTAAGATTCACATATGGCACCTTGAAAGGACAAGCTAAAAACTATCCAACTATTAAACAAGAATGTTTAGTTATAGTTAAACGTGTTCTTAAATTTAAAGATGATTTATTAAATTAGCATTTTCTTATCTGTGTTGACTGCTCTGCTGCAAAATAAATTTTTAAAAAAGATGTTCAAAATCTTGCATCTAAACAGACATTTGCATCTTTGCAGAGTATATTTTTTGATATTGATTATATTAAAGGTGAACAGAACTCTCTCCCTGACTTCTTAACCCATGAATATTGCAGGGAAAATAGAATGAGTAACCGAGGACGTGGCCGTAGCTCTCGTGGTCGCGAAAGAGGCAGAATAAATCTGCAACTACCGAATGATGGCATATTTTGGCCAACTAAATTTTCTAGTGTACAAGAGGCTAATACTCGAAAGAGTACAAAATAAGTCATCTTCACACCTGAATAGTATATACCTAACAGTATGTATGAGGAAATAATCCTCACAATTGAATCCGATGGTGAAAAATGGATGGCAGATCCATGGGAGATAAAAAATAGATATCTCTCCACACAACAGTATCCAACCAGATTTGAGCATTATCGCTATATCCATGAGGCAATCATAGTCCAATCTGGTTGCATGGAAATCAGATATACATTCCATGATTCAAACAGAAATACCAGCCCTATTACATTTAGTAAGGCTGTAATCTAAAACTTTATCACTATCAATCAATGAGGTCTTCATCCCTATACAACCCGAACTATAGAGATTCACCAAAAAAACGGTGAAATACAGTTATTGGGATTATATAGAATCATTTACCAATACATTTTATTATCAAAATTCTATTCATAACCATGCATGGTTTATTCGTATTTGTCCTGGCGTTCTCAATACTAGACTTCCAAATTAGTTCCTCCAATGGTGGGATAAATTTGGCATTACTTTTGAGACTTGATCTGAACAAATTCAAACATAATTCAGGGAAAGACATTCTACATATTCTCTTCTCAACAAAAATATTACCGTCTTAAAATCTTTAATACATTATATTATCCGGTTTAATATCCTGTGGATTTGGAAGTGGGACTTAAAATGTGACTACCAAAATGGGATCCCAATACTCAAAAGAATCTTCTTTACCAAATGGTGGGACAAAGGCTTGAATCCCCACCTAACTAAACT
This sequence comes from Datisca glomerata, assembly GCA_003255025.1. Classification (NCBI taxonomy): domain Eukaryota; kingdom Viridiplantae; phylum Streptophyta; class Magnoliopsida; order Cucurbitales; family Datiscaceae; genus Datisca; species Datisca glomerata. Next base: position 36,977 of record QANY01008329.1, read on the forward strand.
GATAAAAATAATCAAAGCACATTCACAGGCCTGCTTTAAAGCCCTACCAAAGGCCTTACTAGCACCCACATGAAATCCATTCCTGAATGCCCAACATTTAATAAAACAAAAATTTCCTAATATCAGTGAAAATGAATTGGTGATTAAAACCATGGATTTTGTTAAAGTCCAATTCCTTCATGTCTTTGGCCCTGATGACACCTTCATGGGCACATCCAGTTCTCAATAGAGTCAGCAGACTCATGCTGACCTAACGACTGACCTCATTCATGATAATGCTTTTAGTATCTTGGGTGGTGAAAGTTAAGATCCAGATGATGATCTGCCAGATCTACCAGAACCTACAATTACAGACTTCTGGGATTCGTTAACAACAATCATTTCAGAACAGATTGACAAGGACACTAAAGGTAAAGGCAAAGGCAAAGTCTGATATGCCAGCTTAGTCCACTACTAGAAGCAGCCAATCTACTTTCATAAAGTAGCAACAGAAATAATAGTAATAATGCAGCTGTCTCCCGCTTCCATAGAACATACAAATCCACTTTTTCAACAGTGGATTCCCACTTACAAAAGATAAGGATTGACGATTTCAGTTATGACACGCCACATTATCTTGCTTTGTACTATAGTTACTTTTATGTACTCTAGTTAAGTTTTATGTACCATAGTTACTTTTATAACATACCATAGTTACTTTGTAATCTATAAAAGGGTACCTCACTCTTGTTGAGGGGTAGAAGTTTGAAGAAAAACCTTAGCCTATATTAGGAGCTCATGTGTTGAGCAATAAAGGCTTTCCTTTCTCTCTACTCTCTCTCTAAACGCTCTCTCTCTCTCATCTCTTACTGCTACCACGCTATCACACTAATGAACAAGTCTTGAAGCAATATAACTTTGCAACTCTCAGGAGCTCTATAGTGCTCCTATCATCCGTAAGTTTTCTTTAATTTAAACAGTAGCTGTTCATGAGACCATGTATGTACAGATTTAAACCTCATATAACATTTACTATAATATCTAGTATTCATGATCCTTATGCTAATTCAAAGGCACTCAATATGAATTTATTAGGGTTGAGGAAGCAAGCACTGCATGCTACAATGAATTCATAAAATAATCAATGAATAATTAGTGGGACGTCACCCAAGTCACGTATTGGTAAGGTCCGTTGAGCATGGATGGCGTTAAGACCATTGACCCATGTAAAACACTGACAGACGTGCTAATTATGAGTTCTTTTGTTATCTGAATTGACTGGATCTGCAGTGGTTAGCCCCCACTTAAGAGGTGCGTGTTGTTTAGTCGTAGGTTATATATATATATATATATATATATATATATATATATATTGATAATTAACAAATTAATCGATATAATTATAAGATAATTATAAATTATTATTAGATAATAATTTGAATAAACTAAATATGTTATTTGTGAACTAACACATAAGTTAGTTGATCGGGATAATCAGACATGCTAATTTGAATGAACTGATATCTAGATATTTATCTGATTAAAATAAATATTTAATTCACAGTAATTGCCACGTATCAATCATTGATTGAGAATCAGAGATTGACATGAACTACTGTAGTGTCACGTGGCACTGTAGTAATAGGGGTGCAATATTGTAGTGCCATGGCACATAGTGCCGTGAGGCGCTGTGATAGCTCACGACAATTGCAATGTCGTGTGGCACTAAAATTGTGCACAAATTGTAGTGGGTCTCACTGCAATGATAATTTTAAAATTAAATATTATTTTCAGTTTATCTCTAAAAATATGATATGCCATTATCTAGAAAACATATAGATATTATTATATTCACCTCAGTGTTGATAGAGAGTTGTGAACACAATTGCTATCATGATAAATTTTCTCTGTGATTAAAAAGTTAATCAAAAAACTCTAAAAGAATTATCATCGTATTCTATAAGAGGATTGTCACACAAAATTAATCATTCCTAGTAAATTTCTAGATCTCATGTGTTGAGTACATCTAGAGACAAAAAAAGTGTCTTTGATTATTCTACGTACTAACACACGTCCTAGTGCTTTTCAAGATTGGTTAGGAAGATTTTGGTGTGGATCTCGACGTCTGTTGTTCGTGGGAACGCATGATCGTTGGTTTGCGAGGACGCTTGATATAGACTACAAGAAGTATTTGATTCCTATCTGTATATATCTTAGATTTAATGTATAAATATATAATGGATCCTGATTGAAAAAAAAAATTCAGTATAAGTTTTTATTTTGAAAACCGTTGCATCGCGCTTGTTTTCTTTTTGTTGAAAAACATACAATTAGTTTTTTATAAATTTATTAAAAGCCACCACACCTGCGTCGTGCGTGGGTCGCATTTTCCAACAGTCACTTAATTTCCTAGAACTCCTACAAAGAAATGAATATGTGATTAGTGGTTGAAGAATCTACATATCAGAATACAATAGAATCACTAACTAATCATGGCTCGATCATATAAATAAAGCGCATTCCTTTATTCTTGTTTTCTAGGAAATAGTTTACTTTTCAATGACCAGTATTAACGCACTAAAAATACTTGCTCTCACCCTTGCATTTTCCCTTTTTCTTGAGTTCCCCTTTCTTACAGACATTCTTCTTCTTCACCTTCTTGGGCTTAGACTTAGAACCAAGAGAAGTAGAAGCTTGCATTACATTCACTGTAGGTGGGGCCTTCAGTATATTCTCTACCATCAAGAGTTGTCTTATTAACTCGGTCAAAGTTATTTCATGCTCATTCATGACATAATTAAACTTGCATTAGTTGAATGAGTCCAACAAAGAAGCCAATACCATATCAGCCCCTAAAATCTCTACCTCGTTAAGATTACCGAGCACTTTTAGTAAATGATCTCTAATATAAGTTATGACTTCATCTTTGCATTCATAAGAGGCTTCATGGCTTCCAATCTAAGAAGCACGGACACTGACACGCAACACGAATACAAGAAGACACCAACACGTTGACACATTATTTTAAAAAAAAAGTAGGATATGAGAATACGTTATGTATATAATGCTATTTATAAGTATAAAAATAGATATTTACATAAAAGAACTAATTTTAATATCAGTCATATCAAGAAGATGAATTAAAATAACTCACTAGTTGGAGATGCCACCGATTAATCGAGTGAGTTTAAGTTTTAGAAAATTTAAAGTTTAAGGGGTTTGACAATAAAAAACTAATTTTATACCATTTTAAATTTAATATATTTTAAAATCTGACTTTCTTTATTCTCTATTTCCACCAATTACTCTTTCTTTATTTACAAGTTAAAATTTTGTTCATTATATATTATACCCTTTATATTTTATTACTTAAATTTTTTTTCCAAAAACGTGTCTAAAAGGTATCGTCACGTGTCAGGAACGTGTCCTGGCATGTTCAACACGTGTCATGGCATGTCCGACATGTGTCTAAAAAAAATTTAGACACGATTTTGACGTGTGGGACATGTGTCCGACACTGATACTCTGCACAAATAGAAGTGTCGGTGCTTCTTAGCTTCCAGCTTAGCTGGGCACCCATAGTTTCCAAACATCTCTTGGAGGTTAAGCATAATATCCTCAACTATGGACATGGATTGATGTTGTTGCTATAACACAACGGTCATAGAGGCCAACTCATCCTTGCTATTTCATTTGGAATATGCTTTGTTCTCCTCTTTAGAGGAATTTTTTTATGAGAATTAATTCCCTCAAGAGATAAGATGATTGGCTAAGTCTCCAAAAAGAGCCACTTAGGCATTACGGAGGAGCTTCGCTTTTTACTTCGGTTGGCGCATTGCAGTAATGAAGAAAAGAATGTGATTGGTTCAGTCTTCAGTCTTCTGGTGAATTCATTTTGGTATCGAAGTTTTAGTTATTGCCATCCCTTGCTTGGCAGCAGTGGGCTTGGTAGTAGCATAGGTGGGTCCTCAGGCAGTTTTTTCAGGGCATAGGGATCATTGTCTCACTGTGGTACCCAAAAATATTCTATGCCCACATGTCTAGGTTACGCTTCCAGTTAACATTGTTTGTGCCATCGAGTTTAATTTCTTTCAATATTGATGCATTTGGGCTCATGGATGAGATTTTAAAATACTAGAAAATAATTATAAAAATATCAATCATTACATGCACATTGTAATTTAAGCATATGTTATAACATGAAAACAAAAACTCAAAAATAATAATGCAATGTACGCAACAATATCCGAACTCTCGTAAACATATGCACGCTTAAGTAGAAAGCACATTTAAAAGTTAGGTAGGATAGTCCAATCCAATCCATTACTAATATGATATTAATACCTAATAATCTTACTAATCTAGTATTAATATCTAGTAATTAACTAACATTAAGCTTTAGACTCTCGAAATAAGTAATAAGATCTGCTCTTACTAGATATTATAAAACAAGTCAAGGGTATACCATTATTACACCCTCAGACTTATGACAAGTGGACAACTCCAACTTAGACAGGTCAATCTAAATTATTCACTTATCAAGATGATCATTACGAAGATCATGCTTACAATATCTTATGTTTCGGATATCCTCCTTTAGGGAGCTTTTAAGATTGAAGATGAATTATCCTAACATCATACTATGATCCAATAACGGAGACCAGAGTTTCGATTAAGAATCTCGCTCCCATATTTTCTAAATATGTGATTTTTTATTACCATATGTTACTAAGTGTCAATTAGGTAATTAGTCAATCTAATCTTTAGTAATCTACTCTGATTAGTCAAGTATGCTCAATTAGTATATTATGTAGGTTAGAATTTTATCTAAACTCTAATCATCCCACAATTTAATTAACGAAAAATTAAATATATGTCAAGATTATTAAATTAATATTTTCATTTTGAATTAACCGAACAACAATCTTTTAGGGTTAGCCATTTCTTATACCCATAATCAATTATGCATAATTTTATCTTCACTATGCAATCACAAATTTTATCCTTTTAGAAACCTAAAGCAACATGGTATAGAAATGTGATGTGCATAATATAATATTAACTATGCATGATAAGCACAAACATAATTAATAAAACATCAGTGTCTAAAAGATAAATATCCAATCTAAAATCAAAGTTTTAAAAATTGATCTTCAAGATAGGTTGAGATCTGATACTTGGGCACCACAACTGTCTACCACTGATTTCCACCATTGACCTCAATGGTGGTCACCGTTGATCGCCACCCGAGGCAACCATCTAATCGCCCAGACTAGCCGTCTAGGTGCTGTGGTATGGTGCGTCTGTGATAGCACGCTGCTGGCGCGAAGAAACAGTCAGTGCTATTATCACCGCAAGAGAGCAGTGTTGCCGCTGCTGCCTTGCATGCAGCAGCCGTATGCCTTTTGCGCGCTACGGCACGCGGTAAGATTACCTGTTGCGCCGCCCACGTGGTCTCGTTTGTTCTTTGATCTTCTCTACTTATATCGATTCGATCACCAACCAGTTCAAATAATTAGATGACAAAATTCCTAACTTTCGAGAAAAGTTTACAAGAATCAATAGAAACAAATACAAATCTATAGAGAAAAAATAGTCTCTTTGTAGATTGTCCCTCCAATCACATAATCAATAGAAAATTAAAAGTAAAATTTAAACGAGTATGAAAGGGAGACTAAATTAAAATAATCTTGCAAAAATGTGTCAGAGTTCTATGAGTCTAATAATCTATAGGGTATTCGTTCTAACAATTGGAATCTAATATATATAGATGTAGAATGTGGCTCTAATACCAATTGAAATGATTGACGCGGCAAAAAGCTATCCCGATCTTATAATCTAATTATGAAATAATCTAATCTACACTAGAACGAATATAGAAATCATACCATTGATGTGTGAACCCAAAAAATGAAGTTTTTTCTCCACGATCTTATTTATATGATCTACGAACTAACTGTCCTCAATATACATGCCGATACATGTGACACTCGTACGAGACTGCCTTTGCTCACGTCATTGTTTGTCGTGGTCAGCAACCGCGAACTATCATGTATTTACGCAAACCACTGTGTATCGATGCCTCACGATCTTCTTCACTATTCCTCGAATCATCAACTGATCATCGTGTGTGGGCACTTGGAAGTATATCAAACGTTTCTTTCCTCTCAACTTTTGGCTAAGGAGAAAATTAGACTCCCAAGGTTTTTCTCTTCTCTCACTAATGATGTCAATTCAGCTTAGCTTACATCACTATGAGAAGCCTCCTATTTATAGTGAAATACAATTGTTAGGATTAACTTAAAATCCAATGGACATGATCAACTAAAAATTATTTCTTAATCAAAACAAATTCAATTGATTTCAATTTATAATTTTCATAACTAGAATTAGGATTGACGTGGTACTAGGTATTTATGTTGTATCTATTAATTACCACTACGACTTTACCTTCAACCCATATGCTAGCTCGGAGTTCATAAAGATAAAAATACTCATGACTAAATAATTAATAAACTGTATCGACCAAACCCATGATCGAATTTATTAATTATTTATTATAATTTATTCTACTATAAAATTATAATTGATCTCTTTTCGTATTTTACATTACTTAGTGTAATTATTGTCGACCTATTATTCATTATATGTTGTGCCTCTATAACATAGCGCCTTGTATAATTAGATAAAGTACTATCCAACTAATATATAAACCTCTTGTTTCTTAAGTTCTAAATCTCTTTCTAGTGATAAATCATGATAATTTCCATACTTGATGTCTCGACTATAATTATCAAATCTCTAATAATCCATTAGAGATAGTAAGCACTTAGTTTACTAGGATCACGTAAATAAAATCTGTAAAGGGATACTATATCACATACTTAAAGTGTCTATGAACTCTACGATTGAGAATCTATGTGTCCTCACTATCTAACAATCCAATAATCCAATCTACAGATATTTTGACTGATAGAATCTCAACAATAGTAGATCAAAATAACTAAACTATTAAATATGAGTTCAGAACTCACTCAAGATTATGACCGCTCATAACATAATAACAATGAGTTAAGATTTACCAAAGAGACAAATTCTGCAATACTAGAACAAAAAATATCGGCACCATGCCGTGAGTACATGCCGCTCACTTACCCAATTGAACAGGTTACGAAAACGTTTTGAACAGTTTGCGTTGTATGGTGTAAAAATGATTGTAACCCTAGTTAAAACTAAGGGGAAATGTACCGTCTTAATTTTTTTTATAAAAGCGTGTTCCACAATCTGTATTCGATGAAAAATATTATCTTGATCAACGAGCATGTACAAGAATTTTAAGGGAAATGCACGTGCACGATTCGAATGTTGATGGCCATCTTGTCAAACTAGAATTTTATTAGCAAATTCTCAAGTTGATTCAGCATTTGATTAATACCTTCATGGCTTCAACATCTAACGAAACACTTATTTTTTTACCCGATTGACATGTGATACATTAACTTGATTTCTCTATACGTATCTCCAAATGAATCAATGTCATCTGTAATCAAGCTACTACTATTGTCATGAACACATTAATTCTATTATATGATTTTAAATGGTTAATTTAATATTTAAGGTCGGGAATTTCTAGAGCAATATGTCACCCCTTTTATAATTGAATTTTATAAGATCATGCAAATTTGAATAAAAAACAATTAAGATATTAAAAAAATGTATTTTTCAATAAGCAAAATTATAATTATAATTTAAAATGAGATATAAAAAAACAAAGAAGGTGCATTTGTGCCCAAAAATAAGAAAAAAATGAATACAAGGTCGACCAATAGAATAAAGTCAGCCTAGGAGTTGCATGTTTTCTAATCACTTAACTACTATTGGATTCATCTAGAATGATGAGTTTAATTTTTCTGATACCATGATGAAAGTTGAACATCATAGTCAAGTCACTATTATCTTTCACTTGTAGAAGACCTCCTGAATCAGACACATGATATAGATACACGTAAAATAGAACAACCCCCATTCCCATATCCTTCCATAGGGTTAGTTCTGAATGCTTTGAATCCATAGGAACATACATTTTGCAATGTCTTCAACAATGTAATGAACATTGTGATGATTAGTTTTGAAGTCATGGAGGAACATCATCTTATAATGAGTCAATGGTTTGGATTTTTTCGAAGTAGTAGGGCTGTTATAAGCGCCTAATGATTCGTCAAGGTTATACCAACAATCATTAAGAATGTGTCCAGGATGCTTATAGAGAAAACTCGATTATGAACTATTTGACATGGTTGTTAATGTTTGATGGAAATTGGTACAAGCAAATAACGATGAGGGTCATTAATTCAAAAAGTAATGGCCTAGAATACCTTCGAACTTAAATTTCAATACCTAAATATGCATTACTTTGTAATAGTCCCCATACATCTTATGTACCTGAATTTATTGTACGTATATGTAAGGTCGTCAAAAGTATGTGTCCCATTAGTTATAATAGTTTATTATCACGCCAATTTAATTATTTGCACCCTAAAAACAAAGTACACAAAAAAACAAGGTCGACCAATACAACAAAGATAGCCTAAGAGTCATCAGTTTCCTCATCACTTGAACTGGTGAAGGATTCATCTAGAACGTGGAGTTTAATTTTTCTAATATTGTGATGATAATTAAACATTGTAGTCAAAGTCAGTATTATCATTTACTTGTAGAAGACTCCACGAATTAGGCAGGATACAATACGTATAAGAAAGAACAGTCTCCATTCTTAGAGCCTCCTACACAATGGTTTTGAATGCCTTGAATCCATTAGAACCTACATTTTCTTTGTCTTCAACAATGTGATGAATGACATTTAGTTATGAAGTCAATGGCGTTTAGTTATAATGAGTCAATGGCTTGGATTTTGTTGATGTAGTAGGCTTATTATAACGTCTCATGGTTCTTCAAGGTAGTACGAACAGTCATTAGGAATGGGTCCACGATACTAAGAAATACAATCTCGATTATGAGCCAATTGACATGGTTATTGTTAATGTTTGATGGAACATGGTACAAGCAAATGACGATCATGTCTGTTAATTCAAAAAGTAATGGCCTAAAAGACCTTGAAAATATACATAGAAAAAAAAATTAGATTTTAATACCTTACTGATTTTTAGACCTAGAGGATCTGGGTTGTTCCTCATACATTAGATGGAATAGATCATCCAAATATAATTACCCCTCTTATGATATCAACTAGGTGATAGAGAAAAAGTTATATTATTGAACGTAAAGGAAATATTTTCTCATTTTTGTGATTTTACATTTTCACCTCATCAACCTGGAGTGATTCAAGTTGGGACGACTCTATGTACTCGAGGAAACTTAGAATGAGTTTTAGAAAACATGTGAAGCCATCAGAAAATGCTCAACCTGATGAAATAGAGAGTTACTAGATATGAAAATGAAATATTTGCACATATAATGTACTTATTAAGTAATGAGATTTGATCATTTGATAAAATCTAAGCTTGAATGCTTTTTATGGTGACTTACTTGTGATATTTTAGATGTAAAACTAACAAGTTCTTGATTGCTAAAAAAATAACCTAACAAAATCTAAACAAAAACTAACTTAACCATTCAAAAATATTGATTTTGATATTTCTTGAAGTGACTCAAAGTTAGAAACTTTAAGTGGTCTCAAAGACGAAACTTGAAGCATAATGAAGATTCAAGTGAGACCTTGGAATGGGACCATGGAGTGAGATCTTGAGGTCTTCAAGTGATGAACTTGAGTGAGTTCGAGCAATGAGAAACTTGAGGTCTTCAGGTGAGAAACTTGATGTCTTCAATGAGAAACTTGAGGCCTTCAAATGAGAAAGCTTGAAGTCTTCAAGAAGAAAAATGAAGTCTTTAAGTGAGAAAATTTATTCATCAACGGGGTCCTCAAGAAGCTTCAACATGAAGTCAGGAAAAATTAAAACCGATACTTTCTTAAGAGCACAGAGCCATCCGAGCATGAAATCTTCAAAAGCCATCTTGAAGATTGCAAGATGAATTTTGAAGACTTCAAGTGAGAAACTTGAGGTTTTCAAATGAGAAACTTGAAGTCTTCAAGAAGAAATATGAAGTCTTCAAGAAGAAATATGAAGTCTTCAAGTGAGAAACTTTAATTATTAATGAGGCACTCAAGAAGTTTTAGCATGAAGTAAGGAGAAACTGGTATCTAGAATTTCTTAAGAGCAGAGATAGTGGCGGGAAAATTTTTGTACCGAACTGAATAAAACCAAACAAAAAAAGACCTTCTCGGTTGATTCTTTTTGTAGGTTTCTCTGAAATTAAAGAATTCGGTTCGAAATTTTGACATTTTTCGAACTGAAGTTTCGGTTTAACTCAAAATTTTGACAGTTTTTTAACTGAAACAAAACTTTAGTTTTCTATTATTTTATATTTCATATATACGATTTCATATCAAATCGAAACAAAACTATAATTATATATTATTATTTTAATAATATCATTTGAAATATTTAAAAAAATTATTTTTTATTACTAACATTGAACCGAAGAATCAAACTAAAAGTTTCAGTTTAGTTTGGGAATACTTTTGAGCTGAAGTTTCGGTTCAGTTCAATTTTCACAGAAAAAAAGCAACTGAATCGAACTATGAACACCTCTAAGCAGAGAGTCATCCAATCAACATCGCCTTCGCACAAATGTGTGATGTCTCTTGAGGACTGCAAGACAATTTTTGAAGGCTTAAAGGAAGTAATAATTAAGTGAGAATTTCACAAGCACAAAGAGCTATCAAACCTCGAAGTGTTCAAGATGGTTCTTAAGAACTTCAAGTTGGGATGTTTCTATGTACTTGAGAAAAACTCAGTATGATGTAAGTTAGTTAGCATCTCAGTTAGTAGAATTTACTAGTACCACTTGTAATCAATATTTTAAGAGACTTCTTGAAGTAAGTAACTGTAATGTATCCTCCTCCTCCTCCTCCTTCTCCTCCTCCTCCTCCTCCTCCTCCTCTTCTTCTTCTTCGTCTTCTTCTTCTTCTTCTCCTCCTCCTCCTCCTCCTCCTTCGTCTTCTTCTTCTTCGTCTTCTTCTTCTTCTTCTTCTTCTTCTTCTTCTTCTTCTTCTTCTTCTTCTTCTTCTTCTTCTTCTTCTTCTTCTTCTTTGTCTTCTTCTTCTTCTTCTTCCTCTTCTTCCTCCTCTTCTTCTTCTTCCTCTTCTTCCTCCTCTTCTTCCTCCTCTTCTTCTTCCTCCTCTTCTTCTTCTTCCTCTTCTTCTTCCTCTTCTTCTTCCTCCTCTTCTTCTTCTTC
>QANY01008329.1:51672-131879 GCA_003255025.1 Datisca glomerata
GCAATATACCTGAGGTTTTATGGGTGGTACATCGTTTACGTCAGGGATAAATCATTTACCAGTATTGACAAGATTCATGTACCTAGTTTATGTTATCATACCTATTTTACGTCTCTGGTATCTACACTATGTACGTATGTACTCAAAAAGTGAATGAGGTACTTCTTATGCATCAAATGTGTGATGCACCTCATTTTTAAATTGAAGACCTCAATTTTCTCACTAAACGATCTCACTCTAGTTCCTCACTTCAATGCCTCAATATCTCACTCTAAGATCTCACTCATAGGTCTCACTCATAGGTCTCACTTGAGTCTTCGTTACGTCTTCAAGTTTCGTCTTTGAGTTCACTTAAAGTTTCTGACTTTAAGTCACTTCAAGAAATATATAGATCAGTTTTTGCACGGCTAAGTTATTTTTGTTTAGATTTTGTTAGTTTTTTAACAATTAGGAACTTTTTAGTTTTACATTTAAAAAATCATAAGTAAGTCACATTAAATTTTATGGTATTGAAACAACCATCGTACTATCATATTACACTTTAGATTTGGCTAGGTTGGGTTACAGAGAGACATTTATGTGAGGTACAGTAAAACAACATATTATTAGAGAGAAATAGTGTTGCTTTTGGAGGGTGTCATGACATAAAAGGGGATGATTTTTAGTGTTCATGGATATATAATTGAAAATGTTTTAAATCTGCTAGATGACACCATCGGCTCTTTTTTTTCTTGCACTTTTTTTATTGAATAACATTGTTTCTTGGCAGAGATTTCTTTGTTAAATTTAAACTACACGATGTCATATAAATTTATGTTGTTGTCAAAGCCCGTGTTCTATATTCGAGCACGTCGAACAATTTTGTATTAAAGCTCAACCCAACCACACCGTTATTATTTCGATCAATATTGTTGAACAAATATATATCCAGTCAGTCTATCAAAGCTGAATTACATTGTTTAGATTCCAAGACTCTAGAAATGAGTAGGATGTTAGCATACATACCAATCCATATTTCAATATAGGGTTATATATAAATCTCGATGAGTTTCCTGCTGGTTTAATTCATTTAGTAGAATAGTCTTGATTGTCAATAGGTAGTTGGTAGTTGGGAAGATATTATATAGTTACATTAACTAAGGTTTGGTGGCAGATAGAATTAAAAGATGCAATTAGATTCATATGTAATTGAGCACTTATTAAGCGATGGTACTATGCTTTTGTGCAAAAATAAAATGTCAAGCCTTCTTCCAGCAACTTGTCTGTGCAGAATGAACAAAAGCATTAAAACTAGAACCAAGCGCACGATGAAAGGTAGTTCACATGGGTCTGGAGCTGGCTAAAGAGTTAGGAGCCAATAAGGTTGAAGTATTTGGAGATTCGCAACTTGTAAACCAACTCAATGGAGAATATAAGCTGTATCAATTAAAATTACTGGGATTATGATTACTCGTTTAGAATTATTGAATTATTAGTTACTACACACAGTATATGACAAGAATCTAATCGATTAATTTGTGACTTTAATATATATTCTAAGTATTGTGATTATTAATATTGGATTAGATAGTGTGGTATGACACACTATCTGCGCCGATCACATGGAACGATTCCATGTGGTATCTGATTTTTTCTAAAGATTCATCCTTTATCTGTAATTCAAAAGGAGATAATATTGTCCAAGAACGGATGGATGAAGTACTTGATTCAATGAGATCTTCTCCTCTAAAGGAAGAAGATAACGCCACACAAGGGTGCCTGTGTGGCATGTTGATGGTCGGCCATCTCCCTTAGGGGTGTTGTCCTTACAAGATAAATGTTATCTGATTATCTTCGAATTTAAAATTCTAAAATAAAATCAATTTTTAATCTTCACCTTAATCTTCACCCTAGATGCATAGATTGATGTTCTTAAGAAAAATCTAAAGAGAAATAAAAAGAATGTTTACCCTATTCTTATTTGCTCACGTGTTGAGATCGTAGTGGGATTATAAAAGTGTGTATTAACAATCCCTTTTACTATAGACTCTATACTTCTATGCATCTAGTTCTAGGGAATAGGCATGGAAGATCTAAGGTTCAAAGAAGCGAGATTCTTGCAGAATTCAAAGATCTGAATCAATTCATGAAGAGTTCGAGGAACAAACTTCATCGACTCAAATTAATGTATCTATAGTTTGCCGGTAAGAGTTAAAAAAACTTGTAAACAATCTGAGTTCGTGTAGCGCCTCCATTGCGATCAACTGATTGGGCTTACGAAACCAACAATTGATATCATACTTCATAACTGATTATATGATATATTAATTTAATATCGTGATTATATGATAATAAAAAATAAATATAATTCTCTTTCATGTATTAATGATGGGTAGACATTATGCATGATATGTATGTTTTTAAAGTTTTTTATGATTCATGTGATGAACGTGTGGATAATAATTTTGATCGTTAATTATATGGTTCTTAAAATTTCTTATAATTAAATTTAGTTAATATTAGATAAAAAATTGTAAACCCTAATTTTAGGTAGAGGATTTACATAGAATTTTGGATTCATTATTGTAATTGTAGACATCAGAACTCAAAGTTAAAATTTCGCATCCACACCACCATGATAGCCAAGGCATGCCGGGGGGTGCGACTTTGGACAAACCGATGCGCCCGGGCTGGGCTAAGAATCTGATGTCTCAAGTGTGCACTTTCAATCCCAAATTGGGCCACAAATATAAATGAGAGATGGGCCAGTAGGCCCATCTGATTCTTAGTATGGTGCAATCCAATTTCACCACACAAAGTTTTTTGGGAAATGGCATATATAGGTCACTTTCATTGTAGTAAGTTAAAAATTGACCTAAAAAAATTAAAGTAGATATATGGCCCTTTTCTAGTTAATTTCATTGTAAACTTTTATGATTTGTGTACAGTACATTTATCTCATGTTTCTATTCAGTTTTTTTAATTTGAAGATTAACATCAACAAATCAAATATTTGTTAATTTAAAAATATGCAATCACCAATAATTCCTATGACTACTCCTAAATTTATGGAATATTTGAAAGATGATTTTTAAGTAGATAATTAGATAAATGAAATATCTAAAAAAGTATCAAATATTATTTTTAAAAATTATATTTTAACTGTGATCTAAAAATTTACACGACTAAAATAATTTTGTGAAAAAAGAAATATCACGTACAAATTTGTTTAAAAACGTATTTTAACTATTACTTTTTAATAGGTAATTTAGAGTGCAAGTACAGAATTGGAAAAAATATTAATGAATATGTAAAAGAAAAACTAGGCATAAAAATTGGGAGAGAATTAGAGAAAAAATAATAAATTTTCAAATCACACAAACTAAAAGATGATCATTTATTTACTATTATATTTTTTGAGCTTTTTTTTAACTTAGTACCATGAAAATGGTATATATACTAGGATTTCTGAAGTTTTTTTCATCTGGCACTCAATCTTGATTGAGTTAACTAGAAATAAGCTACAAGAAGAAAAGGTTGTAATTTGATTATTTTTATTTTTGGTTGTAATTTAAATATCCGAGGAACTCAGCCAAAATTCCATTTAATTTTTTATTGCATATTATATTTTATGTTGGTATCATTATGATATGTATATGCAAACAACATGCTATATAAATTAGAAAAGTGTTCATATTATAACATGATCTGCATCCACGTGCATTTATTCTTATTATTATCCAAAAACGTTTTAGGAAACATTATTAAATACGCGAAGTGTTTGTTTAATGAGATTAAATTAGTAAGGTTAGCAATTTGACTTTCCAAATCTATATAAATAATGAGAATTAAAAACTAGTCATTAATTTTATAATTTCACATTTATTTTAAGCTAATAATTTTAAGTTTTGAATTTTTTTAGAGTCAATAAATTTTAAGCCTAGTAATTTAAAATTGTTTTAATTTACAATGATTTATAAAGCAAGGGATGTTTTTGTAAGTAAAATATATTCTTTATAAAGTAAATAGTGTTAGCGAGTTACATGGCAATATGGATGCATTGGTCTCTATGGTTAGTACAACATCGTGATAATTAAAATGGTTCCTCGAGACTATTAAGGTTGCCCATTTAATTCAATATCAAGGTTGTTTTCTTAACAATATGATTCTGTGATGTATTTCTAGATTGACCTATCCTACTAAAAATTTAGAATAAAATATGAGATATGAAACTATTAGTTACACTCATAAAGATATAATTAAAGATGTAACATATGAGATACTGTTTTATTACATATATTGATTGAGAAAGTCTCTATTCAATTAGCAAGAAACATAACCTACCATCCGGTGTGATATGCTATTTGTGGAGATCGAATAATCATTGGCCTAATTAGTAAACATTTTTTATGTATTTTTCATATGCATCATGCATCATGAATCATATTTACAATGTCAAAATTCTTGTGATATTTATGCATGCAAATTAAATATATATTTTATTTATTTCATCAATGTAGACAACGTATTTTGTCCAATCTAATACTTTAAAAATACACACTTCGTTTATTAACTCATGTAGTAATCTAGCGTGTATGCTTTTTTGAAATAAAAAAACCCAATGTCTAAAATAGATAAATAGACTAGGAGCTAAAAAGATAAGAGATAGGTCAATGACTAAAAATATAAAAAAAATGAGCAAAAGGACAAAATAAAAAGTGAAGCTTTAAATTTGTCTATATATAGAGAAGATGTCTTCACTTGAGAAGAGGGGATTCTAGAGATAGAAAGAGAGGTCTTGAGAGAGAATGAGAGAATATCTTTTTAGAGGGAGAGTGTGTGAGAAATAAGAGAGATTTTCTAAGAGAAAGAGAGTCTTCATTTCTATTCATCTTTTTATCTTCTCCTATACTTTTTCTTAAGGTAGTTTAAATCTCTTGCACATTAGCTAACAATATATATCTTGTTCATTATTCTTCATCATCTCTCATTCATACTCATGTAGTATATACTCTTGTTACATTTTCCATAATATGTGTGTGTGTGTGTTTATTTCTTCTTATTCATCTTTTACTTTTAATCTTGAGTTTTATTTTTATGCATTAATGATATTCATACAAATTTGATAATGAGATATTTTTGTCATCAACTCAATCAATGAAGATGAGAATAAAGTTTTTAAGGGATAAAAATTAACTCAATGTGAATCAACCCATGGGTTGAAAGTGTACATTATATACCAAAAATCTCCTATGATAATTTCTCATACACAAAAATACATAAAATAGAGAGTTAAATATCTATATAAAAATCATGCAAACATTTAAACCTTGAATTTTTTTTAATGTTCTCATAAGTCTTTTCACTTTTTTTAGATCTTGTTGTTATTTTAGTGACACTTATTTAAACTAATTACCATCAATAATCATTCTTTTATTATTTGACTAGGAATGGGTGAAAGAAACGAGATATTGGTAATTACTGAATAAAATAGTCTAAAATAAAATAAATATTTATATTCCAAGCAAAAAATATTATATATTGAAATTTTACTGATTATTTTTAGTGATCACTTATTTGAACTAGTGACCATCCATAATCATTCTTTTACTATTTGATTGACAATAAGGGAAGAAAGGAAAAATAGTAATTAGTAGGCTAAGTAGTCCAAATATAGGTACGTTTATGTCCCAAAAAATCTATTTTTTTTCATAATTTTCTTTACGTGACAATCGGTGTAACTAGCTATCGTCCGTAATTTTTTTCTATTTGAATAGCAATTATTGAAGAAAATAATAGTAATTAGTAGGTTATGTAATCAAAATTTATATATTTATGTCAATTATGCATTTACATATATATGTATGTACATATTATTTTAATAAAATTAAACATTTACATAAGTTAATTTATTTAAATATAATCATTGAATATTTATATTTTTATAATAATATAATTATTTTAAAAAATAAAAAAAATTGTTTGGCTGAGGGTGACACCCTCAGTCAAATAGAGGGTCAACCCTCTGTTTGCAACAGGGGATCAACCCTATGTTCCAAACAAAGGGTGTTCCCTCTGTTCCCAATTTTTTTAATTTAATTTATTTTTTATTTTTATATTTTATTTTATTAATATACATAAGTGTTATTTCGAATTTATATTTTTATACATCTTATTTACATGTTTCACACACTATTCACCTTTTTTACTCTATACATTCTCATACATTTCTAATTTCTCTTTCCCCCATTTTCTTTATATTTGTTGTTATTTTTATTTCTTATTTATTTATGTATCATTGACAGATTGCCTTGCTTTTAATGTGATTCTTATCTCATTCTTTTATTATTAGAGTTAGTATTCATATATGTGTGGATTACAATCTTAACAATTAGACTTAAATTTTATTAATTTCATTATTTACAACTTTGTGAGGTACATTTTGTTATAAGGTTATGCCATTTGGTTTAAAGAATGCAGGGGCGACTTACCAACGGATAATGGTAACACTGTTTCATGATATGATGCATAAAGAAATCGAAGTGTACGTTGATGATGGGATCACCAAATCTCGTCAAGGGGAAGATCACACTATCTCTTTGTGAAAAAGATTTGAACGGTTGAGAAAGTTCTAATTAAAGCTCAACCCAACAAAGTGTACATTCGCAGCATCTTCAAGAAACTACTTAATTTTGTCATGAGCAAGGAAGGAATAAAAGTTGAACTCGACAAGGTTCGAGCCATCATTGATATGCCACCACCTCAAACCCAAAAGGAAGTTAGAGGTTTCTTGGAGTGATTAAATTACATAGCCCGGTTCATCTCACAGCTAACAGCAACTTGTGATCCTATCTTTAAAATTCTCCGCAAAAGTGATATAGAATGATGGAATGATGATTGCCAAAATGGTTTTAAGAAGATCATGCAATACTTGTAAAATCCGCCTATACTTGCTCCTCCAACTTTAGAACGTCCACTCATTTTTTATCTTACAGCAACAAAGAATCATGGGTTGCGTACTTAGTCAACACGACGCCTCTAGAAGGAAAGAACAAGCAATATACTATTTAAGCAAAATGTTTACAAACTATGAGGCTATTTATTCAATGTTTGAGAGAACGTATTGTACATTAGCCGGGGTTGCTCATCGGCTTAGACAGTACATGTTATACCACACCACTTGGTTAATTTCAAAGATGGACCCAATCAAGTATATCTTTGAAAATCGATCACTTTCTGGGTGGATTGCTAATTGGTAAATGTTACTTACGGAATATGATATTGTTTATGTCACGAGGAAGTCAATAAAAGGAAGTGTACTTGCTGATTATCTAGTAGATCAACCCGTGCAAGGTCATGAGCTTATGAAATTTGATTATCCTGGTGAAAACGTCTGTCATATTAACAATGAAGAAGAATCTATAGATCTAGAATTATGGACAATGTTATTTGATGGCGTATCTAATGATGTAGAACATGGAATTGGGGCCATCTTCATATCTCCTAAAGGAAAGTTTTTTTCATTCATGACAAAACTATGCTTTGACTATACAAATAATGTAGCAGAATATGAGACATGTTCCATGAGAATTCAAGTAGCTTGTGATATGAAGATAAGGAAGCTTCGAGTGTACGGAGATTCATTATTGGTAATACGACAACTAAATGGGGAATGGGAAGCTAGAGACTCCAAGCTGATGCCTTATAACAAACATGTAACTAAGTTAAGTAAAAAATTTGAAGTGATCTCATTTGACCATATACCTAGAAGGAATAATCAAAACGCAGATGCACTGGCAACTCTAGCGTCCATGTTTGCTATATACTTTAAGGAAGAAGTTCAACCCATAAAAATTGAAAAGCGAGATTTTTCCACTCACTGTATGAGCATTGAAGAAGAGCCAGACATAAGACCATGGTATTACGACATCAAGCAGTATATGAAGAACGAGGAATATCCATCCAAAGCTTCCGAGCATGACAAAGGCACTATTAGAAGATTGTCCATGGGTTTTTTCTTGAACGGTGAAATACACTACAACCATAATATGGTGTTTTTAAGATGTGTTGATACAAGAGAAGAAAATCAAATCATAGAGGAAGTTCACGAAAGAATTATGGTATTCTTGCTAACGGACACATGATGGCCAAACAAATCTTGAGAGTAAAATATTATTGGTTAACTCTAGAATTTGACTGCATCAAGTACGCCAAGAAATGTCATAAATTTTGAATTTATGTAGATAGAATTCATGTACATGCATCCCCTTTACATGTCATGACCACACCTTAACCATTCTCTATATGGGGCATGGACATCATTGGTCCCATCACACCAAAAGCCTCTAGCAAGCATCGTTTCATTTTTATCTATATAGAATATTTTACCAAATGGGTGGAGGCGAGTTCTTATTCGAGGGTGACCAGAAGTGTGGTTGTTAAATTCATTAAAAATAAAATAATTTGCCGATATGGTCTACCTGAAAGGATCATCACAGATAATGAGATAAACTTAAACAACAAGATGATAGAAGAATTATGGGAGCAGTTCAAAATTAAGCATCATAATTCATCTTCTTATCGTCCGAAGATGAACAGAGCAGTGGAAGTGGCCAATAAGAACATAAAAAGATCATAGAGAAGATGACGGAGGTTTATAAGGATTGGCATGAGATGCTCCCTTTTGCTCTTCATGGATACCGCACATCATTCTGAACATCAACTAAGGCAATGCCATTCTCTTTGATATATGGCATGGAAGTGGTCCTTTCGATTGAGGTGGAAATTCTCTCCCTCAGAGTGTTAATGGAGATGAAATTAGAAGAAGCAGAGTGGGTACAATCGGGATATGAGCAATTGAATTTTATCGAGGAAAAAAGGTTGACTGCATTATGTAAAGGGCAATTATATCAAAGAAAAATGATGTAAGCGTATAACAAAAAATTACATCCCCGATGTTTCCAAGAAGGACATTTGGTGTTGAAAAAGATACTCTCATATCAAAAAGATTACCGTGGGAAATGGACCCCAAATTATGAAGGACCTTTCGTAGTCAAGAAGACCTTCTCGAGAGAAGCTCTCATTCTAACAAACATGGATGGTGACAATTTACCGCAAGTAGTTAATTCTGATGTAATCAAGAAGTACTTCGTTTGACCGCTTTAAGTATGAGAAAAGTGAAGTTGGGCAAAAAAAAATTCAAAAGAGCTGTCTCGAATACTGGAGAAATTCTTATTCCATAATTTTTCCAAATCTTTGTTTGTAAACATTGTTCATCATCAATGAATAGCCTTTTTTCTAGTTGACAAACACATACACTTCGCCTTCTCGCTACTTTAATTATTTCTTATTCCTCGTAATTATAAGATATCATTAACTACTCTTAAAATAACTCAAGAGCATAAACTTGGTTAAGTGAAAGCTAATTAAAAAAAATAGGAACTAAGAAAGGCGATCTGAGTGCAAGATGACTTCTAAAAAGTCAGCACGAGAAAAGTCAATATGGGCATGGAAAAAGCTAAAGCGTGATTGGAGGATTACTCAATTAGAAGTGCAAAAGAGAAGAAAAATGTGGAGAAATTATTCCCCACTAACATGGAGCCGGATACTGGGGCATAAACCAATGAATAAAGATGCATCATTTCTTGAAAGTATGTTGAATACTTAATTATGAGTTCATGATCCTAGGCCAAGTGATTGTTCTGAAGGATGGTGGATATGGCTACGTTAGTCAACTTTTAACAAAAAAATCATCAATTAATTTTTATTACAAATGTTCACAATCATGCATAACATGCATTCATTGAAAATCGCTACTTTGCATTTATATGCATGCATCACATTGCATTATTTTGATACAATTCAAGTGCATGAATCATTTAAGGATATTCTTTCGAAATCCACACATGACTTTCCAACATTTAGAGCTGGATTAGTCTAGCTCTTGTACCATATGAAACTTGTAAAAATCAAATCAAATATCATTTCAATATCTCAGTTAAATCAAACTTGAGTTGAGTCAAGGTCGAAGCTTGCGTCTATCCAAGTTTATTTTTATTCAATATCTTCGCTTAAATCGAACCCGTATCGAGTCGAGGTCGAAGCCTGTGTCTATCCAGGCCTGCGTCGTTTCTTTATCTCTAGTTAAATCGAACCGGACTTTGTCGCAGTCAAAGCTCAGTATCAACGCCTGGTCTATTTCAATATCTCGGTTAAATCGAACTTGAATTGAGTCGATGTCAAAGCCTGCGTCTATCCAGGTCCATTTTCCTTCAATATCTTCGATTAAATCGAACCCGCATCGAGTCGAGGTCAAAGCTTGTGTCTATCCAGGTTCGTGTTGTTTCTTTATCTCTGGTCAAATCGAATCTGACTTTGTCACGGTCAAAGTCTGTGTCAGTACCTGGATTGTTTCAATTAATTTGATTAAATCGAACCTGAATTGAGTCAAGGTCGAAACATGTGTCTATCTAGGTCCATTTCATAGAACCCGAATCAATCGAGGTTTCTATTCTCCAATATATTGTCTTCCCATAAGATCAAAATACTTATCTACTCTTTTGTACATCTTCTAAGTTTAGAAGCGCGACAAAGGGGGGTAGCTGCAGACACTGTATTTTATCTGTTCTAATACTTAAAAAATACATACTTTATTTATTAGCTCATCTACTTGTATAATATGTGTATGTTTTTTTTTTTGAAAAAAAGCCCAATGTCTAAAATAGATAAATAGACTAAGGGCTAAAGAAATAAGAGATAGGTCAAGGACTAAAAAAATTAAAAAAGATTAAAAAGACTAAAAATAAAAAGTGAAGCCTTAAGTTTGTCTATAAATAGAAGAGAGATCTTCACTTGAGAAGAGGGGATTCTAGAGAGAGAGAGAGAGAGGTCTTGAGAGAATATCTTTTTAAGGGGAGACTGTGTGAGAAAATAAGAGATATTTTCTAACAGAGAAAGAGAGAGAGAGAGAGAGAGAGAGAGAGAGAGAGAGATAGAGTCTTCATTTCTATTCATCTTTTATCTTCTCCTATTTTTTTTTCTTAAGGTAGTTTAAATATCTTGCCCATTAGCTAACAACATATATCTTGTTCATTATTCTTCATCATCTCTCACTCATACTCATATAGTATATGCTCTTGTTTCATTTTCCATAATATGTGTGTGTGTGTGTGTGTGTGTATGTGTGTGTGTGTGTGTGTGTGTTTGTTTGTTTAGTTCTTCTTCACCTTTTACTCTTAATCTTGAATTTTATTTTTATGCTTTAATGATTTTCTTACAAATTTTATAATGAGATATATTTGTCATCAACTCAATCAATGAGGATGATGATAAAGCTTTTGAATAGTACAAATTAACTCACTGTGAATCAACCATTTAACGGGTTGAAAGTGTACATTATATACCAAAACTCTCCTATGATAATTTTTCATATACAAAAATACATAAAATAGAGAGTTAAATATCTATATTAAAATCATGCAACCATTTAAGCCTTAAAATTTTTTTAATGTTCTCATATGTCTTTTCAGTTTTTTAGATTTTATTGCTATTTTAGTGACACTTATTTAAACTAATTATCATTCATAATCATTCCTTTGTTATTTAACTAGCAATAGATGGAAGAAAGGAAATATTGGTAATTAGTGAACTAAGTAGTCTAAAATAAAAAAAATGGTATATTTATATCTCAAATAAAAAATATTGTATTTTGAAATTTTATTGATTTTTTCAGTGACACTTTTTTGAAATTGTTATCATCCATAATCATTCCTTTGCTATTTGATTGGCAATAGGAGAAGAAAGAAAAAATGGTAATTAGTAGGCTAAATAGTCCACAATAAAAAATAGGTATATTTATGTCCCAAAAAATCTATTTTTTTCATCATCTTCATGTGACAATCGGTGTAACTAGCTATCGTTCATAATTTTTTACTATTTGAATAGAAATTATTGAAGAAAATAATAGTAATTAGTAGGTTATGTAGTCAAAATTTATACATTTATGTCAATTATGCATTTACATATGTATATATTATTTTAACAAAATTAAAGATTTATATTTAAATATATTTATTGAATATTTATATTTTTATAATAATATAATTATATTAAAAACAAAAAAAAAACAAAAAAAAATTGTTTGATCGAGGGTCTGAGGGTAACCCTCTGTCCCCCCTTCCCCCTTTTCTTAATTTAATTTGTTTTTTATTAATTTGTTTTTTTATTTTATTAACATACATTAATGTTGTTTTAATTTTATATTTTTATGCATCTTCTTTATATGTTTTACACACTATTCATCTTTTTTACTGTATACATTCTCATATATTTCTAATTTTTCTTTCCCCCCCTTTTCTTTATATTTGTTGTTCTTCTTATTTCTTATTTATTTATGTATCATTGATATATTTCATTACTTATAATGTGATTCTTATTTCATTCCTTTATTGTTAGAGTTAGTATCATATATGTGTGGATTACAATCTTAACAATTAGACTTAAATTTTGTTAATTGTATTATTTAGTTTTCACTGAAAAAATACGATGACGGACTTTAGGATTTTTCGGATACGAAATTTCTCGAACTACCGAGGTGAAGAATTATTTTTGGGATACCGAGAATGACTCCAATAATGCTTTGATCTAAAAAATATAGAATAACAAAATAATTTTTTAATGATCTTTGTACCACCCATTAAAAGTCATTTATTAGTTCATTTTTATGATAGAAAATTTAACAAATGGGACATTAAAAAATGAATTTCTTCAACCTATTTTTTTTAAATATAACTTGGATAGCATTTAATTGAATTTGCTAACCATTTTAACAATGAGTATTGTGGGGTGCTAATACCTTTCCCACACACAAATGACTCCCTAACCAACTTTGAGTTTTCGTAGACCAATTTTTTAAAAAAAATTGGGTGACCTTTCACACCCTAAAATGATTGGTAGCGAC
Source organism: Datisca glomerata (assembly GCA_003255025.1). Classification (NCBI taxonomy): domain Eukaryota; kingdom Viridiplantae; phylum Streptophyta; class Magnoliopsida; order Cucurbitales; family Datiscaceae; genus Datisca; species Datisca glomerata. The sequence goes on from QANY01008329.1 coordinate 64,610, forward strand.
TCTGAATTTTTTTCTTCAAAAATGATTTTTTTCAATCACCGTTCCGCGTCACAGACACGTTACGACAATCAATTTGTCTAATCGTATTATCATGATTCTTGGTAATGAAAAACTAACCAACGAATACTTTGTTGAATGAAAAAGTAAAATGAACATGTGAAACTACAAGTTCATCCTAATAGTGGAATGTCCTTTTGAGCCTACTGGGAATACTTCTCAAACTGTCAAGATGCATACACTTGTTGGATTCAAGCCAAGCCAATGATAAGGCTCGCTACTAGTTGCAGAAGGAATGAATGATGTGCTTAGGAGTAAGCACGAGAAGCTGAAGATTGCTTATGAGATAATAGAGTCACTCTAGAAAATGTTTGGTCGCCTATTTGGATAGTCTTTTCATGAGGATATTAAGGTTGTTGTGAGTAAATAATTTCTGGAATAAAATTGCTCAAATATGATTGTAGGAATATATATATATATATCCGAAAAATTAAAATTACTTTATTTGGTAATAATTATAAATGTTATGATGTAATAGTGATTATGTTAAATGCATTATTTATTTTGATGAAATGTTTAAGGGAGTGTTTTATCAATTTCCAAACTTACCCTTTGGTTCTTAGAAAGCTTGAACATTTACAGTGGAACATGTAACAGTAGAAACAAACTCCCCGAAATGAGATCTGTGAGGAAAAATGTAAATTGAAAAATAATATGAAAAAATCATAATTTATATTGGAAGAAAAACTGTACAAAATTAGTTAAATTACCTAGCAATCTCACCAAGTTTGGAGATAAATGCTTATGCATTCTGGAAAATTGAAACCCAGATCTAGAATTTTTCAGATGAAAAGAGATAAAAAAAGTTAGAAACTAACCCAATATAAGTCTTCTGCCTCTCCCTTCTCCTTCAGCAAAATCACCACACCAATAAGTCTAGGGCTATGTCTTTAATGGAGGAGCTATGTAAACAATTAGAAAGAAAACAGAGGCATAGTGCATGTGATGCCCGAATTGGCCCAAATCTTAACAATCAAACAATAGTCGATGCGCAAATTTGCTATCAAGTTCATCTGAGAGAGAGGTACCGTTGAGTGGTGGTGAGGTTGTGCCATGGAGGAAGAAGATGAGGAAGATGATGAATGGGTAATTTGGGAAACAAGGACTTGAGACTTACCCGGCGTCAACATACCTCCCAATCTGGGAGGGTTTTAGATACCCTCGTTTGAGGGTATCTTAACATTCCAGCATCAAAATATTTAGAATATTTTTCATATCAAACATGGGCATGACCTATTTCTTCAGGTATTTGAGGAAACTTCCCCTTATAACAAACTGTCCCTTAATTCTTCGGGTGGATTGTCGTTTAGGAATTCACGTTGCTAGTGGGAAATGGTTCCATGGTTTTGGCAACAGAAGTGGGAGTACTTAGACTACAATTTATGCACAGTAAAATTCTTATTTTCAACAATATTTTTTTATTCTTTTATTTGGAGAATTTTGATTTCTGTTTCTAGATTATTTAAAAAAATTATTTAATTTTATTATAATAAATTGGTTATCATTCGTAAAAGTGGTTTTATATTTATTCTGAAAATTAGGGTGATGATCTTTTTTGTAAAATCAATATCTAATGCATTGTCGAATATTAAATTGTTCAAGAATGTAGAACTAATATCTAAAAAGTCAATGATATATCATGACGACGACACATATCTATAGCATCTTAGATTTGATCATATTATCCTAAATATGATTGAAAGACTTGTAAATGATGGTCATTTAAGAGAGTTAAGAGTTGACACTCTACTAGTTTATGATTTATGTCTGGAATGTCAAATGACCAAGAGTTCGTTCTTGGTTAAAGGTCAAAGACTCAAGACACCTTTTGACTTGGTGCATTCTAATGTATGTAGGCCTTTGAATGTACAAGCTAGAGAATGTTATGAATACTTTATCATTTTTATTAATGATTATTCTAGATATAATACCCAATGCAAAAGAAATCTGATTATTCTAGTTATGGATACCCAATGCAAAAGAAATTTGAGACTTTTCGAAAGTTCAAAGAATTTCAATCTGAGACTAAAATAGGTATGTCAATTGAGACTCTTCAATGAGATTGGCGAGGTGAATATCTGACTATGAATTCACACTTACCGCGTCTGGAACACCACAGTAAAATAGTGTTGCCGAGAGGAGAAATAGAACTTTGCATGATATGATGAGATCCATGCTAAGTTATTTATCATTATCCACTTCATTTTGGTTATATGCACTACAAATTGTTGTATACATTCTTAAATTTATGCCATCTAACTGTATACCTAACATACATCTAGAGTTATGGAACAATCACAAACCTAGTTTGAGGCATATGTGGTCAATAATTATCTAAAATTCAGTCAATAATACACATTACTTACTATTCTGCATTTGTGTATTAAAAATTTTTACTTAAAAATTCAGCATAAAAAACTACAGATACAAAATTTATAAATATATATTAATTTTTAAGCCATGATTTTTATTATAAATAAATAGACATTTTTCCATAAAAATAGACATTTATAAATAAACAAATAAGACTTAAAAGGCTTTGTCTTTTTCTTCTCAAATATGATATAACATACAAGAAAGTAAAAAGAAAAACTAAAAATAAAAACAATAGACATTCAATTCACGTCTTTAAAAAAAAGAGAGGAAGAGAAGTAAACATTTACAGTACAGTCACATCGGCTAGAGTTAAAAACTAAAAAATGGAAAAGCATTAGAAAGAAACCGTGTAAGTATTCCTCTCACATAGGCAAGACATGGATATGGAGAATTGGAAGCCATATATAAAACAAGGATATTGCACTAGATGACTTTAAGCGGTGTTTTTGCGACGAAAAGTATGCGCATTATTTCGTATCTTTAAGCTCAGTGCGGGGACGGACTATTTATCTGGCAAATCAATTATACACGAACTACACGCGTAGAATTCGCATATTAACTAACATTGGGTCCAACACATATGGTGAAAGGGTAGTAAGTTGAAACTACATTATGAAGTATGCATTTTTAATTGTAAAGTACCTAAAAGAGTCAAGAGCAGGTTTTTATAGTGGTCAAGATAAAAAGGTATTTGTATTAACAAATGCTTCTTTTCTTAAAACAATTATATGACTGGCTTCAAACCTCGAAGAAAAGTTGTGCTTGAGGAGTTACTTAATGATCATATCAGACCATCATTGACAAACCATTGTCAAATGACAAAGTGATAATACCACGACTTAGGATCAAAATTCTCTACTAACTTGAAGTAGTGAAAGAGTAATTAGATTACCTGATCGTTATACATGAGAGACACAAGTTTTCATTTTTTATGATGGTAAAGAAGATCAATTGACTTTTCAGTCTGTAATGGATGATTTTGATAATAAGAAATGGTATGAGGCAATAAACTTCAAGATGGCCAATGTACTCTAACTCTGCTTGGGATCTTGTTGTTCTGCCTTAAGGGGTAAAACTCATAAGGTGCAAATTGATCTTCAGGAGAAAGATAGTATGGGATAGGAAAGTTGAGACTTTCAAAGCTTCCCTTGTGGCAAAGGGTTTCACTTCTTCTATTCATTTTCTTGGCACAGCCAAAAGGAAGGAGTCAACTATGAAGAGACTTTCTCAGTAGTAGCCATGTTTAAGTCCATTAGGATACTCTTATCCATTACTGCATATTTTGATTATTTGACATGACAAATGGATGTCAATACGGTTTCTTTGAATGACCATTTTAAAGAAAATATTTATATGACAATCAGAGGAGTTCATGGCTTAAGGCCACGAGCAAAAAGTTTGTAAACTACAAAGGTATATTTATGGACTTAAGTAGACTTCTAGATCTTGGAACATTAGATTTCAAGAGGCCATTAAGTCTTATGGATTTGATCAAGGTCCTGATGAACCATGTGTCTACAAGTACATAAAAGACAAGAATGTGGTCTTCTTAGTTTTTCACATTGATGATATTCTGCTCAAATGTAAAGATCTAGGTAGCAAACCAATTCCAAATGAAAGATATTGGGGATGCAAGCTATGTTCTAGGGATACGACTCATACGAGATCGTAAGAATTGGCATTGTCACAAGCATCCTATATTGATAGGATGCTCATAAGATATTGGATGCAGAACTCCAAAAAGGCAATTCACCTTCTCAGCATGGAATTTATTTTTCTAAGGAGCAATGTACCAAATCTTTTTAAGAAGAAGAGACCATGAGACGAGTTTCATTTACATCTAAGGTCGGAAGCCTAATGCATGCCATGCTGTCTACTAAGGCCTGCCATATCCTATGAAGTGGGAGTGCCTAGTCATTTCAATCAAATCCATGATTAGATCACTAGATAGTAGTTAAACACATTCTCAAGTATCTTAGGAGAACGAGAATCCATATGATGGTGTATTCTGGCGGGGATTTGATTCCTGTTGGATACACTAATTTTGATTTCAATCATATATAGATTCTTTAAAGTCAACACCATGATCAATGTTCACTTTTGATGGAGGAGTTGTAGTATGTAGAGTATCAAACACACTTACATTGTTGATTTTGCTATAGAGGCTGAATATGTAGCCATTTATGAAGTAATTAAGGAAACAATCTGGCTCTGTTAGTTCTTGAAAGATTTTGAAGCTATTCCATATATGAACGTGCCAATTAAGTTTTACTGTGATAATAGTGGAGCAGTGATGAATTCAAAAGAGCCCATAAAGTCATAAGAGAGGAAAGCATATAAAAGGTAAGTATAACTTTATTAGAGATATCGTACATCGCGGTGTTGTGCGTGTTCTGAAAATTACGTTAAAAAATAACCTCTAAGATCATTTCACCAAGACACCGCCTGCCAAGAGTTTTGAAAGCTTTAGGGAAATCTCTCATTTATTTTAAAAGTAAGCAGAAGATTATTGAGAATAATGTCATTTAAGTATATGACGTAAAGTTGTTATTGGTAATTAATAAGTATAGTAGTTTTTCATTTTATATTTGTATGGATGTATTTTTTATACGTTATAAATATCATGATTATTGTATGTGATATTAAACATTATATGTAAGAGTTGTATACAATATGGTAATGTTTAAGGGTAATAAAAAAATTGAAAATTTTCTATAATTAATAATTAAAGTAAAAAAATTTAATTAATCAATAATTACAAGTATAGTTCATCTATATTAAGAATGGAATAGTCTTATCAATCATTGTGAAGCCAGATAAATAGATCCTTTGAATATTGACTTAGGTCTTCAATGATATGAGAGCTCAATTTATGATAAATCATAAATTTATTATTATCTATAAATCAACGAAATTCAAAGAGAAAGAAGTATTTATAGAGGTTATCTAATTATTTACCTAGTTCTAATTATAAATTATTTATGGAGGATTGATCTTTATATAATCATTATATCAATGAACTATTAAATTCTTCAAGTAATTTATATCTATAACTTTAAGAGTGCAACTCTAAGTTCATAGTGGAATAACTTTAAAATTAATTAAATGATATGTTAGTTAAATTTTTTAATTAATTATCAATTTTATTAGAGCTTGAGAGTATTGACCCATCGATCCTTGTGCCATCTCTGTTAACACAAGTTGGACAAGTGAAATTATTAAGATTACGATAATTAGTTTAGAATTGTTGAATTCTAAATTATTATAATTATTTGGTAAGAACATAATTAATTAATTTATTAATTAACTAAGATTTTAAATAATGTGATTGTTAAAAATTATATTAGACTGTGTGGTGTGAGGACAATGTCTGCGCCGCCTACAGGGAATGATTGCTTGGGGTATCCGTTTTTTTCCTGAAGATTCGTCCTTCATTAATAATTTAAAAAGACGATAATCTTATCATAAAAATAGGATGAAATCTAGTATTTGATTCAATGTGATATTCTCCTTTAAAGGAAGAACATCATGCCATACAGGGGGCCTTAAGTGGCATGTAGATAGTCGGCCACCTCCCTTAACAGAAGTGGTTACTTATCATATAAATGTTATATGATTGACTTTAAATTTTGATTTCAACAATAAAATCCTTTTTTTCTTTTCCTTAGATTGTAAATAGGAGTAACTTGTAACTTAACTTTCTTCAGTTGTTTGTACCTAGTATATTTCCCCTTTGAAACAAATATATTGGCATTTTTTCCTAGTTACGTGTGTTACAAATCAATGTCATTATTGGTATTGAAAATCAGTACCTTAATTGTAGAAGATTTATTATTTTCGGTGACAAGTAATTATTAGGAATCAACTAGGACATTTTACATTTTGTAGTTTATGCTTTCATTTTTTATTATTTACTTTCCCAGGTTACCTAGGCTATATATATATATCTTTGTTTGTATTATTTAAGGGTCACTCATCAATTCAGCGAAATTTTCCCAGCATTGATGGTAAACCTTTTTTTGGTTCACCAAAAACCGTCGTTATAAACACCATAACTGCCATTATAGACCCCACAATCGCCATTATTGACACTAAAACCACTACAATAGACATTAAAATCGCCGCTCTAGGCACTACGACCACAATAAACATTATAACCACCGCTATAGACACTAAAATCCTCGCAATAGACATTAAAACTACCACTATAGACACTAAAACTGTCGGTATTGAGGACCTAAATGCCCAAACTCATGAATGGCAAGTCATCATTCATGAATGACGTTTGCGGTCCAACTGGTTCATTTTGGACCCCGAACACCACTCACATTGGCGTTTGTCTCAGATTTAACAAAATATATTGTATGCTTATAAATTAAAACTAAAACGTAAATATGTTATTTTCTAAATTTTATACGGTTATAATTTATAAAATTAAAGGTTACATTTTAATTTTTTATATTTAATTTCAAACTTTTAGTGGATATATTCGATTTAATACTAGAATCTGACTCTTAGGGTTATACGTGTTCGTCAAACCGATAAATAGAATTTACCAGTCATCATAACATCATGACTAAGTGTGTGAAGATAGTTAAGCATATGAAAATGATTAAATTAATTAAGTGTATAATGGTTAAGCATTTAAAAATGACTAAGCGTACGACTAAGTGATAAACAAAGTATATAAAAGTGACTAAGGGTTAGAAAATTACTAAGTGAATGAAAATAACTAAGTACGTGAAAATACCTAATTGCATGAAAATATGATTTACCGGACATCAACATCATGACCTATAATTATATATGGTGAAAACACATCTCGCTCGATACTTGTCACAAAAGCACAACAAGATTGTCAATGAAAACTTTTAATGAGTTTATGAATAAGTGTTCAATTACTTCGGTAATCTTTACTTAATCCAATCTAATTTCACTTAATAAGTGAATATGATGAATGTTTGCATTTAGAGAATGAGCCTTCTAAAAATGTTCACCTCCAACCTTAGGGATTATACATGTTCGTTAAATGGTGAAAAATTATTTTACTCGGTGGCTATGAGTATGAAAATGACCAAGTGTGTGAAAATGATTAAGTGTATCAAAACATTTATGTGAAAATGGTTTCGTTGTGAAATGATTAAGTACATGAAAAAAAGCTAAGTTTCATCAAAACAAGTATATGAAAATGAGAAAATAGAGAAAATTACTAAGTGAATGAAAATTACTAAGTGTGTGTGACTAAGTTGTAAAAATGACTAAGTGTATGTGAACCGAGATTTAGGTTTATACATGTTCATTAAATGGTGAAAAATTATTTTACTTGATACTTGTAATAAAATCACAATAGTATAATCAAGAATATATTCTTATGCATTTATGAATAAGTGTTCAATTGTTTTAACAATTAATTACTTAATTCAAATCTAATTTAAAATACGAGTGAAGGTACTTAATGTTCGCATTGAAAAATCAACAATCTTGATACTTTGTTTGTGATTCATCGAGTATACCCTGACCAATTTTAGAAAATCAAATTTCTTGAAAAACCACTGTAAAAAGGTCTGAAAATCCATTGTATTGATGCAAAACCGCCAAAAAATAACAAAATCGTCTAAAATTAGAAAACTCACCAGAAATTGCCGATATAGGGACAAAAGCTGCCTGTTTAAGGGCAAAACCGCCTAAAATTGGAAAAATCGCCAAAAACTGCCAGTATAGGGGCAAAAACCATCGGTATAGGGGAAAAACCACTGGTATAGGTTGCATAAACTGTCAGTATATGTTAAAGAAATCGCTGGTATAGAGTATCATAAAAAATGATGATTAGACACTAAAAAGGTGCCATATGAGTCCCAAACACCACTGAGAAGATGGCGTTTGGGCAACACCACTAAGAATATAGCATTTGGGAGTCCAAACGCTATCAACAAGCTCTAAACACCATCAACACATGACGTTTTACCATGTGGTGGTGGCGTTTCACCATGTGGTGATGGCGTTTCACCATGTGTGATGACGTTTGGCCTAGATGCAATATAAAAATATGAGGAATATTTTTTTTCAATTTAGTGAATGTTTGCATTTAGAGAACGAGTCTTTAAAAGATGTGCACCTTCAACCTTAGGAGTTAAACATGTTCATTAAATAGTAAAAAATTATTTTACTCGATATTTGTCATAAAATCGCAACAACATAATCAAAGATACATTCTAATGGGGTAATAATTATAAAATAAAAGGTTAAACTAACCTTGAGGGTTGTTCGTGTTTGTCAGACCAATAAATAGAATTTACCGACCACATCATGACCTATAATTATGCATAGTGAAAATTCGTCTCTTTTAATAATTGTCACAAAAATACAACAACGTATCTCATAAATTTGAATAATCCATATATGATCGTGTGATATGCATATTAATGTGTGACATATCAATCGATAAATGTAAGACATAGTAGTGTGTAAGATTAAATTAAAAAGATAATTGTATGAAAGAGAGAAAGAGATATAGAATTTAGATCCATATATGATTGTACGACATACTTATTGATTTTGATTTCATACGTGAACCGGGAATCTTGATATTTGGCAACAAAGAATGGCAATTTGGATATTTAGGATAACGTTTGGAGGCTGAACAATGACGTTTGGAGGCTGAAGAGTGGCGATTGTGTTTTTTTTGTGTTCACCAAATTCGTAGTGGGGTACAAAATGAATCTTGAGGGGTTCACCAAAAATTAAAAATTATTTTTTGGAAAGGTTCACCAAATATTTACTAGGGTTCATCAAATATATATTGGAGTTCACCATATACGTACAAAATTAATAATTATTGGAGGGGTTCACCAAAAATGACTTTGTAAGTATTCAGTGAACCCAAGTATGCAATTAGTGAACCCACGCACATATTTGGTGAACTCTTACAAGAATGATTAATTTATACATATTTGATGAACCCTGTTACGTATTTAGTAAACCCCTCTAAGATTTAGTAATTTGTACATATTTGGTGAACCCCAATACATTAGGGGTTCACCAAATATGTATAGTGATCTACCAAATACGTATTGAGATCACCAAATATGTGCTGAAGTTCATTAAATACGTAGTGGGTTCACCAAATATATAGTGGGGTTCAACAAATACGTACAAAATTAATAATTCTTAGAGGGGTTCACCAAAAATGACTTTGTACGTGTTTAGTGAACTCCAATATGCAATTGGTGAACCACATTATATATCTGTGAACCTCTTCAAGAATTATTAATTTATACATATTTAGTGAACCACATTACGTATTTGGTGAACTCTACTACGTATTTGGTGAACCCTACTACGTATTTGATGAACCCCCAGTATATATTTGGTTAACCCCTCCAAAATTATTATTTTATATGTATTCTATGAATCTCATTACGTATTTGGTGAATGTCACTACGTATTTGATGAATCCCACTACGTATTTGGTGATCATTTCCAAGATTTATTAATTTATACATATTTGGTGAACACTATTACGTATTTAGTGAACCCCTATAAGATTTATTAATTTGTATGTATTTGGTGAACACCAGTATATATTTGGTGAACTCCTAGTATATATTTGATGAATTTTAATACATATTTGGTGAACAATAAAAAAATTCTGGCATCAATGCCGGCGAAAAACCCCCGACATTGTAAAATTTTCCATTGTTTAATTAATAATGTATAAATGAAAATATTCATCTTTTCCAACATGGTACAACATCAAGTTTCAATCCGATAATGGTGAAGAAATTTTAAATCAAACTCTTGGGACTTACTTTCTTAATAATGGGATTGTTCAAATTCAAACATCTTGCCCTGATACTCCTCAACAAAATGGAGTGGCTGAGAGAAAAAATAGGCACATATTCCCGGTAGTTGGAGCAATAATGTTTCATTTCTAGGACTAATGGGGAGAAGCTACTTTCACTATTGTTCTTCTTATAAATTGATTACCTACTAATATTTTGTCATTTACCACACCAGTTGATACTTTAAGAAAATATTTTCTAAATGCTATTCTCTTAGGGTCTCTTTGCCTCAAAGTGTTTATTTATGTTGCTCTTGTGCACATTCATTGTAAGGATAGACATAAATTTGACCCTAGAACACTCAAATGCATTTTCTTAGGGTACAGTAACACACAAAAGGGATATTAGTGCTATCACAGGACATTCACAACCATGAATGTAAGCTTTTTTAAAGATCAATCTTATTTTCCTCTTCATCTTAGGGGGAAAGAAAAGAAAAGGAAGTTTAGTCCAGGTTCATCCCATTTCCACTTATACATGACAATTCTAATTTCACTTCAAAAGTATTAAATCATGGTGGTAGTTAAAAACAAAACGGTGCTAGCTATATAAATAGTTCTCAACTTTTCTAAATCACTAACTAGAAAAGGCTAATGAGTTGATAACATACTCCAGAAAGAAGAAAGATAGTCTTACATATTCATTTCTCTCAATCAAGATCCATGGTTGCACCCAAAATCACTTTCGAACTTCACAATTCTCCTTTACAATTAAGTTTTGATATTGATATTTTTGTCTCTATTAGAAAATGCACTAGAGCATACACTTAACACCCAATTTCAAATTTCATCTCCCTTTATAGACTAAATGAAAGTTATAGTTCATTTGTCACATATTTATCTAATGAAAATATCCTGAAGGATGTACATGAAGCTTTTAATGATCCTAAGTGGAAGAATGCTATTCTTAAAGAGATGAAAGTTCTATGAAAGAATGATACTTGGAAAGTTACAACCTTCCTAGAGAAAAGAAATTTGTGGGTTGTAAATTGGTGTCTATCATTAAGTACAAAGCTGATGTATCAAGGTATAGAGCTAGATTGGTGGCTAAGGGGGACACTTAGACCTATATATTAGACTATCAAGAGACATTTACACCAATAACGATGATGAATACGATCAGAATACTCTTGACTCTAGCAGTGAATCTTGATTGGATTTTAAAAGAGCCTGATGAAAAAATGTGTTTCTACATTGGAGATTTGGTAGAAGAGGTGTACATAAATAATGCTTGATAAAAAGTATATGGTTTGAAACAATCTCCCAGAGCCTTGTTGGAGTAATTTTCTAAATATCTCCTTAAATTTGGTAACTCTTAAAATCAAGGAGATCATACACTTTTTATCAAGCATTAATTCTTATAATGGAAGGTAAACGATCTCATAATCTTGTTGACGATACTATTATTACAGGGAACAATTTGGAGAAGATGCGGTAACTGAAAAGTTTGTTGGCAAGGGAATTCAAAATTTAAAACTTGGGATTCCTAAGGCACTTCCTTGGAATTGAAGTTGTTAGATACAAGAAATGAATCTTCATATCGCAATGAAAGTATACTCTCAATTTGCTGAATGAAATAGGCATGCTTAGATGAGCCCATTGAACCGAACCACCAATTATGTTTGAAAGTCATTCCAACTAACAAAGGTAATACCAAAGCTTGGAAGGAAGACTCATCTACTTATCTCGCACAAGAACTGATATTGCTTATACTATGAGAATAGTGAGTCAATACATGCACATACCTCGTGAGTGCCATATAGAGGAGGTGCACAAACTTATGAGATTTTAAAGGTGACCCCTAGAAATGGATTGTTGTTATCTAGAAATGGATATCTTTATACTTTAAGCTTACATAGATGTAGATATTGGGCAGGGTCATTACAGGCAGAAGATCAACGACATGGTGTTACACGTTTGTGGGAGGAAATGTAGTCACATAGAGAAGCAAACAACGACCTGTGGTTTCTGAAATCTAGTACAGAAGCTGAGTTTAGAGCAAGGCCGTAAGTGAAATATTATGGCCCAAAACCATATTGAAGGAACTAAAGGTGAAAATTGAAAAGTTCATGAACTTGTACTATGACAACAAAGTAGCAATGAACATTGCAAACAACCCAGTTCAACATGATAGAACTAAACATCAAAGTAGATATACACTTCATTAAAGAAAAAGTTGGCAGTGGACAGATATGCATTTCGTTTGTCTCAATAAGCCATCAACTTGTAGATATTTTCACAAAAGAAGTTCCAAGTTCAACCTTTAAGAATATTGTGAGCAAGTGGGGAATCGAATGTATCTTCGAACCAGTTTGAGAGGGAGTGTTGCAAACCAGTGTCTTCATTGGTGTTGAGAATCAGTACCTGAATTGTAAAAGATTTGTTATTTTTTGTTTCAAGTAATTATTAAGAATCAATTAGAAGATTTTATATTTTTTAATTTATACTTCCCTTTTTATTATTTCATTTCGTAGGCTACCTCGGCTATATATATCTTTGTTTTGTATTGTGTAAGAATGAATAAATGAAAATATTCATATTTTTTTAATGTATTGTTCGATTTTGTGTGTCAAAAGAGTCCACTTCATTGAGGTAATTGAACCTACAATCTGCTTGATATTACATGTTTGCTTGTTATTTACTTCCAGGTCATACCTTACATATTTATATATGAATCAGACAAGAACAAAGTTGCCTCGTTAGCACGTCTAGTTAAAGAACAAAAACAGGGAGTGTCATTTTTGAAAGGTGTTGGATGGAATCAGAACCAGACTTCTATTTTCGAGCCAAACAATTGTGTGTATGCTTGAATGTTCTCATGAATATCGTTGTTAATGAACAACTTCAAAAATCGAGGACTAATCGGCCTAGTAGAATTCAAAAAGGCACTTGGCTCTATTACAAAAATTATATACAAATCTCAAAGGGTCTTCAAGCAAGGCTTCCTTGTCTTTGTCACTAACAACAGCTTTGATGGTCTAAAAAACATGTGAGGTGAGAACATCTATTGACTTGTCTTTTTGCATATATTCTTGACGGATTTTAGCTAACTCTTTTCAGATTTTTATCTTTGGTCTCGTTGTTTACCTTCACTATATTCTAGATGTCACAATGTGCTTGCCACAAGTAGCAGCAATTAAAAAATAAGATTTAAAAAAAAGATTAGGAGTCTTCACCAATCAAATTAGTGTGATTTATAATCTAATTTTAAAATATTTGGTTTCTGAATAACATAGTTGGTTCATTCGTTTATGTGTGGTGAAGATATTAGCACCCACAACAACTTGTGTTAAAACAGTTATCAAAATTTATCAAATGCTATATTTTTTTTAAAAAATGATCCTAAGAAATATATTTATTTTTTACATGTCACATAATGTATTATCTTATATAAAAAATGAAACAAGTTTTGTCACACTAATGAGTGTTGCAAAGATCACTGCAAAGATTTTACTTTTTAGGGTTTTCTTAGAAAAACATGTAATTAAAAATATAGGGATTAAAATCAGACTTCTGAAGATAATTTCAATTAATATCTTGAGAAAATTAGACTTCTAATATTCGTTAGATAATATAAAGATATTTTTTATATTTTTAATTTTCTTTCGACAAATATATTTGTGATGGTAAAATCATATTGAAATCAAACTCAGAATTCTGAGTATGTTTCCTCATCTTTTTATATAACTTATATTTCACTAAATCTCAAGTAGAAATTAAGTTATTGAATCATATATTTAGTAGATCTAAATTCAAGATTTCACCATTGAAAATAGCTTAGATAATTTATCTTTAAAATGGTAAAGTAAGAAAATAAAACTAATAACTAAAAAATTAGGAATGGGGAATCAATTATAAAAGAAAATAAAAGAGTATTTGGGAAAACATTTATAAAATAAATAGGGGGAAGGGGCATGCATAGCTTTTCTGACCCCGTCAGCTCGATATTTTTGCAAACAACGACCCTTACTCAATAGGGCAATGAAAAGAGGAGAACAAGGGCAACTAACTACCGCTAAAAGTTAGACTATGAGTGCACAATTTATGATTGAAATTAGCCGTTGCGTACTACCTGGTGCTTGCAGGTCTGACCGGAGCTTTCTCTCCAACAGCAGCTTCAATCAATCTGAAATCTGACTACGAGGTTTCTTAGCCCACAATTGACTACTTATGGAAAATCGAACAGGAAATGAAAAGTGGTATTGCAACAACAATTTACATTCCCTCCACGCTCTGATTTTGATCGGCTTGCCCACACAACGTCTTTTTTAGAGAAGATGTCAAGTGACTCTCGAAATTCATCTTTTGTATCACGTCAAGAAAAATGATATAGATCCTAATAGTAGCTGCTGCCCAAATGTGCTTTATGAAGGTCGTTCCACAACAGTAAAAGTACGATTGATTCCGTCGATCGAACGTCTTTCCATGTTGTTAGGATCAAGCTGACAACACGGTACAATATTTAAAAAATTATAAAACTTTATCAAAGTAATAAACAATTTTCAAATCTAAGGGTAATTGGAATAGAAGAAATAATAGCATTTTGCCAATGTATTACCTCTTCCAGTCGATTGCTTCTCTCATTTGTTTTGAATCCTTCTTATTGAAAACAGTCTTAGGTAGTTCTCTTTGTCTTCTCTTTCTCTTTTTTCTAAAGTCTCACCCTTCTCTTTGTTTTTGTTCTCTCATTCTTCTTTTTTTCTCCTCTCTTTTCAATAGAAAACTTGTAGGTCCTCTTCTCTCTCTCCCTCACCTTCTTTTATTCTTCTTTTCTTCTATTCTAAAGTTTGGTCCTCTCTTCTCTATCCAAGCTTCTTCTTTTTCTTTTCCTTGACTCTTTATATATAGAGTGAAGTCATAGTTTGCCCTAGCGTATCTTTATTAATCATACCATTAATGTTTAGATCTTCATTATAAAAAAAAAGGAAATAACGACTTTCCTCCTCTCAAAATTCTTTTGATGATTAAGAAATATCTTTTGGAATAATTCATGATTTAAGACGAAAAAATTGAAAATCTTTCCTTTAATGTTCTTTTAAAACAAAATCCTTCCTTAAGCTTTATTTCTCCTTTTTTTAAAATTAATTTTATTGTTTATTCTTTATAATTAAAATCTTTATTCTTATTTTTATTTTGTGCCTTTTTATATATTTTAGATTTAGGTACTTTCCTGTGACTTTAGAATTGGATCGACGTATTAATGGACCTGAAAACACTGACCTCAATAAAATATGATATTTACACTGAAGAACGTGATGTAAGAGATGGTTATATTTTTAATAGTGCAACAAGTTGAACAAAAGTTCAGAACATTTTAAAAATAAAGAGTAAAAAGACAGTTCTCGCCCACCAAAATCATGATGGAACCGAACAACAGCTTAGAGAGGTCAACATCTATCAACGTACGAGTAAATGACTAAAATATCTCTTAAGAGTAGTTTTAAATTTTAGTGGGACACCAATTCGTGGATCACACCCATAGTAATATAACTAGAAGCCAACATCTTATCTTAAAATAAATTTGCGAAATAATTTCAAAAATTAATCTTGATAAAATCAATTTATGAAGGATTAGAATTTAAAGTTTCCATAAAGAATCATAAAACAATATCAATAGTTTGATCATTTATAAGTATGAAGTAATATCCAAATAACTTTGGAGTCCAGAGCTTATTAACTTAAAAAACTTTACTTTTTCTTTTGATATATGGTAACTAGTCAGGGTTGTCAGTGGTTCATTGCATGAGACCTCGTGCTTTTCCATTCTCTTACTCATTCTTCCGTTTGTATCTGGCATCTATATTACAATTGTTATCTAAAAATCAAAATAACTACAGTGAGCATATAAAGTATACTTGGTAAATAACCAAACGATACATATAAACAAGTTATATAATATATGTTATAGATACATGTTATCATCAATCCTGATGTGACGATAGAGCGTTGAAATTTTTGAAACAAATGGATCGTGACACGCGCATGTCAAATTCTGAAGATCATAACTTTTGATTTGAATTGATTTACGGGTCCATAAGATATCAAATTGAAACTCATCCAGAGATCTACATGTAGAATAGGGTTTACCCGTTACGGCCGGGTTATGTCCAAAAAATACTGTTTTAAGTACTTTCGGAGGCCAAAAGATATTTTATCATAATTTTGGTTATTTTTATAATTTTCCCTTTATTTTATTTTTAGGGTTTTCATGAATAGTTTAAATATATATTGTTTAGGGTTTATGCAACAACTTATGATATTTTTTTGAGACATTTTTCTCTATAATTCTAATTTTTGATATTTCGTGATTTATCGAAATTCATGCCTAAATCATGGTAATACCAGAATTTAACAGGTTTTAGAAAATCAAATTACTGGTAATCATGCGCAATTCAACAGTGTTTGATATTATTAGGTTTTCTTCGAGACTTCCGTTACATCATATCACTAGACATAAATGGCATACTTAAAACATATTGTAAATAATTTCCTTAATTAATACATAACTTACATATGAGAAATCTAGTAACATAAGATGGAATCATAACATACATCACCACTTGTTAGTGGTAACATTGAAGAGAAATAATATGAGAACGCATCATGAGTCTTTAAGTCTACTCGTATTCCATACATTTATAACCTTTTCACCATAAGGATGAGCGGAACCATATAAGCCTTTTAACGGCATATCTTGTAACAATTTATGGCATAACATAAGTGCTCCCATCAAATTACGTAATCAAGCTTAGGAGTTCACAAACAAAACTTTTATAATGCTACTATTTATGTGAATTTATGATCTTTAACATTTGTAAACTAAATGTTTAACATAATGAAACTTGTGGTTAAAGGATGCACACAACAGAGAACTCATAAAAAGATTAACATACATATTCAAGCGTTTATAGTAAATTTTAATGGTGGAAAGCTAGATTATGATCTAGCAGCAACTTTTTACTAGATCAGGGTCTAACGACTATACATTTTAGTCTTCTCTTCTTTTAAAAACAACTAATTTCGTTAAAAAGTTAAATCATCTTAATTTCATTTTTTTCACTCTAAAGGGTCCCTCTTAAGCATTTTCTCAACATCTTTTCAGGAAAAGATATATAATCTCCAAATAAAATAAAATTATTCAATTAAAAAATCTCTAATTGTCTCAACACACCACATCTCAAACCCTAAATCAAGAAATCTTTCATTAAAAAGCTAAAAACTCCTAGATTATTCTTGATGGAAATTTCAGAGAGAGAGAGAAGGAGAAAAGGAGAGAAGTCAGAAGACTATGACTTGGAGTTGCAATGGCTTCGGCCAACAAGGAAAATGTGAGCAGTGGCTAGCTCATTTGTTTGCGGAGAAGACCTTGAGGACATATGAAACAGCGCAACCAAGCCAGGAGGAGCTGCGGCGTCAGCGGCTTACTAGAGAGAGATGTAACTAAGTTTGCATAATACCTTCATGGAACGACGCTTTGGGATTACACTCAACAATAATCAAATGTTTGGCAACATTATGTTCTAACTCTTGTCGTCTTCATTATCTGCTTATGTCTCTTTACATTGTCATCTTGATGGCCTTTGATCTACACTGATTTGAGATTCAAAAGTTGACATCCATTAAATACAAAGCAATAACTTTTTTTAGAAAATTACTTTTATAAGTATAATATCTCTTTTTTTGCCTAAATGCTTCTCGATTGGTTGTATTCTTGAGTCTGATTGAAAACAGTTCCTATTTTGATAAAAATTCCAATAACACCCGCAAAAGAAATGAAGTAAAGAAAAATATGTTAGATTCAAAATCCTTTCAATGTAAACCGTGTCTCAATAAAACCCAAGATCTCATATTGAACACATTAAGAATCAAAACAATTATAGAGCGGAAGCGTACCTGAATCTATAACGATAGATTGTTGTTTAGAGCCGAGTGATTGGCTTTTCATATCTACATGATTATCTATCTGAGAGTGCTCTTTGATAAAACCTCTCAGTTTTCTCTCTAACGATGGGATATTAGGGAGAATATAATGGTTTCCGTTATCGTGTGACCTTCCTCATAACCACTTATAGATAATTCATCTTTTAATATTTTTATTTTAGCCCATCATAAAAATAAAAATTACCCTTAAATCTCTACACATTAAAGGGTCCACAATATATCAGAAACATTAAAACTTCAATTATTCAAACCTTAGTAGATCACTTTTAATTGGGTTTAACTTTATTTGACAGTCTGCAACACATAATTATTTTACACATACGTCCAATGTTGGATTAAGGATCCAACAATCTCCCACTTGGACTATGTGTTAAACCTTATAATTATGTTTTGCCAAAAATATTCAACTTTGTTGTCATTACCGAAATGTATCTAAATAACCAATCTGGTCCATCGATCATACCGACATAGGATCAAAGCGCCATCTGTTACATCAATCGTAACTCAACCCATCAATGGTCACGTATATCAATACAATTGAATGATATAGATTATGATGTGGATGTGTAGCATAAAAATTTCATGTAATGTGATCTTAACATGCCTATTTCCAACTGGTCCTCCGTAAACTTTAGTGAGATCAAACCATACATAAATCAGAGTGTGAATACCAAGAACTTTATTTCTGCAGAAAATAAGCCTTAAAATATCCATAAACCAAAATGACTGAAAAATATGTCTATATGAAAAAAAAAGAGCACATGAAAATAAAATACAAACTCCCAATAGAACTGAGTATCCTTAACGGATATGACATCCATGTTAGCAGTGTGCTCATGAAACACCTTGGGTGATAATCCCTCAGTTGCGGATCCGCAATCATGGAGTTTGTTCTGATGTGCTCTATAGACAACTATACACTCTGAACTCTTTCTTTAACAACCAGGAACTTGATGTCTATAAACTTTGACTTGGTCGAGCTCATGTTGTTATTAGACTAAAGAACTACTGATTTGTTGTCATAAAATATCTTTAGTGGTCTCTGAATACTGTCTATTATGCGCAGCCCCGTGACAAAATACCATATTCCGTGATTGGACGTCTCATAACAAGCTATGAACTCTGCTGCCATTGTAGAAGAGGCTATAAGAGACTGTTTAGCACTCTTCCAGGAGACAGCACCTCCAGCAAGTAGAAAAATATAGCCCGACGTAGATTCCATGCTATCTTGGCATCCAGCAAAATCAGAGTCAGTATATCCAACGATCTTAATCTGATCCAACCTCCGAAACGTGAGCATGTAATCTTTTATTCTCTGTAAGTACCGCAAGACCCGTTTACCTGCTTTCCAATGGTCTATGCATGGATTTCTTAAGTATCTTCCCAACATCCCAGTCATGTATGCAATATCAGGACGTGTACAAACTTGAGCGTATATTAGACTCCCCACTACCGAGGCATAGGAAATCTTCTGCATTTCCTTTTCCTCAAAATCATTTTTAGGGTACTGATTGAGATCAAACTTGTCTCCCTTAGTTATAGGGGTATCACCTAGTTTATAGTCTTGCATGTTATATCTTTTAAGGACCTTTTTTATATAACTCTTTTGTGATAATCCTAGAATACTCTGAGAATGATCTCGGTATATTTGGATTCCTAATACAAAATAGGTTTCACCAAGATGTTTTATCTCAAAATTCATAGCTAGAAATCTCTTGGTGTCATGCAATAAGCTTATATCGTTGCTGGCAAGTAAAATGTCATCCACATATAAAACCAAAAAAATATGTTTGCTCCCACAAAAATTATGGTATATACAATCATCGACTAAATTCATCTCAAAACCAAACAAGATGATCACTTGATGAAATTTGAAATACCTACTGTCGAGATGCCTGCTTGAGTTCATAGATGAATTTCTGAAGTTTGCAAACCATATTCTTTGGGTCTCCCGACATAAACTTTTCTGGTTGCACCATATATTTCATCTCTTCAATGTCACCATTGAGAAACGTTGTCTTTACATCCATCTGATGCAGCTCAAGATTGACATGTGCTACCAATGCCATTATAATCCTAAAAGAGTCTTTCATAGAAACCGGAGAGAAAGTCTCTTTATAGTCAATGACTTCTTTCTTTGTAAAACCCTTTGCGACAAGACGAGCCTTGTATCTTTCCACATTACCTTTTGAATCCTTCTTGGTCTTAAAAATCCATTTGCAACCAATGGATTTTGCACCTTCTGGTAATGGAACAAGATCCCACACGTCATTGTCCTTCAAGGACTTAATTTTCTCATTCATGGCATCGATCCACTTTTGAGAGTTAAAGTTTTCCATGGCTTGACGAAAGTTGATCGGATCATCTTCCATCACACCAATATCAACCTCATGCCCTTGGAGAAATACAATGTAATCATCTGGCACTGTACTTCTTCTCTCTCTAGTGGATCTTCTTAATGGCATAGGTTCTTGAGGTGCTAGAGTTTGTTCTTCCAGAACAATCTCTTGAATGGGAAGTTCTCTGACATTGTCTTGATGTATTGTGTCATGAGCAATGTCGGGGACACAGTCCTGATCAATGCTAATCACGCTTGTGGGAATATCAACTTATTCCTCTTGAAGGACAAAATCCCGAACCGTATCTCCCCTGCAAACTCAGCATCCTCAAAGAACAGGGCGTTTCCCGTCTCAAAAATCGACTTGGTTGTGGGATCATAAAACTTGTACCCCCTGGATCTTTTAGAGTATCCAACAAAATAACAACTTCTTTTCATTAGGCTTATATGGCCTTGCCTCAGCTGGACATCTTCAAACGTGCAAATGTCATAGACTAGGTTTCTTGCCGGTCCAAAGCTCATATGGGGTTTTGGAAGTCACTTTAGTTGGAACTCTGTTAAGGATATATTCTGCAGCCTTAAGTGCTTCACCTCAGAGTGATTCTGATAAGGTTGAATGACTAATCATACTCCTGACCATGTCCTTAAGCGTTCTGTTTTGTCTTCCAGCAACACCATTCATAGTTGGTGAACCCGACATAGTGTATTGTGGGACGATACCGCATTCCTCTAGGAATTTAGCAAATGGTCTTGGACGTTGTTCACCTGAACTATCATATCTGTCATAGTACTCACCATCACGGTCAGATCTGACGCTTTTAATCATTTTGTTGAGTTGATTCTCAACTTCAGCCTTGAAATTTTTTAACACGTCCAATGACTGTGACTTTTCATGAATGAGATATATGTAGCTATATCTAGAATAATCGTTTATGAACGTTTTAAAATATTGTTGACCATTCCAAGCCACCGAAGAGAATGACCCCCAAATATCTGTATGAATAAATTCTAAGACGCCTTGAGTCCTGTTGGCTTCAAATCTCCTTTTATCGGTTAATTTTCCCTTTATGCAATTAACACGAACGTCAAAATTTGTGAAATCTAAGGGACCAAGAATTTCGTCTGACACAAGTCTCTCTATTCTCCGTCTAGAGATATGACCTAATCTCTTGTGCCATAACGTACATGAATTCTCACTGGTTAATTTTCTTTTAGTACCTTGTGTACTTAATTGCAGGGATTCTTTAAATGAAGCAATCGTTTCAAGTAAATAAAGATTATCATATCCTGATAAAAAAACTGGAACCAACTGAAATTGAATCAAGAAGCAAACCAAATTTTCCATTTCCAATAGAATAAACATAACCAGCTTTGTCTAATACCTTTTTGAAATTAAGTCTGACAAGAGTGTACCGATTTCTGCCTTTTCGTTCTTGACAAGTCTCTTTTAAATGTAGGCAAGAAAATCCTTAGCTTTAGTTATCTTTTCTGATATAGTGCCCCTGAATGCTTCTAGAATGGCCTTCTTCATGATCACCACACACATGCGATTTGATCTCTCCCACCTTTCCATCTCCCTCTTATTATCAGAGGTACACTTATCCATAAGAGGTGCATGAGAATCATTTTTAATGCAAAATTGAGATCCATGACTTCAAGAACTATCAAGAGATTATGATTCCAAGACTTGAAGTTCGAGTCATTCAGAACTGGAATTGAATTGATGTTGGCCGTGATACTAGCAGGAGTAATAGCTGAACAAAGAAAAATAAATTAATTAAGCTCACATAAATTCCAAATAACGATAATAATTCAAACAATAGTAACAAATAACCCATCTCAAGACACCGAGCACTCCATTAATATTACGACTTTGGCCAAAAAATATTAACTTGTAAGTGATATTTTGGTGTAGTAGTCAAACACTGATGCTAAATAACATGTCAAACAAGAAATCTTCCTTTTGGACCGATTTATTGTTCACATGTAAAAGCGAATAATCATCACGTATTTATTACCATAGAAACACATGTAATTCTGTCAAATAATTATCTTCCTTTGGATCGATAAATATTCACATAAGTTACACGCACACAATACCTTTTATATTTCAAGACCAACCAATTTCCACAAGAAATGTCACTTTGGCGACATATTGTTTCAACTAATTCATCTTAAAATATATATAACATACTAATGCTCGAATTTAAAATTATACCGAATTTAAACCTTAAATTAATTGATAAACAATTAATTTTACGATACTTTGAAATTATTTTGAAAATATTTTAACAAAAAAACTAAAAATAATCAAAACACTCTATATGATAATCCTTAAAAAATTATTTTGAAATTATTATAACCCAAAAAACCGAAAAATAATCAAAACAATCTATTTTGAAAGTTCTTAAATTAAAAAAAAATAATTTTACGATCCTTAAAAATTAATTTAAAATTTGATTCATAAAATTAATAAAGAATTAATTAACAAAAGTGTGAGGGCTGGGCCAGCCCTCCCAAAATTGGTTGTGGGCAAAGCCCACAGCCTTACTTAGTGATTGTGGGTGAAGTGCACAGTCATTTAGACTTAATTTTTTTTACTGTTCACGGGTCGGATCAACCCGACCCGTGTCCAACCCTAGGGTGAAAACCTTATGGTTTTCACCTTAAGTGACTAGCGGCCATGGCCGCCGCCAGTCCTTGCTGTCGCGGCGTCCATTACTATCGCGGCCAGGGTCACGACTCTTGCCTTCAGTCACGGCCAAGGCTGCCACTTTTCCAGACAGCCGCGGCCAAGGCTGCGGTTTTCCTTAACAGCTGCGGCCAAGACCCCGACTTTCTCCTTCAGACAGCCGCGGCTTCTCCTTGCCGGCGTGGCCAAACCGCCGCGCCGATTAACTTTCACTGGCGACAGTGAGACCGCCTTTCTGTTGTTCCAAAAACAAACAAAAATACTAAATTTTTTTTTCTCAAATCTAATACATTGTCAAACAAATATTAAATTCAAGGATACTGAAACGTAAACACAAAAAACACCTATAATCATGGTCTAGAACTTAATAGATCGATTCTCAATGATTCAACATGGGTTGCTCTGATACAAATTGATAGATTCAAAATTCTTTTGGTGTAAATCGTATCTCAATAAAATTCAAGATCTCATATTGAACACATCAAGAATCAAAACAATTATAGAGCGGAAGCGAACCTGAATCCATGATGATAGATTGATATTTAGAGCAGAGCAGTTGGTCTTCCAGATCTACATAATTATCTATCTGAGAGCCTCTTTTGATAAAGCCTTTCATTTTTCTCTCTAACGATGGGATATTAGGGAGAATAGAATGGTTTTCCGTTATTGTGTGACTTGGGGACCATAACCACTTATAGATAATTCATCTTTTAGTATTTTTATTTTAGCCCATCATAAAAATAGAAATTACCCTTTAATTTCTACACATTAAAGTGTTCACAACATATCAGATACATTAAAACTCTAATTATCCAAACCTTAGTAGATCACTTTTAATTGAGTTTAACTTTATTTGACAGTGTGTAACACATAATTATTTTACACATAAATCTAATGTTAGATTAAACATCCAACAAAATATACACATTTTGAAATAATTTTAAAACGAAATATAAAAAAGAGGCTTTAAGAATTAGCAGTTGTTGTTTTGTTGTCTATGAGTGTTTCAACCACTGAAAATTTAATGAAATTAGAATTTTCTACATTGAAAGGGCATATTTTCAATTTCTTAAATTTTTCATCTGATAAGCTCAATTCCATCCTATTGTGTTCACTAAATATATGATCAATTGATTTAACATTTCAATTTTTGTTTAAAAACATCTTACTTTTTTAAGAATATTCTAAAAAATTCTATGATATTATTGTACATGATGGCTTGGGATTTTCTTCTCTGGGAAAAAAGAAAAAAAAAATGTTAGAAAAGTATATTTTCATAATATAATGAAGAAAATAAAATAATTCCATAATATAATTATCACCACTTTATCTATCAAGATAAGTTTCATTGTTTAAGATCAGCACTATTTTCTTGTTGTGACGTTTCACTATGCCTTTTATAGTCAATCTCTATTAAAGACATCTAGATCTGGATTTGTGTACGTACTGTTGACAGGCAATGTCTCTAAGATCGGTTATGTTTTGTAGATGCTCGTTGGATGAATATTTTTCATTTTTCAGTAACTATTTATGCAATTAATCTTGTAACTACAGGAGTCTAAGAGTTCTTTGATGGTATACGTGAATGATATTTTATAGAATTTAAGAGTCTAAGCCTAAAATGTTGGCAGGTGGGTCGTATCTTGTCACGTGATGGATGCTTGATGAGGTAAGTGACTCAGTGGGAAAAGAGTGTGAAAAAAGATGTATTACATAGGAAAAAATATCAAAGAAAGCAATGACAATAATCTATAAAATCCCTACTGTGACATTTCGTTGAATACCTTACGAGCACATAAACATATACTATATTTTTTCATCTGAAATATATATCGCTATCAATAATCATACATTTCTTGAATTATCACATAAAAAACACCCAAGTTTCAAAATGGTTCAAGTATTTATTTGGTGTTTTAACACTGTAACACATAATAACCAAATTTTTTGTTAAAGAAACTTATTTTTTTTTCCTTGGATGGGATATAACATTTCATCAAACATGTTACGGGCATTCATATAAATGTAGCATAGACCCCAATGTGAAATTTTATCAAACACCTTACGAACAATGATGAAAATATGTCATATAATTCGTTATGACATTTTGTCAAACACTTTATGAGAACTCATGAAAATACTATAGTTTTCCATCAAAGACATATATTTCTACCAACAACCATACATTTTTACAATCATCACATAAAAACACCCAATTTTCAAAACGAATTAAGCATCTATTAGGTGTTTTAACAATATAACAAATAAAATTCAAAATCTTTATAGAACAATATACATCTTATTTGCTTGGATAAGATATATGGTCAGTTGGAATAATATGAAGAATATGGCTAGTAAGATTTCAATTCTTTGGATGAAATATTTTCACCCCAAAACCGGTGGCATCGTACGTCCATTTTGAACCGTTCGAACTTAGTTGCGTCGTTAAACTCAAGGTTCAATTTGTAACTTTAAGCTTTCCTCTAGCCATTTTTTATGAAAAAAATACAATATTAGAAGGATATGGGGTCGTGGGTTGGACGGATTTGGCTCAGTTTGGGCGCGGGTTTGACTCGTGTGTTGCAAGGGATGTGCGAAAATGAGTGATTGCGAAGACTCGTGTCTTGCAACAGATTTGGCTCGGCTTGGACAGATTTCGAGCTATGAAGAGATGAAGAAGAAATGATGAGAGTAGAGAGTTTGAGTGAAGAGGAATAAAGTGTTCAGAGAGGGGGAAGGGTGGGTATCAGGTTTTTTAAGAAGGGGAATGGTGTTTTATAATTTTGGGGTTAGTTTTGATAAGAAAATAAGATTAGATTTTAAAAATATATTTATAAGGCTGTAAATTAAAATATAAATGGGCTTATTTTCCAAATTTTATGCGTTATAATTTTAAAATAAAAAGTTAAATTTCAAATTTCAATATTTAATTTCAAACTTTTAATGGATATGTTCAATTTAATAGTAGAATCCGACCTTGAGGGTTATACATGTTCATCAAATCGATGAATAAGATTTACCAACCATCATAACATCACGACCTATCATTATATATAGTCAAAACTCGTCTCACTCGATACTTGTCATAAAAGTACAACAACATTATCAATGACAATTTTTATAGAGTTTATGAATAAATGTCCACTTGCTTCGGGAATTCTTGGTTAATCCAATCTAATTTCACATAATAAGCGAATATCGTGAATGTTAGCATTGAAAGAATGAATTCTTTTCTATTTTATTGATGATTTTCCAGGTGTACGGTATTAATTGAAAAAAATAATAAATTTAGGGTTTATTGTGAAGATGGCGATTAGAGCCATTTTAATGGCGATCACAGCAATCAAAATGGCGATCACAGCCATCAAAATGGAGATTGTGAGTGCAAATGGCGATCGCCTATCAATACATGGAGATTACAGAGGAAATAGGCGATTAAAGCCATTTGAATGGTGCTTGGATTTGAAGATGCGATTAGCACCTTTAGGATGACGTTTAAAGGCTCCAGATAGGCGATTCATCCATGATGAGTGGCGATCGACTTTTTAGGTGTTCACCAAATTCATAGTAGGGTACAACAAATTCTTGAGGGGTTCACCAAAATCTAAAAATTCATTTTTTGGGGGATGGGTTCACCAAAAATGGATAGGTGTTCACCTAATATATACTGGGTTTCACCAAATATGTAGTGGGGTTCACCAAATATGTACAAAATTATTAATTCTTAGAGGAGTTCATCAAATATATATTGAGATTCACCGAATATGTAGCGGGATTCATCAAATATGTAATGGGGTTCACCAAATAAGTATAAAATTAATAATGCTTCAAGGGGTTCACCAAATATGTGTACAAAGTTATTTAGTGCATATTTGGTGAAGCACAATACATATTTGGTGATCTCATGTGCATATTTGGTGAACCCTATACATATTTGGTGAACCGTTTCAAGAATTATTAATTTTGTACGTGTTTGGTGAACCCCACTACATCAGGGATTCACCAAATATATAATGAGGTTCATCAAATATGTAGTCGGTTCATCAAATACGTACAAAATTAATAATTTCAGGAAAGTTTCACCAAATATGTAATGAGATTCATCAAATATGTAGTGGAGTTTACTAAATACGTATAAATTAATAATTTTTATAGTGATTCATCAAATTTATATAAATTTTACTAAATATATAATGAATATCATCAAATACGTATAAAATTAATAATTTTTAAAATACTTCACCAAATAAAGAAATTCTTTATGTGCCTCAAATCATTCAAAAAATAATTTAAAGACCACCAATTCTCAATGTTCGGGAAAACGCCGACTTTATAGAAGTTTCCGTCAGGAAACTTTAGATATATACACTCAAGACATCCATAACTAATTATTACTTTACTCATTATCATTATAGTTGACTAGACTAGTTTTCTTATTTGAAATTTTATATCATCATGGTATATAGAAAAATGTCAATAAGACTACCATTCTTATTTAGACATCATTTAATTATTTACTCAAATTTTATAAATAAATGGTTAGATTAGAACAAGTATGAGTTAGTATATCAGATACCTACATCACACCAACTTCGTGGCGATTGTTAAAAATTATGAATTACCATGGTGAGAATCATATATAATATCAATTGTTTACAAAGAAATCAATAAAAATTTTGAATTTATCTCCTAATTTCTTAACATGTATTACATTGACATAAAATTTCAATTCTCTTTGAATTTTAAGGTTGATTGAGCATTTATACTTTAAAACTAGTTTTTAGAACAAACTAATTTCTACATAGAAATGAGAAAGAGAGATTGAAGATCATGAGCATAAGGGGCACGTGCCTTCCATGGTATGTAGTGTATTTTCATGGGCACTGGCAGTTTCCGTCCTTAAAGTTGTGTATACTTATTAAATTAAACTAGAGATAATGTCTGTCTAGTGAAGATAAACCATGAGGAATGTTGTTATAACTTACTATTTTTTTTATCTACTCTATTGAAAAGTGTGATGAGTAAAAATCTGAGCCATTTTAATCTATTTTAGCAATAACGATTTCTGAAAATGACCTATGAGTTCATGTAAAAAATGAGAGGATTTCATTCCTTGCCTGTAACTTCAGTTGGATTGGTTCACTCTTGCATTTAAAATATTTTTGAGATTGCAAATTCAAACCAACATTTCATTCCTGTTATAATAATGAGTTAACGTGGATGGTCTCCTGTGTAACCACAATGATATAATATTATATTATTTATTTTCATTCAATGAATTTGAACTTTTATTTAAATAAAATGATTAGAAAAATATTTGATCAATGACTGACCTATTATATTTACTCTCCGAAAATTTTATGACATCAACCTGGTACCAGAAATTGATCCATCATTGATATTTTTTTATGAAGCTAACCGATTCATTCTTGAAGTATCTTATGTAACACTCACAAATAAGACTCATGTATGAAGTGATCCAATAATGGATCAGGTCAGGTTGCCATATTCTCAAGTGGCTTTCAATGATCTGGGCCATTGATGCTCGTATGCTTAGGCATAGTCACGACCCAAACTTGTGGAATCTTTGGTTCCAGTGATATGATATTGCATATTAAAGAATGGATAAGGCCAATACAAGCCCATGGTTTGTTTTTAATTTGAAGAGCATTTCGGCCACACGCATGGATTTTCCTTTTCTTTTTCATTCTAAATAAGAAAGAAAGAACTGACAGGTCTCGAACAGAGTGAATTGAACACACACAAAGTATTTCTCTTAGGGTGAGAATGGAAACCACAATTGATGATAATCTTCTCTCATTTCTCTTTCTCTCTTCAGATTAATATATCCTATTATTATAGTATTGGGACCGAATCTTTAGGAGACTCAACTGTCACCTCCCCACGATCTATTACAGCACATAATGCACTAACTAAAAACCTGAAAATAACTAAACATAAAAATATCTAGAATTCTGGAAATAGGAAATAGTTTGAGTAAGTCTAAACAAATATAACTTAACAGATACTAAACAAATAGAAAATGAAGGCTACTGGACGGGGTTGATGATATCAGTAAGTGGTGTGGTTGGGCCGTGAAGTGTGTAAAGGATTTTTCCCGCTAGTCAGGGAGTAAAGAGAAAAATATTGATAAGAGTTGATTTGTATGAGTATTAATGTGAGAGAGAGTAAATGCTTAAAGTTGTATTGAATGTTTGTGTTTTATTTAACACACTGATCTTTATATAGATTTTTTAATTTATATGAACTGATTAGAATAATAATAAAAGAGAAGATATGTTTCTGCGAGGCATGACCTCATTCCCTTCCTTATTTATCATTTTCACATGTCTCTTTTAGCCACCAATCAGTCATAGTCATTTAGTGATTTCTTGTTGGTTGACCCGGTTAGTCGTAGCCACTTGGTGGCCTGTCATCCTGTCTCGTCAAAGTCATTCAGCTACATAATCAATCATGCCACATGACTAACCACTTCCTCTTTTCATCCATTCTCGCTCTTGCACAGTTTAGCGAGTGTCTTACCTGTTCAAGGTAGTTCTCCAGTCTCAGATTTCTATTTTCATTCCAGAGGCCTGGGTTACCTTAGTTGTTTCCCATTCTTGAAGGCGCAGTCCCTCGTCAGTTGATTCCTGTTAACTTGTCACCTTTTCCCCATTCTGATACTTTTCCCCATTCTAATGCTCTTCCCCGTTGTAATGCTTGTCCCCGTTCTAATGCTTTTCTCGGTCTTGAGGTACCTGGTCCCTCCTGTTTGCTTACGAGTGTCTCGTGACGTCAATCTTCTTCCTCGATTATGCTTTTCTGCGACCTTCGGCGTGAGCCCTTTGGTTGGCCCACCTTGTCAACGTGGCAGTGAGAGTATTTTACCTGTTCATTTGCCCTCCATT
The DNA here is from genome assembly GCA_003255025.1 of Datisca glomerata. Taxonomy (NCBI): domain Eukaryota; kingdom Viridiplantae; phylum Streptophyta; class Magnoliopsida; order Cucurbitales; family Datiscaceae; genus Datisca; species Datisca glomerata. The sequence continues at coordinate 94,762 of QANY01008329.1, forward strand.
GCTCTTCGGCGATGCTCGCGGTCGAGTACCATGCCATGATTGATGAGTACGATTAGATGGTGTGTATGGCGGGTTACCACGATGTCAAGACTGATAAACCTCCTAGTATGTCACCTGTGTCACTTTATGACGAGCCCGCTGATCCTGAGGCCAGACTTCCCGCTCCCACAACTGAAGTGGTTGTTGATGTTACTCCGGAGGCTTAGCCTTTTTTCCTTTTTCCTTTCCTTGTATTTTTCATTTTCTTGTCTTTGACTTATAAATTCAAATCGTTTTGTAATTTTTTTAATGAAATGAAAAAGACTTTTTCCCACTTTATTAGTTTTCATGGTTAACTTTTCAGATAGTTAAGTAAATGAAATTATCAAGTGTTTGATACTTAGCTCTTAAACACTTGAAAATTTTCTCAAGGCATACCTAGGCAAGAGTATGTTTACCCGTATTGGCTATTTTTACTTTCCATCCGTTGAGGTTAGAATCATCTTCCCATTTAAATCGTGATGGGTCCATTCTCCCTTCTATTCGTTGTAATTTCTTTATTCCTATTGTGATGAAGCAGGCCCGTTTGAGTCAGCTGCTTCCATAATTTTTCTTCTTTATTTATTTTCCTTTTGAGAGTAGGGTTTGTAGGATGCCCTTTTCAAGGACTTTTCACGCCCCTAGTTTTTCTGAGAGTAGGACTTATGAACTGCCTATCCTAAGGATTTTTTATGCCTTTAGTTCCTTCTGAGCACAGGACTTATAAACTGCCCCTCCGAAGAACTTTTTATGCCCTAGTTCCTTCTTAGAGTAGGACTTATGAACTATCCCTCCTAATGATTTTTATGCCCTTAGTTTTTTCAGAGAGTAGGACTTATGAACTACCATTCACAAGGACTTTTTATTCCCTTAGTTCCGTTTGGTGATGATTCAGGAGGGAAGATCGGCATCAATGTTTTTACGTGGAAAACCCTTGCAGGAAAAAATGACGGGAAAGATGTCTCACTATAATAGATTGCTTGGTCCGGGTAAGCCCATTTCCCCGATCACTTCAATACGACAGCAAGGAAGGGTTCTTCACTCAATATGATTCACCCGGTACCTGGTATTGGTAGTAGCATCAGTCTCTTTCCCTTCCCTCTATATGAGTTGAGAGGCTGAGGGGAAGTCTACTAACTCTAGGGCTACTCCACCTGACGATTCTTGTCTTCTTTCAATTTACATTGTTTACACAACATATTTTTTCAAATAAATTGCGTTCCATGGTTTCTATAATTATGTTCCTTTTTTCATTTACATGTGGTAATAGCTGCTTCCTCCTATTTTGCTGATAATGTACAGTCCCTCCCATATTGGCCCGAGATTCCTCTCCGTTTGGAAGATTTTTTTGAGAACCAGATCTTCTGTTTGGAATTCTCATATCCTCTTTTTTTTTCTAGAAAGAGGATTTCCTTTTCTGATTGTAATGGGTCATTCTGATCAGGGCTGCTTCCCGTTTTCCCTCTAGTTCATCAAGATTGTTTCTTAGGAGTTCTCCATTTTATTATTCATTTAGCTCAGATATGATGATAATGCTTCCAACTTCTACGGGAATGAGTGCCTCTACTCTGTATGCTAATCATTTTTTTAGGTTATCAAGTATGACCCGGTTTGATCTTTCTGCTTGCTCGTTCCCCTGTGGGTAGTAATGCGTGGAGAAGCGGTTCATGATCTTCAGATTTTTAGAAAATGTCCTTACTAAGTTCCTGGTAAACTGAAGTCCGTTATCAAATACCAAGATCTAAGGGATTCCGTACCTGCACACCAAGTTTTTCAATAGGAACCCCCTTGCTTCTCCCTCACGAATTGTGGAAAGGCTTCAACCTTGATCCATTTAATAAAATAGTCCATCACACCAATAATAAACTCTTTTGGGAAAGTGCCATGGGGAGTGGCCCAATAATGTCCAAGGCCCACTACATTAACGACTAAGGACTAGCCAAAGTTTTGAGTTCTCCAGGGGTCATTTTTACTACAGGCACGAAATGGTGACACTTGTCGCACCGTTTCGCATATTGTTTCGTGTCTTGATGCATTCAGGTCCAGTATTATCCTTCTTTCATGGCTTTATGGGCTAGTGATCTAGCCCTAATGTGGTTTCCACATATGCCCTCATGAATTTCCGCTAACATATATTGGGCCTCCTTTTCTCATAGACACTTCAGGTACGGTCCTGCAAACATTTTTTTATATAATACCCCATTAAGCATCGTGCACTTGGAACCCCGTTGTTTCACCATCTGAGTAAGTAGTTTATCTTTAGGAAGCACTCCTTCTTCAAGGAAGCTGATTATATTATCCTGCCAACTGGATTCCCGTTCAAATTCTACATCTGCCACGTTATTCCATGGAAGCGAGATGCTTGGTTCCTTCAGAATCTCCACGGGAACATTCCTTTTATAAGGGAAGTGTACCGAGGGCCTTAGATTTGCTAGGGCATCAACGTGCCCCTTCTCAATTCCTAGAATTTGCTAGATCTCATAATTTTTTAGGGAGGTCTTTTGCCTGTTGCAAATAACTCACCATCCATTCATCTTTTGCTACGTATTCGCCAATGACCTGCTTCACAATCAACATGGAATCAAATAATATTTTTACATCAGTTGCCTCATATTCTGATAGTAGGAATACTCACGCAATCAGTGCTTCATACTCTACTTCATTATTTGACACATTGAATTCGAAGGAGATCGAGTATTCCAATATTTCTCTAAAGGGATTTTGAAGTTTGGAGCTCGTAGTTTATATCATACTGACTCAGCTCAATTGACCATTTTTCTATTCTCCCGCATGACTCTGTCTAGTGTAGAAGGCTTGTAATGGGCGAATCCGTCAACACCTTGATGCTTTGGGCCTGAAAATAAGGCCTTAATTTTTGTGCTCCAGTTAAAATGGCCAGTACCAGTTTCTCCATTCGTTTATATCCCGTTTCTACCTCCACAAGACTTTTGCTCATGAAGTATATAGGTTTCTTTTTCTTTTCCTCTTCTTTGATGAGTACGTCACTGACTACCCCCATTGAGACGGCTATGTATTACAGATTTGCTCGCTAGGAGTAGGTTTGGAGAGTAAGGGGGAGTTGTCAGGTACTCCTTAATCATTGCAAAGTCTTCTTCACACTCTTCATTCCAACCACTCGTGGAATTTTTTCACAACACCTCTAAGAAAGGCTTGCATCTATCCGTTGACTTGGAGATCGCGAGAGCAACTAATCTTCCCGTTAACCCTTGTATCTTTTTGAGGTTCCACGGGGACTTCATTTCTATGATTGTCTTCACCCAGTCTGAGTTTACTTTGACTCCCCATTATGTAACTAGGTGCCTAAGAAATTTTCTCGCTACTACTCCAAAAGTGCACTTTTCTAGGTTCAGCTTCATGGAGTTTCTCCTTAGTACACAAAAGGCTTCTTCAAGGTCCTGAATGTGGTCTTCTCGCTTCTTACTCTTGACCATCATGCCATCAACATAGACCATGGTTGTCAGGATCACGATCTGGATCGTACGATCCTACCGGGGTCCAACGATCTGGATCACATACAATAGTCACATTTTAGTAGGATTGTGTCAGGATCACGATCCAGATCTTAGGATTGCATAGGATCACGATCCTGACAACAATCTGATAAAAATTTTTAATGATAATTTCACATGCTTCTTTTATGGTTTGTACATGGATGGACGAGTTACCTTTTTGAAAATTAATTGAGTTTCAAAATATTTATGTTCCGTTTTTATATTGGTGATGATGATATGTTTGAAATTTTTGAGAAAGAAAAAGACATGGAAATACATGAATTAGGTGATGGTGATCAAAACCTCAATGGTGGTTGTGGTTCAAGGGATATGAATGATGACTCCATTGGTTGGAGAAAAAAATGATTCTGAACGTGATAAGGAAATTGATGGTGATGTCATCAATGATGGAAGAATCAATGAAGACATTCATTTTGATGATTAAATATTATTATGTTTACTTGTCATGAACATTTTATATTAAAGTTTTTTCTTCAAAACTTAAAAGTATGAGAACTCTATTTAATATTATTTTATTTTAGATGACTTGATGTTATTTTTATTTAATACGTAAATAACTCGGTATTATATAATCATTTTCTTCAATATATTGAAGTATCATTAGCATAAATATACTTTTTATTAATAAGTTATTAAGAATTGATAGGATCTAACGATCTTCGATCCGATCCTATGATCATCAATCCTATGCCCTTTTCACCAATCCTAGATAGGATCGTGATCCAAACAACCTTGACATAGACTTGCATGTTCTTTCTGATTTTCTCAAAAAAGACTTTGTTCACTAGCCTTTAATAAGTTGTACCTGCATTCCTTAGACTAAAGGGCATAACTTTGTAACAATAGACACCATGCTTAGTAATGAAAAAAGTTTTTTCCTCATCAGGTTGAAATAATTTCACCTCATTATAGCCTAAGTAGGCATCCATGAAGCTAAGCATTTCGTGTCTTGAAGTCGTGTCTACCATTTGATCTATCTTTGGCAGCGAACATTCGTCTTTGGGGCATGCCTTGTTTAGGTCAGTGAAGTCCACGTAGATCCTCCATTTCCCGTTCTTCTTCTGCACCATTACATACTAGCTAACCATTCAGGGTAGTTTACTTCTCTAATAAAATCCACTGCTAAGAGCTTCTCAACCTCCTCTTTGATCACTTGATTTTGTTCAGGGGAGAAGCTCCTTTTCTTTTGTTTTATAGGTTGTACGACGGGATTTGTGTTTAACCTATGGCAGATGATCTTTTTTGAATGCCGGGCATCTCCTATGCCGTTACTGCAAATATTTCTCCGTATTCATTTTGGAATTTCACCAACTTCCTCTTCTCATTTTCCTCGAGACGGGTGCCAACATTTGTTATTTTTCCTTTAGCCTTCTCCGTAGCCTTTTTCTCTGCAGATGGGTTTTGTGTCCTCTCACACGTCTTGCCCATTTTCCTGTAATTGTTATAAATCCGTGGGCCTTTTTCCTTCAACCTTCTCTGTAGCATTTTTATTTACAGATTCTAAAGCGGTCACTCAACAGATGTGAGTCGCGACCTGGTCGCCTCCTATTGTTTTCACTTCCTTTGGCGAAGAGTATTGCAACACTTAGTAGAATGTTGAGGGTAAAGCCTTCATCCTGTGGAGCCAAGTCCTCCCCAAGATTGTGTTGTATGAGGATGTCGTTTCCAGCACCATGAACTCGGTCATATAGTTAAATGGATCCAAGCTCACCGGGAGAGTCAAAGGTCATTTTGAGTAGTTGATGGCTCCATCAAAACTTATCAATGACTATGAAGTCCCTTGCAATGTTTGATCTCCCACATACATTTTCTCGACGATCGCTCAGTATATGATATTCACTGCGCTCCCATCATCCACCAAGACCCTCCTCAAGAAGCAATTGCCAACTTGTATTGAAATGATGAGGGCATCGTTGTGGTGTTTGCCATGTTCCCGATCGAAGTCGTTGAACACTAGCGGCGAATATTCGTTGCCGCTTGAGGACTTTTACTGAAGTCTTTCCAACGTTGGTCACTTCCAGTATATCTTCCTTTACTTTCTTGTCACCCCCTCTTGTTCGGTTAATGTTATAACCGTGTCGACGATGCAGAGGGGCTGCTTTCCCTTGTGCCCCCTGTCTTCTTCTCATCTGTCTTTCTCAGTTTCGTGTTTATGTTCATCCTTTTTCACAAATTGGCTAAGGTACCCTTTTTGATCAGCTGCTCAATATAGTCATTGAGCTAGAAACAGTCGTGCGTGTAATGCCCGTTGCTCTTATGATAGGAGAAATATTTATCTTTATCTTTGTAGCTAGGTTCCTTGGTGAACGAGACCAGTCTTTTCAACTATGGTTTGTCTTTAATTGTCTCTAGTATTTGGATGACCAGGATGGTCAACGGTGTGTATAATTTATCCCTTGGGTGGACTCTGTCAAGATCTCACCTCCGATACGTATTCCTTTTTTGTTGGACTTTCCTCTCATCTAGTCTTTCTATTTCGTCATGCTTTCTTCTTTCAGGTCTTACACTTCTTTCCCGCTTCCATGATTCCTCATTTTTCTGTTCAAACATTCTCTTCTTACTCATCTTCTCTTCCTTCAGGGTAATATAGGTCTGCGCCCATTGAAAAACTTCCGCCATAGAAAGGGGCATCACCTTGGAAAGATCCTTGAAAAAGGGTGTCTCTAGGTTCAGACATTGCCAGAAGGCAAATCTCGTAAATCGATCATTGCAGTTCTTGACCTTGGCCATCTCCTATTTGAAGTGATAAGTGTACTCCCGCAGGGACTCCCCTTCCTTGGTAGAGATTGTCATTAGGTGTTCTGAATCTTCCATGACTGTACGCTAAGTAAAGTACTGTTGTATGAAAACAGAGGACATAACAGACTGGTGGGGAACATTCTGCACATCAACTTATCATCATGTTAGTACAGGGCCATGTCTTGTATGAATCGTCGAAGATGGTCCACGAGATTAGTCTTTCCTTCATAGCATTTGAATCTGGGAGCAATGAATTTTTTAGGTATGGGCGCTGCTAGGACTTCTGGGCCTAATGGCGTCCGAATAAAAGATTCGAGGTCAGTTTTTCCCGTACTCCTGAGATTCCTTATTTCCATCATCTTTGGGTCGAACAATTCTTCTATTTCTTCCTTTGACATGACTTGAGATTCATGTGCCTCTCCTGTAGCTTCCTTCATAAGGTTCTGCGACTGGACTTCTTATTCCCGTCGCATGTTTATATTGTTCTCATGGTCTCTTTGTCTTCCATCTCAATGGTTGCCCCCAGACTGGGCTTCCTTTTCATTGTTGTTTTTCCATTCTTCATCACTCACCCGTTGGCTAACCTCTGCTCATGTTTTTGTACGTTCATGTTATAGTGTGTTGATTTGATCTTGCACATTCTGCCATGCAATACGTATTGTTTCAGCGTTCCTCCTTTCCATCTCATGCATCCCGTTTAGGACTGTCTATAGCATTTCCATCGGTGGGGTTGGTTGATCTACGTGCTCATCTTTATTTTTGGTTCTATTGTCCTCATTTAGAGCTGCGTTGGAGCTGGTTCTAGGCATGTTTATAGTTTTATAGGGTGGGTCTCTTGAGTTTTTTTTCAACACTCAATGAAAGAACCAAAATGTAAAAGATTTTTCTTGCTAATCAGGGATCAAAGGGAAAAGTATTGATAAGGGTTGTTTGTATGAGTATTAATAGGAGAGAGAGAGAGAAAGTAAATACTCTGAGTTGTATTGTTTATTTTTTTAGTTGTATTGAATGTATGTGTTTCATTTAACACAATGGCCTTTATATAGGCTTCCTAATTTGTAGGAACTGATTACAATGATAATAAAAGGGAGGGCACGTTTCTACTAGACATGGCCCTCCTTCCCAACCTTATTTATTAGTTCCATTTGTCTATTTCAACCACCAATCAGTCACAATCACTTGGCTAGTCATAGCCACTTGGTGGCCAGCCATCCTATCTTGTCTGAGTCATTCAACTACCTTATTAATCATGCCAATTGACCGTCATTCCAGACCCTTTTTGTCCGTTGCCGTTCTTGCACTGTTCAGCGATTTCCTTAGCCGTTTAGGGTAGTTCTCCGAGTCTCAGGTTCCTATTTCCGTTCCAGAGGCGTGGGTCCCCTTAGTTATTTCCTGTTCTTTAAGGCGCGAGTCCCTCGTCAGTCGATTCTTGTTAACTTGTCACATTTTTCCCGTTCTAATGATTTTCCCGTTCTGATGTTCTTCCCTGTTCTGATGCTTTTTCCGATCTTGAGGTGCTGGTCCTTCTCGTTTGCTTACGGGTGTCTCGCAACGTCAATCTTCTTCCTCAATTCCACTTTTCTGTGACCTTTCGTGAGCCATTTGGTTGGCCCACCTTATCAACGTGGCAGTGAATGTTTTTTTACCTATTCATTCCTTAAGGACCATCTGGACCTAACAATGACCTCGCCATGAATTGGAGTATTCACAGAGTCTTTGATTAACTTTTAATCACAGTAAATGCTTCAATCACTTAATCACACACACGTAATAAGGCTAATAGAATAATATATATAATAATTTATTTATAAATGTGCCATTCTAGTGGGACCCACTGCAATTGGTGCAACACTTCAGTGCTGCACGACACTATAGTGTTCACCGTGTCACTGTAGTGATATGTGACATAATAGTAATTAATGTCTATCTCTGATTCAAAAATCAGTGATTGACAAGTGGAGTCCAATATGTCACGTGATAATGTTTCCCAAATTTATTATTTATTTTAATCAGATAAATATCTAGATATCAGTTAATTCAAAAATAACTTATCTGATCACCCTATCAACTAACTTAACTGTTAGTTCATAAATAACAGATTTAGTTTCAAATTTGAATTATTATCTCATAGTAATTCAACATTATTTAATTTCATAAATCAAATATGTAGTCTCACTTATCGATTAACACACAAATTAATCAATATATTTATTTAATTATAATTACTGAAAATTATAATAAATAACTTAATTAATTAATTATATATAATTATCTCATAATTATATACTTACCCCAAAAATTTAATTCCTATCGCAAGTTAGTTATTTTCTCATGTCCTGAAATATTAACACCCTAAACTGTGTAGTACATAGGTGACTCGGGGACCATGAACCCATAATTCTAAGCTCCCATTAAACTAGATTATTAATTACACTCTTTAACTAAATAATTATATTTATTAATTTCATTATTACTCCACTATAAATATGAAATTCTACTCTTAGTAATTACAGAATATATTTACAGAGTATTCTCGTCTAATCCCTTGATATAATCATTTCATGTAGTTCTGTCCTCCAATTATTGGTACGTAAATTAGAGCTTGTCAAAATTATCATTTTACACTTCTAATTACCTATTGATCTTTAAGTACCATTAATTCACTAGTGAATGTTCAATTTATAATCTTATTATAAATTTGAGCTCAATAACCAGTTGGTTCTAGAATTAACACTTAAGGGAACCAATATATGATCCGTTAGGAAAGCTTAGATTCTAAATGTTGTAAAATCATGTTTCCAGCCATTAATATCACTAAATCTCTAAAACAAACGCCATTAGTTTGTTTTACAAACAAACATTAACGAGTGAATCAAAAGATCCAACATACATGCATAGGGGTTCATGACTACTCAGAATTTAGCTGATTTACATATGATCATCAGATTTGATGTGTAATAAATCTTTATGATAAACGATAAGTTAATAAAAATATTGATCTACATCGGTCCAGTCCTATATATTCTAATTATATAAAGTAAATTCATTAAGTTGTTTATCCAAATCAGTGATCCAGATCTAGATCACATGTGTTAAAAATGTTTAGTAAACTGTACTAGCAACCATTCATTAAAGATTTCATATTTTAATACGTTGCGGATAATTTTAGTCTCATTAATGAATATGAAATTTTCAAATATTTATATATGTTATTCAATAATAATTCAAAAGAACAATTATAAGAAAAATGTAATTGCATTAATTTCATATTAAAAAAATTTAAACACATGCTTTGAGGGCACTATGCCCAAAAATCTACCACTTACCCTAAAGAAAATGTGGCATCTCTCTCAACCCCATATTTCACACCTGAACCTCAGATGACTTCACATAAAGTGTCTTGGTAAATGGATTATATAGGTTTCTGATCTGATGCTATCTTAATAACAGTTACATCCCCTCGGTGCACGATCTCTCTTACAAGATGATATTTTCTCTCAATGTGCTTGCCCCTCTTGTGACCTTTTAGTTCTTTGGAATTACCTACCAATCCACTATTGTCACAGTACAAGATCAGTGGCTTATCCATATTTGAAACTGCTTCCAGATCATTATAAATTTTTTTTAGCTATACCGCTTCTTTTGCAGCTTCACAAGCTGCTATATATTCGGCTTCCATAGTGGAATCTATAATACATGATTATTTAATACTTCTCTAGACTACAACTCCTCCACCTATGATGAATACTGATCCAGACTTCGACTTTCAACTGTCCCTATCTGATTAAAAACTAGATTCAGTATATTCAGTGGGGTTCAGGTCTCCAACTGAATAAACAAACATATAATTTATTGTTCTCCGAAGGTGCTTGAAAATGTGATTTACTGCAATTCGATGTTCTAAACCAGAATTTGATTGATAACGACTGACAATTCCTACTACATAATAGATGCCTGATCTCATACACAACATTGCATATATGAGACTACCAACGAATGAAGCAAAAGGATCATTTCTCATATCCTATTCTTCCTGATGTGTCTTAGGACACTGTTAGTTGGAAAGGACAATTCGATGTTTGTCGGTAGTTGACATTTCTTAGAATTTTTCATCGAGAATCTCTCCAGCTCCTTATCAATATAAGATACCTGAGAAAATACCAAGAACTTGTTCTTTCTATCCCTTAGGATTTGGATGCCGAGAACATAGCTCACCTCTCCTAAATTTTTCATTTGGAATTTCTCAGCTAACCACTTCTTTAATTTTGACAAAGTTTCTTCATCATTTCCAATTAATAGAATATCGTCTACATAAGGAATTAAGAAAACCATTATATTATCTTTGATATATTTATAAACACAAGATTCGTCTATATTTTTCATGAAGTCATACGGTTTAATAATTTCATCAAAGGTAAGATTCCAAGATCTTGATCCTTGCTTTACTCCTTAAATAGATTTAATCAACTTGCTTACTTTATGATCTTATCATTTTTTCACGAACCCTTATGGTTCCATCATGTAGATGTTTTCTTCAAGAGAGTCATTCAGAAAAGCTGTCTCGACATCTATTTACCATATTTCATAGACTAAACTAGTGGCTATGGATAAAAAAATGCAAATGAAATTTAGCATGGCAATGGGAGAGAATGTCACTTCATAATCGACTCTTTCTCTTTGTCGTGCCTTGAAAGTCTACTTTCCCATATGCACCTCTTTTCTTCTTGAAGAACCATTTACATCCAATAGGCCTGACATCTTCAGGTGGATCTACAAGTTCTCAAACAGAATTGGAATATATCAATTTCATTTCTTGGTTCATGGAATCTTGCCATTTATCCTTTTCAGGATCTTCCCGTCTCTTTAAAGGTTAATAGATCATCCTTATCAGTATCAGACAATAGGACATGTGCCTCTAGTTCATAGCGAATATGTTGTCTTACAACACTTCCACTACGATGTTGCACCAGTGTTTCCTAAATAGGAACAATGGTTTCTGTGATTTATCATTTATCAGTTAATCATGAAGATAGTCTGTTCTCAAGATACTAATTATTCAAGAATTACTTTTCTTCGAGGTTTGTAGTTTTTCATATAACCATGCTTGAGGAAAGTAGCATTTCCATTGTGACTATAAAAGTACCCACCTCTTGTTTCTGGAGCATAGCCAACAAATATACACACTTCAGATCTTGAGTTTAACTTTCTAGTCTTGGGTCTAAAAATGTGAGCTGGACACTCTCATATACGAAAATGATGCAAACTAGGTTTGGAGCCATTACACAACTCTAAAGTGTCTTGCTTATAGACTTAGAATGTACTACATTCAAAATGTAGGTTGCCATTTGAAGTGCATATCCTCATAATGTGAGTGGTAGTGATGAGTAGCTTAACATTGACCTAACCATATCCAATAGGGTTTGATTTCTCATTTCTGAAATATCATTTTGTTATGGCATTCCAAGTGTTGTGAGTTGGGATAGAATGTCATATTCCAGCAGGTAATCCTTGAATTCTAAATCCAAGAATTCACCACCTCGATCTGATCGAAGTGTTTTAAAAAATTTACCTAATTGCTTTTCATATTTAGCTTTGAGTCTTTAAACTTTTCAAAAATTTCAGGCTTTCTGTGCATTAGGTAAGTATAACTATATTTAGAGTGTTCGTCAATAAATGTGACAAAATACTCATACCCACCTTTAACTTGTACATTGATCGATCCACAAACATCATTATGTACTAGCTCAAGTGGTGCTGATGCTCTTTGGCCCTTTCTAGTGAACAGTCTCTTGGTCATTTTACCCTCTAGACAAGATTCACAAACTGAAAGAGTCTCAACTTTTAATTCTCTCAAAACACCATACTTTGTTAATAGATTAAATCTATCTTGATTAATATGTCCCAACCTAAGATTCCATAGATACGTTCCATCATCCTGAGAAACTCTTTGTCTGTTGTTACTTTTAAGATTTGCTACTTTAAAAAATTCTGAATTATATAAGGTACATTCAATCTATTTAAGCATATACCGTCCGTTCAAAATTTTTGCAGACAAATGTTGAATCCATTCTTAGAAATAATAAACTGATTATTCCTAAAAGAAATATAAAAAAAATTGTTCATGCAACAAAGATAAAGAAATTAAATTTCTCAAAAATTCATAAATAAAATAAACATTGGTCAAAACAAGAAAACTATTTCTATAACTGAAACGGACTGTCCCTAATGCTTTTGCTGACACGAGCACACCACTGCTAACTCTCATTATCATCTCACCATCAGCCATCTCCCTTGATGAATCAAACATCTGCAAAGAGAACATACATGGTTAGTGGCTTATAAATCTAATATTCAGGATGAAAAATTATATTCTACTAAATAAGCTTTAAGTATAAGTAAATCATATTTATCTTTCGTTTTCAGCTTGGATGGATACATGCTCTAGTTTTTCTTCCAGTGACCTTCAAGCCCACAATGGAAACATTTTCCCATGAGTTTGTTGTCAATCTTATTCTTCTTGCTCTCGACTAACCTCTTCGCTTTCTTTTTATTATTATTCTTACTTTTATCATTATCATTCTTCTTCTTCTTATTGTTACCAATAATAATAGAGGAAGAAGGGTTTTGCTCAGCAACATTTGTCTGGCCCTCAATGGTAGCTCCTGTATCTATAATCCAAGCATTGACAACAGGATTTTCAAGACATTTTCAGCAAGAATGAACTTCTTTTTCTCATATACCAGCATCATATTCGAGTTTGACTTTCATCTTATGAAATTATCACCATTAAGTTTTTCAAGTGCAAGCAAAGCAGTAATAAGATTGCATATGACAAATATAATAAAAAATTAAAAATTAAAACATATATTATTTAATATAATTGTAATAAATATCAAGAAATTTGGAAATTAAAGGTGATGCATGCATGCAACATATCAAACACATAAACTTAATAATTACTAATCCACGATAAGACAACCTAACAGTTAATGTGCGCCTTAGGGTTGGTCAGATTAATTTTAAACCGTCTATGAGACATTCTCATCCGTATTTATTAAAACTTAAAATATCTTATATTTTCTCTTTTAATAATTAGTTATCACTTATTTGGTCAAGTCACAATTATCCACTCAAAACTTAATTGTGACTTTATGAGTGTAATCATTATTTTAGATTCCATGACTTGATTTAGAATATGCCGCCTTAGGATCGGTCAAGTCTAAACTATATCATTTAATCCTATCTTTTTAAGAAGATCAACCTTGATATTGATACAGTTCAAAACCTTTCTTAGAGATATGAAAACAAAGCCATCATGAGGCTCTCACTGTATTTAACGGTGTTGTACTAATAATGGAGATTATAGGTTACATTGACATGCTAACCTTTACATTGACATGTCAACTTTCTCCCGCTCACTATTTTATAATTAACGTGTTCCTATTTTAATTAATCAATTAATTCTAAATTAATTACTTTAAAATAACCCTATGAATATAATATTAATTATTAATCCAATCTAATTGTTCCAAGTTCATTTAACCTTCTAAAGAGCTTAAGTCAAAATTAGCTAAAGTTAGAATAACTAATTGATTGCATTCATCAAACTTTAATAAAACACTTTTAATAAAGTCGATTATCCTAAATGTTAGTAAGGTTTTTAGAGTGGTGTGATTACCAAGTTTAACTAATTAAAACTTAACAGTTTACATGCAATTGATTTCTAAAAATAATTCATATAAATACATTAGGAGAGTCCTAATCAATCATGTTTCTACTAATGACATGCATGATTAAATAAAACTGTGTGGGGTATCATGTATGACAGGTGATTGACTAATTTAGGATCATGTTATCAATCAAATTAATAATTATTTATTTAAATAACTAAATTAACAAATGATGAACCAAGTGACTATTGTGTATTTCTAAATTATAACATTTGAAAAAATAATAATAATTAAAAAGTGGACTTTAAAAATATATATTTTCAAAATAGCTCATTCTCCACAAAAGGTCCATCTTCATAATCTTCAAGTTTTGATCCAAACTCTTTTAATTAGGATAAACTATTTTTCTCCCATTAATTACCTTTTAAAATTTATTGAATTTGATTAGTCAAAAAATAATTTAGTGACTTATCAAACCTGGGTCAATTCCAATAAATAAATTAATTTTAGTTTTCAAAATATTAAAATCAATAACTAATTTTAAAATTAAAAGATAAATGATAAGGTTAGGGTTTTGGCGAAACATCGCAGGGATAGGGCAATACGGTATCCGGGTTTTTGTGAAACATACCCTAGCAATCACAACGATTGCCGCCGATGGTGGCCATGGGACACTGCCACTGCTGCCGCCGGCTGTCCATCCACTGCCGGTGTCCCTCACGGCGGCATTGCCGCCTGTGCCACTCTCGGCGGGGCCACAACCGCTGATTTTTCCAGTGGCAATTCCGCCGCTGGAAAGCCGGCAGCGCCAGTGCCGGCAATCACTTTGCCAGTGCCGGTGCCGGTGCCGAATCTCCTTAACGGGGTTTCTTTTTTCCATTTTCTTCTCCCTATTTGTCTCATGCATTCGCGTAGGAAATTTTTACAACATAATATTAAAAATAAAATAAAATAATTATACAAATTTTTATGCCCCAAAACGGCTTACATATGATCTAAGGAAAAATAAGAAAGACTAAACTCAAAAGTCACCATACAATTAATGATTCATCATTAAACCATACGTTCAAAAAGTATAACCATCTATTCATTCATACATATCAAAATATATAATGAATAATGTAGGAACACTCACACAATATTTAATGTATTCATATATAAAGACCGTTTTGAAAAAAATTCTTCGAATCAGTGAAGTCGCGCGATGGAGGCGTGGTGGCTTAACAAATTTAATTTATTTATAATGGGAAAACAATTGCAACACCACAATTTCCAAAAATAAAAACTTTTTAATGAAAAATACATTTTCTCATCAGGTCCATTATATATCTATACATTAAATCTAAGACATACAAAGATATGAATTATACCTCTTGTAGTCTATCAAGTGTCCTTACCAACAACAAGTTGGAGGTTCCACGAATAACGAACTGCGAGATCCACATCAAGATGTTCCAAGACAATACTGTGGGCATGTAGAATATATCAAAGATACTTTTCTATCTCTAGATGTACTCAACACATGAGATCTAGAGATTTAGTGAAGGACTTTTGTGACACAAAAACTTTAAAAAGGAATTGGAGTATTCATAGAGTCTTTGATTAACTTTTAATCATAGTTAATTCTTCAATTACTTGATCACGCGCACTTAATCATGCCAATAGAATAATATCTATATATATTTGAGGTCAGGGCTCATTAGATTTTAGGGTGTACATAAAATAATAAATTATTTACAAATGTGTCATTGTAGTGGGACCCATTATAATTGGTGTAGCATTATAGTGCCACACAGCACTGAATTGTGCCGTGCAAAGTTATAGTGCATCACAACACTACTGACTCACGACACCACTGACTCATGACACTACTAACTATCCTTTGAATAAGATACCCAAAAAGAAATAGGATAAGACCCCATAAGAGTTATGAAAATGTAGAAAACCATCATACAAATACTTATGAATTTGGGGATGTCGCAAAAGAAAATAGTACCTACACCCAAAAAGGTGAAGATAGGACCAAAAACTGGCGACTGCATTTTCATTGGTTATGCAAATAACAGTAGTGCGTATTGGTTCCTTGTGTACAAATCTAGCAATCTTGAGATTCACAAGTACATGATAATGGAGTCTAGGAATGTATCATTCTTTGAACATGTATTTCCTTACAAATTCAAGGAAGAGTCAAGCTCTTCAAAAAGTCTTCTTGAGACTATTGATGAAAAAGATAGTCAATACCAAGATGAAGTCGTGGTAAAACCCAGAAGGAGTAAAAGAGCAAGGACATAAAAGTCTTTTGGTTCGGATTTTATAACCTATATGATTGAAAGTTAACCAAGAACTTTCAATGAAGTCATGAACTCCACTGAAGATCCTTTTTGGAAAGAGGCCATAATGAGTGAAATTGATTCCATTTTGCAAAACCATTCTTGGAAACTTGTGGACCTTCCACCTGGTTGTAAACCTTTGGGTTCCAAGTAGATTTTTAAATGAAAAATGAAAACCGATTGATCAATTAATAAATACAAGGCTAGACTTGTCATTAAATGTTATAGACAGAACGAAGGTCTTGATTATTTTGATACATATTCTCCAGTGTCGAGAATAAACTCTATTAGGATGGTACTTGTAATCGTAGCTTTGTGAAATCTTGAAGTACATCAAATGGATGTGAAAACAACCTTTCTAAATGTAGATTTAAAGGAAGAAATCTACAGGGAACAACTAGAAAGGTTATCCTTTCCTGGGCAAGGAAAGAAAGTCTGTAAACTAGTGAATCATTGTATAGTTTTAAACAAGCACTAAAACAATGACATGAAAAATTTGACAATTATATGATGTCAAGTGTATTCAAAATCATTAAATGTGATAAGTATATCTACGTTAAAGACACAAAAATTTGATATGTCGTTGTGTGCTTGTATTTTAATGACATGCTTATCATTGATAATAATGACAAGATGATTAAATTTACGAAAGATATGTTGAAATCTCGATTTGACATGAAGGACATGGGACTTGATGATGTTATATTGGGAATAAAAGTCAAAAGAACATCAGATTGACATATTTTAAGCCATTTCCATTATGTAGATAATATTCTTGAAAATTCTTGGACAAATGTACACTAATATCCATTGGTGTTTTTGATTCACTAGTGTCATCAAGTATTGAGGTACTTACGATATACTCAAAATTATAGATTGCACTATACAAGATATCCAACTGTCCTTGAAGGATATATTGATGCAAATTGGATATGTGATAAGAAAGATATGAAGTCTACTAGTGTGTTTTCACAATAGGAGGCACTTTCATAGCATGAAAATCCTCAAAACGCACTGTTATAGCTAAATCCACTATGGAATCTGAGCTTATTGCAATGTATGTATGTGGGGAAGAGGTTGAGTGGTCATAGCACTTCCTAGAGGATATTCCAAGATAGCTAAAGCCTGTAACACCAATTTGTATACACTGTATAGTCAAAATGTTATTGGAATGGTACAAAACAATATGTATAATGGTAAGTCTAGATACATTCATCATTGGCATAGTATCATTAAACAATTAGTCTTGATAGGAGTTATCACTCTTGACTATGTGAAGTCTAAGGATAATATTACGAATCCACTAACCAAAGGGTTAAATAGAGAGCTAGTTGAAAATTCATTGATAGGATTGAGACTAAAGCCCATATAAGAATAAGTTGATACAAAAATGAAAATTCTGTCTCGACCGATTTCAGTCTCCAATCATGCTCTTCTTTAAATAACCTCGAAAATAATCCCACTATCCTTTCACGAACCTCATCCTCCATCAAAACGCTCACCCTCTCAATCTTAATGGCCCCAATAAAATTAGACCACTTATCATCTCGAGTAACAATATGAAAGTACTTTATATTTCTATCTCCATGACTCAGCCATAAAGCTCTAGACTTGTGCCTCCAATGAATTTCCTCTACTATTATAACTCTACTCAATTTTCCATTGATACCCTCCCTGCACTCAAATTTCTCTTGAGGCAACTGACCATGCTGTTCCTCCTTGTCTAACACCTTTAACTCATTTAACAAAGTTAATTTGTTATTTTGCAGCTTGCCAAAAGACTCAACATTCCATTTCCTCAAGTCATATTTCAACATAGATAGCTTCCAGAAAGCTTCTTCATAAGAGAAAAAGAAAGATTCCCTCCTACCACATAAGAACTCCACCTAAGCCCCACAAAATCCATAAACCCCTCGTGCGAGAACCATGTAGCCTCAAAATGAAAAGGGGTTTTCCATTTACACATCTCATCATGGTTAAGCATAATAGGGAAATAATCTTTGACTATCAAAGCCTCACTCTATTGTTTGACCAAGGTTTAGTGCTCCATTCTAAAGGAATATCGAACAAACAACTATCGTCTATGAACTCTATGAAAGCCAACATGTCTACTGAAAAGCCTCTGCTATTCCACCTTTCCCTAGGAACTCTGACCATATTAAAGTCACCGCCGATGAACCAAGGCTGAACCCACCTGCTTCTAATACTAGACAACTCTCTTAAAAAAATGGGTTTTAGCCCTGTATCACAAGGCTTGTACATTCCTGTAAAAAGAAACTCCCTATCATCCTCCTCGGGTGTCAATATGACTGATAAAGAACAAAGGTCATGCTCCAAGTGAACGAGTTTAAACTTTGCTTCGTCCTAACAAATAAGAATCCCCCATGCCGCCCCAATAGCATCAAGGAATTTCCACCCTTTGTTCGGCCCCAAATGCTTGTGAATATCTGGCCTCTATTCTTTCAACATATTTTTTACAATCAATATTTTATCACAATCATTCAAACCCCTCACATTCCACGAAATAATTTTTAAAGACAAATAATTCTCACAAGTATCAGAATTAACCCCACTGAATTCTCCTGAATTAGCTCCACTGAATTCTCCTCCATGCTTCCCGGTCTTTCCCTCTCATAGTTAACATTCCACTCGAGCCTTTTTAAATTGCAACTACTCTTTGTCTTAAGTGACCTATTAGGATTTCTTCCTTTCCCTAAATTCTTCCACCTACCTTCAATTTCTGAAAATAAACATTGGGCTTTATGTTCAAACCCTTTATTGGAGAGCCCAAAAAATTTTGACAGTGTATTCATTTTACAGAGACCCCATCTCGAGACTTATCTTTCTTCACTGATACAAACTCTAATAACAAACAGACTAACATCATCCTCTTCAATGTTTACCATAGCAAGTAGAAGGCACAATGAACTTCTCCTCAAAACTACTCCCAGATAAAAACACTTTTTCCCACTCACACCTACTCCGTTCAAATAGAATCAACTCCCTCTCTAAATCATCATCACTCAAACCTTCCATAGAATAATCCTAATACCCACCGAAACCCGTTGCAACTGCTCTCTCCTCAATGATAGGCTTCGGATTAAAAACACTCTATTTCCCGTATAGAGCATTACTACATCCCGCTTCGTGTGAAAAAAATCCCTCAAAAATAGGTTCCGTGAATTCTATCATCACTTCTTTCCCTTTGGATTCTCTCAGCCCATACTTTGGATTTGATTGCTTCTTGACCCAAACTTGTCTGAGCTTGTTAAAAGGACCCATTCCCCTCCCTTTCTGCAAAGGCTGGTCCAGATCCTTAAAGGAGCACTCCACCCAATCCCATGTCTTCCTCCTATATATTTCAATTTTAAATGACCTTGAGACTATTGTATCGCCTCATAGAAACCACTCTTGTGCATGTAAAGTTATCAACTTCCTCTTTTTTGAAACTAAGGATCTCTTCTCCACCGCCCGTCATATACCTTCCCCATCTGTGGTAAATTGTTCCTCGACTATGGGGATAGAAAGAAACCTATTCCCTTCCTTCACCCTAAACTCTGACGGTCCGTAGCATTTGTTACAAACCAACAGTCTCACCCATCATAGCTATGAGAAATTCTCATATTATTTCTCCTCATTGTTACCACTAACAAGTGGCTTTGTATGTTATGACTCCATCATATGTTACTAGATTTCTCATATGTAAGTTATGTATTAATTAAGGAAATTATTTATAATATGTTTTAAGTATGCCATTTATGCTTAGGGATCTGATGTAGCGGAAGCCTCGAAGAAAACCTAACAATACCAAATATTGTTGAATCACGCACGATTACTAGTAATTCGATCTTTCAAAACCTGTTAAATTATGAGATTACCAGGATTTAGGCATGAATTTTGATAAATCATGAAATATAAAAAAATGGAATTATAGAGAAAAAATGTCTCAAACAAATATCATAAGCTGCTACATAAACCCTAAACAATACATATTTAAATTGTTCCTGAAAATCCTAAAACTAAAAGAAAGGGAAAATTATAAAAATAACCAAAATCACGATAAAATATCTTCCGAGCCTCCGAAAGTACTTAAACAATGATCTTTGGTATCTTATCGGCCCCGTGAGTCAACCCGAGTCAAAAGTTATGACCTCTGAAAGTTGACTTGCACGTGTCACGATCCATTTATTCCAAAAATTTCAACACTACATCGTCCACATTAGGATAGATGGTAACATATATCTATAACATATATTATATAACATGTTTATATGTATTGTTTGGTTGTTTACCAAGTATACTTTATATGCTCACTGTAGTTATTTTGATTTTTAGATAACAATTGTAACATATATGCTCATTGTAGTTATTTTGATTTTTAGATAACAATTGTAACATATATGCTCACTGTAGTTTCTTTTAAGATAAAATGTTGGCTTCTAGTTATATTACTATGGGTGTGATACACGTGGAATTGGTGTCCCACTAAAGTTCAAAACTACTCTTAAGAGATATTTTAGCCATTTACTCGTACGCTGATAGATGTTGACCTCTCCAAGCTGTTGCTCTGTTGCATCATGATTTTTGTGGGTGAGAGCTTTTGTTCAGCTTGTTGCACTATTAAAAATATAATCATCTCTTACATCACGTTCTTCAGTGTAGATATCATATTTTATTGGGGCCTGAGGAAAGTACCTAAATCTAAAATATATAAAAAGGCAGAAAATAAAGATTTTAAATGTAAAGAATAAAAAATAAAAATAATTTAAAAAAAGGAGAAATAAAGCTTAAGGAAGGATTTTGTTTTAAAAGAACATTAAAGGAAAGATTTTCAATTTTTTGGTCTCAAATCATGAATTATTCCAAAAAATATTTCTTAATTCATCAAAAGAATTTTGAGAGGAGGAAAGTTGTTATTTCCTTCTTTATATGGAAGATCTAAACATTGATGGTATGATTAATAACGATACCCTAGGGCAAACTATGACTTCACTCTATATATGAAGAGGGAATGAAAAGAAAAAGAAGAAGCTTGGATAGATAAGAGAGGACCTAACTTTAGAAGAGTAAAAAAGAAGAATAAAAGAAGAAGGTGAGGGAGAGAGAGAAGAGGACCTACGAATTTTCTATAGAGAAGAGAGGAGAAAAAAAGAAGAAGGAGAGAAGAAAAACAAAGAGAGGGGTGAGACGTTAGAAAAAAGAGAAAAAGAAGACAAAGAGAACTACCTAAGAGTGCACTTCTCCACTAGATATCTATTAATGATCGTTTGATATAAGATTGTTAGTAAACGATTTTCGGAATAAGATTGATAGAATATGATTGTGAGAATGTATATGTCTAGAATGTTAAGATTACTTTGTTTGTTAACATTTGAAAATCTTTTGATTTAATAGTGAAAATGTTAAATTATTTTGTTTGTTCGATGGAATGTGCAAGAGAGTGTTATAAATATAATTCTTCATTTTTAATTTTCTCCTTAAACTAAAATATGTTCGGTGATTATAAAAAAAACTTTATACTTAATTTATTGAAAATTTGTCAAACGTCTAATTTCCTAATGAAAAAATTTATATATTTGAAGCAAAATATTAAAATTTAACAGTTTATGCATGGGAAAATAAAATGTCATTTTTCCTTTAACTCAATTCCATGGATAATTATACTAATAATAGAGTGATTAACATAAAAAGAAAAGAAAATATCAAAAAACAATAATTAATGATTTCTTAATTTTCTTTCTCATTTTCCATGGAGTTAAAGAGACTCCAATATTCCTTTGAAAAAAAAGAACATCCAGCGTTTATTATTAAAAAAGGGCCTCCAACGTTTTTTTAAAGTGCCTCTAACATTTACAATTGTGTATTTTCAATTAACATTTGAAAAACCAAGATTAGGATAACACACAAAAAGAATCTGGTCGTGCAACAATGATCATTCACGCTTTTAGTCATTATCTTTATTCGGTGTTCTAGTAATGTTTCTAATCTTATAAAAAATATGTTTTGATGTGTAAGTATTGTAATTTGAATTCATAGAAATTATATAAACTTGTAAATCTATGTTATCTGTATCACTTTATATAGATATGTACATTCAACATCGACATAATTAATCAAAAGAAATGCATGAACGCAGATAAGTTCAATGAATGTCTTCTAACAAATGCAAAATAAACATGCATGTCTATTGTATTTTGTATGTAATGATGACATATATTCTTTTTGAAAAAATAGAAGAATAATAATTAGATTGATTTGTCAAAATAAATGTTATATTTTTTTATCTTTTAATTAACAAATATAGTATGATAAGTTTTAAAAATAAAAAATAGAATTGAATAGATATAAAATATATAGATGAATAGTTGATTAGAATTACACCACATGTCATGAAGAATGACAATTAAGGATTAATAAAAAAATCATATAGACAAAGTAGTCTAAAAATATTTCTCCAGCACTTCAATATATGTTACATACTATAGATTATATGCATATAAGATTTGCACCTTCAAATTTGTAAAAATTACCTAATTGTATACATTTATTCCCTTCAAATTTATAAAATAAATATATTGTATACAATTTTCCATATTCAAACTTGTAAAGATACCAGGTTTCTGTTATTAGCGCTATTGACTATCAATTCTCTAGAAATTACTTTTTGTTAAAAAAAATGTTTCCACAATTAACCACATAAGAGGAGCTTTGGAAAAACAAGTAAACTCCCCCTAAAACTCCCGATATCCCCCTATATGCAGTTGAGGTATTGATTGAATGCGCTTCTAATTTTATGAAAGTATATGGGCTGTTATGTTTTTATTACAAATGTCAACAAAATAATATGTCTATTTGCGAGTCAATCAAATAGGAATATTACGGTTGCAATTTTATGAAAAAGTCAAAGTAAAGTCAAACCCCTTATCCGATTTGAACCAATCACTAACCCCTTATCATAGCATTATTCTAACAATGAATTAAAGTGTCCAATTAACTCAATTTCCAAATAGGCCACTAGTTAAGACGAGTCTTCTTCTGTATAAAGTTATTCTATAATTACTTTCCTTGAAATATTAGAACTTCATGCAATAATTAAAAGTTTTACATAGGATAAAGCGCTTACGGTTGAATTAAAAGTTATAGATGATAATTAATGTAAAACATTATTTTTTTTATTTAGTTCAAACACTTACACTCAGGTTTAGAGTGCGATTTGATCCTAATAGGCAAAGGCAAATCCAAAATTTTAGTTCAGGGAGCACAACTAAACATAAGAACATATCAATATACTTTTTAAAAAAAAATATTTTAGTTCTATTTGAGGTTTATTCTTAAACTTAATGAATGGAATAAATAATATATAAGGAGATAAATGAATTAGTATTTTTCGACACTTATCACCGTTTAGATGTGACTTCTACGGAGTGAATCCCAGTTTATCCAATGCGATCATCCCATTTTTTAGACGTAATTGAGATGACACATAATATGTTTCTCAAACTTTCATAAAATAAATTGAATATATAAAATAAATATTAAAATGATGGACATGTGCAATGCATGTGAGAATAAATTAGTAAATAAAAAATAATAAAAATTAAGGGGCATTGTCAAATTGGAGACTACAAGATTTGAACCCAAAACCTCCATTTTAGAAAAAAACGTTATAATATCAATGAGCTATGTCATCATCCACAAGGTGTACATTACAAATAAAATATAACACCAATGAGCTAGTAGATCCGCCGATGCTAATAGGCCACTCACGTAGAGTTATCCAACCTATCAACTATCCCTCCTCAGCACTTGTAAGAAAGCGCAAGTCATTCACTATGAGTCAATCCTCTGATTACCAGGCATTAATACCAATTATATGATCAAACGTTAATTGTTAAACTGAAAGATAGTACTTTGATAATCAATGCACAACTTTATTTGTTTCTAGGTTGAGTTCTATGATCTTGGTGTACGTGGTGTTGATAACACTGCACTAGTAGCTCGGTGGTAAAGTAGGCTTCCTAGAAATGTGAAAAGGAATGTCGATTCTTCTAGGTTTAGGTACTTAATAAGTATATTGAAAAGGTCAGATTGATCACGTCCTATTAAAAAGCCTGGCCGAGAAATGATGGGATACAACCCATAACTTTCATATAGATAAAGTGGGTGAAATGACAATGACCCCATTGGGCTTTGCTGTGATTGTCGGCATGAAAGTCGTTGGTCGACAACTAGACTATGATTTGGAACTCTACAACAACAAGAAGACATTGTGGAGGCTCTTCGACAAACCATTGCCAGAGCTTAGAGAAAAAAAGTCAGTTAACAATGAATTTTGGTAATTATGTTAATTACTAGAGTACTACTCCTAAGAAGGAAAAATTTTGACGAGAGTTTTTCTTCTTGTGCTCTTAGGTAGTACAATTTTTTGCACAAGAGTAATAGAGTTTATTTGTACTTCCTCCCCAACCTAAAAAAAATAGATGAGATGCGAGAGTATAGTTGGGGTGGTTCAACGTTGTTCGTATTATTTTTCAATATGGACGCTTTATGACGCAGAAAAGTGTAGGGATTGGGGGTTTCTCAAGAGCATGGGAGGTATGGGCTTGTGAGTACCTTTCATGTTTGGCACTGAGCAAACCATTGGGTGGTCCAGGCACGTTCTCGAGAGTAGCACATTGGATAGACATTGAGTCAGGAACAAGGGATGTTGGTCACTCCTAAAATAATTTCGTCTTAAATTTTAAAATGTGAGGCCCAATGAGGTATGTGTTTTATTCTATCAATTCTTATACCCCCCCACCCCTTGAGTATGAATAATGTTTTACTGACAAAATATTTGTTTTTTAACTTGCAGATCAATTGAAACCCTTGGGGACAATGTACAGACTTGCCTGACTATTGCATCGATAATATACCTCCTACCACCATAAGAATCTTGATGCAGGGACCTGCTGGAAAAGCATGGTACTTGGGTGAGCACGTCTCATGGCAGATTTTGGCAACTGAGGTGTCGTACATCCCATACATACCCCCAGTTTCAATGTTATGTGATCAACCATTCACTAGAGAGGATTTGACTGGTGGTATTGGAGGTTTCAAAGCGACACACTTCATCAATGATGTAGATGGTGATGGCGAAGATACTTATGATGAATTCCAAAAAAATTGGTTGTCTTACAACTATGGTGGGGCATTTTCGTAGGTGCTAAACGTCTCTAAGTAGTTTTTAAATATAGGATATTACTCATTTTGTTATACAATATAAATTTGTAATCTACTTGGTATTGGCAGCAGCACTAGCAAATGCAAGAGTCATAGCAGCACCACGAGCATCAGGACCGGCTAGAGTAACCATTGATGATATAAGTGTGGGTGACATCCCACTACCATCATAGAAGATTCAGCTACCACTCCTAGATGGTGGTAGTGAGCTGGTTGGCATTCCAAATGATGTTCTAGTCTGGGGTCTTCATTAAGCTGATGTCGATTATATTAGTTAAGATGTTAATATTTATTAGTTAGTAATTAAATATCACATTAATGCGTAATTCAAATAATGCAGATGCCAGCGGTATGCGCGGCAGGCATAATGCGCATGATTGACGGTCTCAATAGGTTATTTTTTGAGAAAATGTTTAGCACACATGAGGCGATGATAAAGGCCAAAACATAAATGAAGAAAGGGTAAGGAAATTATAAACTTACTATCTTTCTGTAATTATTATTTTTGTTTGAAATCAATATATTCAAATTAACTCTTAGCTGGCATTTTGAGTATGTACACTTGTAAGTGAAGTTACAAAGACACTTGTAAATGTATGAAACTCAAGCAAGCAGGCATGGGAGTCCTGATGATGATGATGATGATGATGAAGATGATGGAGATGATGGTCATGATGATAATGGTGATGATTCAGTTAATGATGATGAAGATGATGGAGATGATGGTCATGATGATAATGGTGATGATTCAGTTAATGATGATGAAGATGACCATGATGAGGACACCGATGAAGATGCTGAATCAGAACGAGAACATGAAGGTCGTACAAAGCATTCAGATGATTGTCAAAAAAGAGAAACGTTGCACCATGACGCTTTGTCAAAGTTTATATGAACTTTTAATAGTATGTTTGAATTTTAAACTTGATTCAAAGTTTGTTGAGTGTATTTTTGAATTTTGTTAAATATTGGATGCATTTGGTTGGACATATTGTGGTAAAATTGATTTTCAATTTTTAACTTTCTAAAAATCTACAAAACATACCCCTATCTCACATTCGCCGTCTAATTGAAAATAGAAGCTTGGCTTTTTAAGGGTCTGAACTTTCAAGCATGCTTAGGAAGCATATTGTACTCGTTCGAATTGCAACCACCCCAAAATCTTGGCTTTTCAAGGATGACTTTCTCAATCTTCACTGAAGCAGAACGCCACTCTCCATCTCCCTTCTTTGAAGTATCATATCCTAGTTGAACAGTGATCTCCCCAAAAGAATCAAACACTATATGCAGACCATTTTTTATAAAGTCATTGTGTGAGTTGATTTGATGACTAATGAGGCCATACTCATTGAAGAATTCCATTGATGCCCTTTTATAACAACTTTTTAGAAACCCTTCTCCAAGTTCATGTATACTAGTAAGCTCAATATCTTCTTCCTCCTCTTTTTCTTCTTCATTGTCATCATCGATATCTATATCAACCCCATTGGAAAAGCCTTTCCCTTCCTTACCTAGATTCAAACCCCTGTGTGTCTTGCGTTTGGGGCCCAAAATGGTGCAGAAGGTCCCCAAACGCCATTCAACAATGGCATTTTGCCATTATATAATGGCATTTGGGGCCTCCTAGTTCTTTTTGGTCCCAAATGCCAGACACACAGGCGTTTGGGGCCCAAAAAGGCCTAGGAGGGCCCCAAACACCATTCAACAATGGCGTTTTGCCAGGATGATCAGCGATTAGGACCTCCCAAGTGTCATTTAGGACCTAATCTCGTCTCTCTTGTATGATTTTTTATTTGGCAGTTGGTTGGTGTCTGGTTGTTGTGCAATTAATATAGGTAATTACTCTTTGTAAACCATCCTTAAAAATTAAAATTTCACTCAACTAAACACATTCTCACTACTTCTCAATTGCTCTAAACTTCAAATACAGTTGCTCCTTCAATTTATTTGTTTGGATCATGAATTTTTAACCACAACTAAGTGATCGACTACACTGAAAAGGTAATGCTTGTTTAGTTTTCTTTAACTTTTTTTAAGATTATGTGTAAGTTAGATGGCGTATGAGTAAATCATCAACTTCTTAAATTTGTTTTTTTTTTCAATATAGTTAATCTTAAATTGTTTTTTTTTCAATATAGTTAAGCATCTTCAAAGATAGTCATTCTGATGTATCCATAAACTCGAGTGAGACGAGTACATGATCGAGTTCATCCATATTAGCGAACTTGCAAAATGAGGATGTCATTGATAAAAAATTTGATACATTACAAGAGGTTGAAGATTTCTACTATACCTACGCAGCTGATATTGGGTTTAGTGTACAGAAAGATGATAAACGTAAGAAAAGAGATGGGAAAATTATGTTACAAAGATGGATTTGCTTAAAAGAAGGAGTCTTGGAGAAAAAAGTATATGGGCATAGAGGACACCAAGTGAGAACCAAGAGGCTTGAAAAAGGTGGATTGTTGTGCTTGTTTTAGGGTGAACTTGGATAAGAAGACAAAAAAAATGGGTCGTTAAAGATTTTGAAGCTAATCACAACCATCCCACTGCTTCATCACAGGACGTGCCCTTTCTTTGATCTAATAGAGCAGTGAATGAAGCAAAAATGACTCGGGCAATAAGATTGCACAATTTCGATGTCAAGCTAAGCCAATTGTTTGATTACATGGTCGACCAAGCAGGCGGTTACGAGAATGTGGGGTTGTTACGGATGAATCTCTACAATAAGATGGACAAGCAGTGAAAATCACAGGTAGTGGAAACTGATTCAGAGACATCTATTGCTTTTTTTGCTGTAAAATTGGAGATGGATTCAGATATGTATTGCAAATACAACATTGACACGAATAATCATCTGGAAAATTTATTCTGGGTAGACTCGATATGTCAAGTTGACTATCATTGTTTCTGTGATGTATTGGTGTTCGATACGACCTATTAGATGAATGCATACAATAAAACCGCTTGTGATTTTCCATGGCGTGAACAATCACTACAAGACCATAGTATTTAGTTGCGTGTTATCGGTTGATGTGATTGTCAAAACCTATCAATGGGTGTTGAGGACTTTCTTAGATGCCATGAAAAACAAGATGCCTCAATCGGTCATTATAGATGGCGATAAGGCAATGCGTAAAGAAATCAAAACGGTGCTCCCCAATTGCAATCATCGACTTCGTGCATGGTAGCTCGAATGAAATGCCTAATCAAACATGCATAACCCATATTTTCTACAGGCCTTCAAGAAAGTCATGTTTGACATCCTCACTGAAGGAGGGTTCGAAGAGGAATGGGATCATTTGATAGAGTCGTTCAACCTTAGGAGAAATAAATGGGTACAATAGATGTAAAGGTATGAACGTGAATCTCTCTTGATTCTTTGAACGTCGATCTAAACTATTTGAATTTGTGCTACAATTCGATCAGGCGTTGGCACGTAGTCGACACGAGGAGAGGTTGGACGATTTCAAGTTCAAAAATGAAACAACTATGCTTCAGACTCACATGCGTGCGTTAGAGCAACACACTGAAAATGTGTTCACACACAAACTATTTAAACGTATGCATAAGGAGATCATGGGTGAGGCATCATTTATAGTTTGTGCTTTGACACATGATGGGGAGGCTGAAAATTATTCGGTGGTCAAGTTTGAGATGTCAAATGACTCATACGTAGTGACACGAGACCAACTACTTGATATGCTAAAGTAAAGTTGTGGCATGTTTGAATCAGTGGGGATATCGTGTCATCATATGTTCACTGTTATGAAAGATGAACATATGCAAGAGATTCGAAGCACGTGCATACTCGACAAATGACATATTAATGTGAAGAGTAATATGCTACCAACTGGGTCAAGCCATTCTCATCTGGATATAGATAAGACAGTCTTGCTTCAGTACAATTCAATCCAACTAGCTACCAAAAGACTTGCTCACTTTGTTTCAAAGTAAAGTGAATGGTCGACTCGAGAAAAAGTGGAGATTGAGATGATGTGTGCAAAATATGAGACCTTGTGGAATGAGAAGGTCACCAACGAACATGATGTGAAGTACGAGGATGGTGTAGAGATTAAAAGAGGCCATGTTTAAGACCCGGTAATCGTGAACACAAAGGGAAGCTAAGGTGCCAGCTTGAGTAAAGCACGACCAAGCACCCGTCGATATGGCCATTGTAAGAACACTGGACATACCAAACAGACGTGTCCAGAATTACCGAGCAATGTGCATGCCACGATGCCAGATGATAACACTGATGATCCAGCACTAACGTGCAAGGTGCACATGCAATAAGCGTCTTTGGACAAGGTGCGTCTCGCGAACAGACACCATTCCAATACCCATTCAATGTGTAAGATGCGTACATATTCAATATGCAAGGTGCATACCCATTCAACCCAATATGCATACCCAACACCATTCAACGCACACCGTGGGTACCCTATGTACAACACAAACATCTCATACTGGTATAATTTTTTGTATTCCCTATCGCAGTAAACGTACATTTTGGTATTAACTTGCTTTTATAGTTTTTTGGGAATGTTAATATACGAATACGATCAATGTTTATAATAACTTCAAAAATCTGCTTACTTAAACCGTACACAATAATTATGAAAAATCTGTTTATGATCATTGTACAGAGTAACTTCAAAAATATGCTTATTTATAACTGTACACAATAATTCTGCAAAATCTGCTTATGATTATTGCACACAATAACTTGACAAATCTTCTTATTTATAACTGTACACAATAATTGTGCAACATCTATTTATCATCACAGTACACGATAACTTATTTATAATTGAACACAATAATATACAAAATCAATTTATCATTCTTGCAACCAATAACTTACAAAAATCTATTTATCTTCACTATACACAATAATTGTATAGAAAATATGACACAATAATGTATACAATATATCTATCCCTTTATTTTTTTTCTCTTCTCAATCTTTTACTTTAAAGTAGGACTCGTATTCAGTGGTTGTCGAGTCTTCGAGAGGGAATGAGTTCCTACTATAAAAATGCGCTCAGGTATCATATTATACATGTTGTTCGAAGGATGGTTGATGATCTTCAACAAAATATCACACAAAAAATTGTGTGATTTATACTATTGTAGAAATATTTCCAATATTCAACAAACTATCATACACCTCAATAAGTTATACAACGACCGCCACAAATAAGCAAATTCAGAACAATCAGAAAATTCTCAATTACAAAACTAAAAAAACCCTAACTCCAAACTAAAACAGAATAGAAAATGGAGCTCTAAGGTTTGAACATTCAGCAAACTAACATACACCTCAATAAATTCAATAATGACAACCACAAATGAGTAAATCTACAACAATCAGAAAAATTCTAATTACATGACTAAAGTACCAAACTAAAACAAAACTATAAAAAGGAGCTCTAAGACTTGATATTCACCAAACTATCATGCACCTCAAAAAATTCAATACTGACAGCCACAAAAGAGAAAATCCAAAACAATCAGAAAATTTCCAATTACATAACTAAAACGAACCCTAACTCCAAACTAAAAAAAAACAGAAAACTCTGAAGCTTGAATATTCACCAAACTATCATTACACTATAACAAATAACAAGTATTGATAAGCATAAATGAGAAAATGCAGAACAATCAGGAAATTCCCAATTATAGAACTAAAAGAACCCCAATCTATAACAAACAAAAAATAAAGCTATTAAGTTTAACAAAATGTAAACAATATCTGACAAAATATCTGAGAATGATAGTTGCAAATAATTTCTACCCTCATGTCATCCTTATATCTCATGACCCGTACACCACAATGACTCTTGCAAACGTAATAATAAGTGCATCATTAAAGGGTGAAGGAAGCCCAATAAAATTTATGATCAGTGAACTTGCCCATTTGATTGGGTGACCACTTAGGGAGACCTTGAAATTTTGAATGAGTAGAAGGTTGTTGGTGGGGGCAACAAGCCTAATTTTGGCACATTCTTTCGCACTATTTTAATTATAAAAAACAACATTAACGTTGCAACAATTTATATGAAAATATGTAACATTAAATTGATGATCTCATTAATTACTTATAAGTATTCAAAGAAACCATTATGTGCATTCTTCACGTTCACATTTGTGTTAGTTATATGAAATATATGTTAGTATAATCAAATTTAGTCCTGTGATGTCTTCTTATCATGATTATCCCTAATACTAATTTATAACAGATTGAGTATCATATAGTAAGAATGCTAAGGTCCTATGTATCATTAAATTAATGTTCATAATGTTATGTTTTGTATACTGATAACTCTATGAAAGTAGAGTTATTCCATCTATTATCAACTTGAATCTTTGCCTGCTTTGGGAATGTTAAGCATAATTAGGACTATAATATGGTAGACTGAAGTTAGGATAGTTATATAGCTTAATTCTCGAATGCTAGTCTAGTTATTCAATTTTATGCAATTTAGAGTCTCTTTGGTGTAGGCCTGCAAGCTTGCTTGATCACTAAGAGCTATAGCATTTCATAGTTGTGCGCATTAATCGTAAGAAAGTGAGTTGTCTGGTGAATGAGTAAACTGGCACTGAAATCATGAAGGATCTCCATGCAGCAGACTTTGTTGCTCCAGGTGGCGCATATTCCCAATCCCGTGGTCCCCAAGCTTTTTGGAGAGCATGCCACGTGCCCTTTGTGCTAAGAAGTTGCCCTAAATTCTAGCATGGTATAAAAAGTAAAGAATTCTATTTTGAGAAGGAGAGCTGGCGTAAGCTGACAAGTTTTGCAAGAAGCAACAAAAGAAAATCAGTATATAGAGAGGATGAGGAAGAAAGCAGAGAGAGGAAAAGAGAAAGAAGAAGACAACAAGGAGTTTGAGCATTTTGTTTATTCTTTCTTGTTCTTTCCTTTTGTACTCTTTATCCGTATTATTTTTCTAAACCTTTTTGATGCATGATTCAATGGAAATACACAAATTGCTAAAAATTTGGTGAATGAGCTAGTTGAGGAGAGGAATGAAGTTAGAGCAAATAATGATAACAATAATGTTATTTTCCTGGCAGATGATGGGGAGAGAGCAATATGGGACTATGTTATGCTTCAGCCATAAGCAATGAACCAAGGTATAGTAAGGCCTGAAATGCATGGTCCACAATAAGATGCTTCAAACAGTTAGGCAGTTTAATGGCTTACCTTCAGGAGACCTTCATCTTCACTTGAGAGTTTTCATAGAAGTTAGTGATGCATTTAAAATCCTAGGAGCTATAAAAGATGCTTTAAGGATGATATTGTTCCCTTATTCATTAAGAAATAGAGCAAGACTTTGGCTGAATTCCCTACCACCTAACTCAGTGAGTAGTTGGAATGTTTGGCTGAAATTTTTTTATTGAAATACTTCCCACCTATAAAAAATGCCAAGCTTAGGAATTAAATCACTTCATTTCATCATATTGAGGATGAATCATTATATGTAGCAAGGGAGAGATTCAATGATCTATTGAGAATATGTCTTCATCATGGTATACCCCATTGTATCCAATTGGAGACATTCTACAGTGGAATGAATTCAGCTACAAGATTGATGGTTGATGCATCAGCCAATGCAGCTATTCTGTCTAAGTCATATAATGAAGCATATGAAATTCTAGAAAGGATTGCTAGCAACAACTATCAATGGCTTATAACTAGAGCAGTTTCAGCTACAACCACAAAAAGGGCAGTAGGAATTCATGAGCTAGATCTTATAACTACTCTGACAACTCAGATGTCATCCATGGAAACTATGATCAAAAGCATAAACATGAGGTTTCCAACAACCCCAACTCAAGGACAGCAAGTACCACCATTGCTTCAAGAAGTAAATCAAGTAATGACAGCATGATGTGTTTTGTGAAGGAGAGCACATATTTGATCATTGCCCTGGGAATCCAGCTTCTGTGAATTATGTGAGAATTTTAATAGAAATAACTAAAGTAATCAGAATTACAACCCCTACTCTAACACCTATAATCCAGGGTGGAGGAATCATCCAAACTTTTCATGGAGCAACCATCATCAAAATGCAGGAACATCACAACAAAAGTAGAACTATCCTCCTGGATTTATGTCTCAATATGCTCACTTTTAGAAACTTGTTTCTGAGCAACCCAACAATTTTGAAAGCCTTCTAAATTAATATATGGTGAAAAATGATTCTGTGATACAAAATCAATCAACACTAATTTAGAGCCAAGCAGTTACATTGAGAAACTTGGAAAACTAAATGGGATAGCTAGCTAGTGTTTCTAACTCAATACCCCAAGGATCTTGGCCAAGCAATATTGAAAATCCAAGAAGGGAAGGTAATGAACACTGCAAAGCCATTTAATTGAGGAGTGGAAGAGTTATATCCCAGCTTGATAAGCCTGAAAGTATAGAAAATATAGAATCCAGTTCGAGTAAAAACACAACCGAGCCAGTTAACAAAGCACCCTAAGATTCAGTGCCAAAAGTTCAAAAAGAACTAGTGGTTGAAATTAAAAGGCCTGCACCACCATTCACTCAGAGACTGCAAAAGAAAAAGAGGGATGGACAGTTTAGCAAATTCTTGGACATGTTAAAATAACTTCATATCAACATACCTCTGGTAGAAGCCCAGCAGCACATGCCCAGCTATGTGAAGTTTATAAAGGATATACTCACTAAGAGGAGAAGATTGGGAGAATTTGAGACAATAGCATTAACTCAAGAGTGCAACATGATTCTACAGAACAAGATTCTCCCAAAACTGAAAGATCCAGGGAGTTTCACGATACCATGTACTATTGGTAACATTGAATGTGGAAGAGCACTATGTGATTTGGGAGCAAGAATTAACCTTATGCCCTTATGTGTGTTTAAGAAATTGGGAATATGAGAGGCTAGACCCACCACCACTATACTATAATTAGCTGACAGGTCCTATGTATATCCTGAAGGAAAGATTGAAGATGTGCTGGTTCAGGTAGACAAGTTCATCTTTCCTACAGATTTCATCATTTTAGATTATGAGGCAGATAAAGAAGGTTTTATTATATTGGGAAGACCATTCTTGGTAACGGGAAGACCATTCTTGGTAACAGGAAGAACCACTATAAATGTGCAAAAATGGGAGTTAACCATGAGAGTTGATGACCGGGAAATACATTTAATGTGTTCAATGCAATGAAATACCCAGACGAAAACTGGAAGGATGTGCAGTAGTGTCAAAAATCAATGCTGCTGCAATGGACAGTTTAAGTAGACACTGCAATTCAAGCAAATTTCCAAAATTAGAGATAACAGAGTTCAACATAGAGAACAATAGTGATGAGGAAGTAGAGATAACTTGGCTAAGTGTGGAGAAAAACAATTTAAGATGTGGAAGACAAATTGAGTGTTTGTCGCTTTCAGAAATATCATTCAAGCCATCTATGCCTTCAGAGGAAGAACCACCATTGCTGGAACTAAAACCTCTACCTGCCCACTTGAAATATGCCTACTTAGGAGAAAAAAGCACACTGCCAATAATCATTTCAGCCTCATTGAGCAATGAGCATGAAGAGTAATTGCTAGAAGTGTTGGGCATATATGAGAATGCAAGAGGGTGGTGAATGGAAGACATCAAAGGAACCAATCCATCTCTATGCATGCATAAAATACTGCTAGAAGAAGGATGTAAAAACTCCATTGAGCAATAGAGAACATTGAATCCCATCATGAAAGAGGTAGTAAAAAAGGAGATTATTAAGTGGCTTGATGCTGGAATCATTTACCCAATCTTAGACAGTTGTTGGGTCACTCCGGTGCAATGTGACCTAAGAAAGGAGGAGTGACACTAGTTACCAATGAATAGAATGAATTGATTTCCACTCAAACTTTCACTGGCTGGAGGGTATGTATGGACTACTGGAAGATAAACAAAGCAACCGGGAAGGATCATTTTCCTCTGCTCTTATTAGATCAGATGCTGGATAGATTGGTAGGAAAATAATTTTATTATTTTCTGGATGGTTATTCAGGTTACAACCAGATTGCCATAGCTCGTGAAGATCACGAGAAGACCACATTCATGTTCCCTTATGGCACATTTACTTTTAAAAGGATACCTTTTGGTCTATGCAATGCTCCAGCCACATTTCAAAGATGCATGATGGCCATTTTCATAGACATGGTGGAGTACACATTAGAGGTATTTATGGATGATTTTTCTGTGTTTGGTGAGTCGTATGTTGCATGCTTATCTAACATAGAAAAGGTTTTGGAAAGATGTCAAGAAGCTACATTGTCCTCAATTGGAAAAAATGTCACTTTATGGTTCAAAAAGGGATTGTGTTAGGGCATAAAGTCTCTTTTATGGGGATAGAGGTTAACAAATAAAATTTTGATTGCCTGAATGCATTCTTGACACTGAAAAAGGCTTTAATCTCTGCACCTATGATTGTAGCTCCTAATTGGGAGCTACCATTTGAGCTAATATGTGATGCAAATGATTTTGCAGTGGGAGCAGTGTTAGGACATAGAAGAGGTAAAAATTTTCATTCAATTTACTATGCTAGCAGAACTCTTACTGATGCACAATTAAATTACACTACCACTGAAAAAGAGTTTCTTGCTGTAGTTTTTGCCTTTGATAAATTCAGGTCTTACCTCATTGATACGAAGGTCACATTATTCATGGATCACTCAGCAATCAAATATTTAATTGGAAAAAGGATGCTAAGCCACGATTGATCAAATGGATCTTGCTCATTCAAGAATTTGATCTAGAGATGAAAGATAGAAAAGGAACTGAAAACCAGGTTGCTGATCATTTATCCAGGTTGGAGATAAATGATCAGTCTTATGCTAATATTGCTATAAGAGAGACTTTCCTTAATAAGCAACTCCTTGCAGTATCAACGATGAATGCCCCATGGTTTGCTCACATAGTAAATTTCTTGGCTACTGGTATGATGCCCCCAGATTTCAATGCTTAGGAGAAAAAGAGATTTCTTCAACAAGTAAAAATTTACTTTTTAGATGAACCATTTCTGTATAATCAAGTACCAGATTATTGTTTTGGAGGTGTGTACCAGAAGAAGAAGTACAGGAAATTCTAAATCAATATCATTCTTCTCCATATAGTGGACACTTTGGAGGGTTGATAACTGCTACCAAAGTGTCGCAGTCTAGATATTATTGGCCTACCTTGTTTAGAGATGCCCATGAGAAGGTAAAGGCATGTGATAAGTGTCAAAGAGTTGGAAACATTTCAAAAAGGAATGAAATGTCCTTAATTAACATCTTGGAAGTGGAGCTTTTTTTATCTATGGGGGATAGGTTTCATGGGACATTTTCCCCTTCAATTGGGAACCTTTACATCTTGGTGGTAGTGGATTATGTTTCCAAATGGGTGGAAGCTATAACATTAATGACCAATGATGCTAAGGCAGTGGTGAAGTTCCTCTAGAAGAACATATTTACAAGATTTGGGACCCCTAGAGCTATAATCAGTGATGAGGTAACACAACTTTGCAGCAAAATATTTGATGGATTACTGGTAAAGTATGTAGTTAAGCATAGAATTTCTACAGCAAACCCCCCCCCCCCC